>SKCR01033295.1:0-430302 GCA_019454045.1 Zanthoxylum bungeanum | reverse complement strand
GAATTGTGTCTGCCCCGTACGAAGCACACGTCGGATGTCTGGTAACTAGTCTCTATAATCGGATAAACATGACCTTGTCATTTTATCCCGATAGTTGCGCAGCATTTAAGAGAACCAGTCTCATATCCTACGTGACCATCATCTCCATATGACTGGAGTGACACTTCCGTCTTGACATCACACCCAACATACTACGATTCTCAATATACCCAGTATTGGCGTACACAGAACCTGTTAAAGCCCTGGACGACCTCAACCAAAGTATATTGATTGTCGCAAGTATTAGCGGTGCAAGTCTCAGGTTAAGACCAAATACACCTACCCTGATTTCGGACTTCCATAGACACATAGTCATACTACCAATGGAATTCCGAGGGGGTCTTATCCAGAGCGAAGCTGTTTCCCGTACCATCAGTAAAACACAACCTCCTATTACACTTGCATGAGTATCCTATACCCAAATATATGAGAACTATGACGTTGTGCCCTCACAACGCGCACAAGTGTAATACTAGTCTTTTACGCATTTATCGATGTCCAATCTCGACAATGCTCTGACTATGGATATTTAATGATTTATCCTTCGTGGACTGATACTGTCTCATATCATTCTCTGTCCAGGAACAAATCATAGGGACCTCCTATCATTTATATATCTAGGTGATCTAATCACAAATGATAAGAGTGCAATCTCATTTGTCACATAGTTAATTTGTACAACAACACCATGATCTGTACAAATAGTGACGCTATGGGTCATAATTGTCCAATAGAAAGATCAAATCCTAAAGTAGTTTTGGCTATTTCATGAGTACTTACTTTACATTTGCAAACTATTACACACATATTGAGCTCAATCGCAAAGGGAAACTATGTTTCCTAGTCAAATAGGCTCCAATAGAAAAACAACAGATATGAAAGAAAGTATTTGGATTACAGTACATGTTATGTAAGAAATGACTTAGGCTACCTCTGTCATGTTGGAGAGGGATGCTATTTTTGATTCTGCAGAATCCAGTTTAACAATCAATTCTCTTTTCTCAATTTGAAGTTCTTTATTCTTCCTCTTAAGCTCCACAACTTCCACTTCTAATTCCTTAACATATTTCAGCTTCTTCTCGAGCTCAACGTCTTTTTTGATGGTTTCTTCCTCTTTTTCCTGAAGACCGGAAACCTGTTGTTTGAGCAACATTAATTGATCCTTTGTCTGGTTAGCATCAAGTTGAATTTGCCTCTGTAGCTCCTTGATCTTGTGCCTTGCCACTTCAAGTTCCTTCTTTACATAAGAACTCTGTGCAATCTCTTCTTGAAGCTTCTTTCTCTCAGCCTGCACGGAGTTTATGGTGATGTTCAGCATGTCAATCTCAACTGTCTTGATCTTGAGTTGCCTTGATAATTCTACAATATCTGATTCCTGCTCCTTCAGTCCATAGTACTCTAGCAGCTCGCCTTCAAGCTTTACTTCCCTCTCCTGCAATTCCTGTACTAACTACTAAGTTGTGTAATCGTTCTAGTTCCCTTGCATTGTCTGCCATCTCAGTTTCATAAACTTTATTCTTCTCTGCCTCATCAAACTTGTCACTAGGTAATGGGACAAGTTACCACGAGCTTCATCATCTGTGTTAATATCTTCATCATCTGTGTTAGGTGGACTACCACGAGCTCGGTTAAATATGCTGCTAATCAATTTAACCTCTTCTTCCTCTTCTTCTTCCTCCCACTACAATAAATAGCACAGTTTATCAAGTTCAAAAGATAATTGAAGAATGGATTCTTTCCTTATAAGAATAAAAGAAAAGTCGAATCAAGCTTTTACAAACTAGATTTAAGTCATCAGAAAAAGATTGAGATTCAATTGAAGGCTGCACATAAATGTACTTACATTCTTCTCTCTGAGGCCATCATCAGAATGTGAAAACTGCTGTTTATCTTTCCCCTGATTTTGTTGCTGTTCAAAGTTTGCCTCGCCATTCTCTAATTTCCAATTACCATATTTAAAATTAATACAATAAAATGAAGTTCAAAATAAATGAAAGAAAGACAAACCAAAATTACTAATGAATTAACTGGGAAAAAAAAAAAAGCAGCAGAATTTTGAAATTTCAACGGTGGGAAACCAATTGTAAATCAAACAATCAAATGAGTGATAAACAAAAAGCTGATAGAGTCGAAGTACCTGAAGGCTTTGTTAAAGGAGCCGACGACTTGGATGCATTGGGGTTGAGTTGCTTAACTGCATAGGCTGCAATTGAAGCAGCAACCAGGAATCCAAACCTGGCTATCATGTAGGTGTTATTGATAAGAACTTGAACTCAAACACATCTAAAGGCACATACCAATCCCAAGCTACGCCACCAACCATTTCTCTTCATCCCCATCACTGATCACTCAAACCATTAAGTTCATCTTATCTACCTACAAATATTTCCGGGTTTGGAACCGGAACCAGTTGTAACAAGTCCGGTTCCGGTTCCAAAAATGAAGGAACCGATTTTAACAGGTTCGGTTTCGGTTCCAAACTGGTCGGAACTGGAACCAGACCATGGAACCTGTTTCTGGAACTGAATATAAAACCGATTTGGTGCTTGAAGAACTGTTTCATAAACAGATAGGATTGATGCTTGATGAAGAACTTTGCAAGCAAGGTATAACTCAATTACAATTTTTATTCTTTTTTAAATTTTATATATAGGATTGGTGCTAATTTTAGAAGTTACTAACTGTAAAAAAAAAACGATTAAACTTTAATATTATAAGCTTTCAGTGATGATATTCTATCTCTGGATTTGCTGCCTAATGAGTCCCCAAACACACACTCTCTCTCTGTTATGTTCTTATTTTACATTCTGCTGGTTGATGCAGGTGGAAAACGTCTAGTTCCTGTTAGTCTAGGAGATGATGATCAGTGCATTGAGGATGATTTTGCTGCCTGATATGCTCTAATTATCGAAGAGAATTGCATCTTCCCGATGAGTACTAAAACTTCATTTTCTTCATTTTTGAGCTTCCGGACTCCGATTTTGTCCCCGTTTTTTCCTACGGACTCGTATCGAGATGTAATTTTCATTAAAATATTTTAAAATAGGGTAATTCAGAACCGGACCGGAACTGAATTGGAACCGAATAATAGGATACCCTATTTAATTGAGTATGTTCCGGTTCCATTTAGTTATGAATCATTTTTTTCGGATAGGTTCCGGTTCCATGAGGAACCGAAATCTAAACCGGTTTTGCTAACCCCTAAGGAGAGCTAGTAAACCAAAACATTTTGGGTGGCTCATCTCATGTCCAAAACGTCACATGTAGGCCCTTGTCTCTTTTTCTCTTGCTACTTTTTGGGGTTATTTGGTAAATCATGGTGTTTGATTATGCTCATGTCTCACTCTTGTTAGGGATCGATCGAGCATTTTTTTCAAAAATACTAAGTAAATGATATAAATATCCTCTGAATATATATATTAAACTCTTAAAAATTACAAAATCTTCTCACTGTTCAATCTCTTTTTAAGGGTTACTGGCAATAGTTGGAGTAATAATATTTTCCTATTTGCTACAATTTTTTTTTATTTTGGTCGAAAAATAGAGGATCATGTTCTAATTACAAATGATGATGATGATGATGATGATGAAAGAATACGAACAAGTCAAGATCATTTTCTTGATATAAATTCCGTGGGCTACAAGGGCTCTGTAGCTGTTGACTAAGTGGCAGAAAGTTGCATGCATAAGACTTGCAACTTTCGGCACTTTTGGCAGCCAGCTAATGAAAACAAGTGAAGGAAGAAAAGCCAGCCCTTTGCCAACTTGCTGCCAACTGCCAAGACGTGTGCTACAGTAGCACACGTCTTTGGCACTATAAAATGGAGTCTGAAGTTCATTCCTAGACATCCCTAAATGTGTGAAAGTGTAGTGAGAGTGATTGGTGAGAGTTTTTTGTAAAGCTTGTATTGGAAGCTTTGTAATTCTTTTGTAGATATATAAAAGAAGAGTTTTTCTCTCCAATCACCTCTATTATTGTGTGTTCAATCACAACAAGTGGTATCAGAGCTACGGTTCCACGGAGGGATCCCGAAATTCGGAAACAAAGCTTCGGTTCGGAAAGTCGATTCCGACGAAAGTTGTCAAAAATCGATTTTGAGCACACCATCGGACTTTTCACGGCGAGACGAGCACGGTGGTATTTTCCGGCGATCGATCGGAGGTTAGACGAAGATTCACGCGCCGCACGCTCCAGGCAGAAGCATCCTCACGCGCCTTACGCGCAAGCCACGCGCCCCACGCGCCGTCTGAAGGTAGAAGACGACCACGTCAGCGCCACGTCAGCCGCCACGTGTCGTCCAGTTAGCGTCCAGTCAGCGCCACATCAGCAGACCCTGCACAGTCAGCAGCCCAGTCAGCAGGACACGTCAGCAACACAGTCAGCAGACACGTGGCATCCAGTCAGCAGCCACGTCAGCTCAGTTGCCACGTCAGCGGTGCCTGGTAAATTTCAGATAGGTCCCTGAACTTTCTGAAAATTACAGTTTAGCCCCTATACTTTCAGATATTTTCAATTAGTCCCTGAACTTTTTGGAAATTGTAACTTAGTCCTGAAATTTTCCGTTATTGCACTTTGGCCCCTGAACTTTCGGAAATTGCACTTTGACCCCTGTAATTTCTGGAATTTGCAATTTGGTCCCTGTGTCGGATTTTGACAAACGAAGTGTCATTTCCACCATTTTCGACCATTCCGAACGCAACGGTGAGGTCCGTTTTTTGAAATTCTGCTTAGAATTTTTATGATGGAGGGGAGCAACGGAAAAATGATTTTGTTAACAAGTACAAACTATTTCACATGGAGAGGAAGGATGAAAGACCTTCTGTATGTGAAGGACTATGATGGATCGGTATTTCTGGAGGAGAAACCAGAAGGAATGACCGATGGAAAGTGGGCTAATCTTCACCAGAAAACATGCAGTACTATTCGTCAGTGGATCGACGATAGTATCGTCAACCATGTCAGTGAAGAAACAAATGCACGTGTCTTATGGAGAAAGCTGGAGGAGCTTTTCCGAGCAAAGACTGGAAACAACAAGCTGTACTACATCAAGAAGATGATGGGGTTGAAATACCAGGAAGGTACAGCTGTGGCGGACCATATCAACGATTTCCTCGGAACCATGAAGGAATTGTCTGGATTGGGCATAGACTTCGGAGATGAGGTAAATGGCTTAATACTCCTTAATACGTTACCAGAATCTTGGGAAACGTTCAGATCTACGGTGATCAATTCAGCCGCAGATGGGAAAGTCACTATGGAGATGGAAAAAACCAGGATCTTCGAGGAAGAAAAGAGGACGAGAATGCAGGAGTCAGCATCAGCCTCAACCTCAGAAGCTCTAGTGACAGAAAAGAACACCAGAAGGGGGAGGAGTAAAAGCCGAGGCCCAGGGAGATCAGACAAGAATCGAGGTAAGTCAAGAACTAGAGATATTGAGTGCTATTATTGTAAAAAGAAAGGCCATATAAAGAGGGACTGTTACAAACTGAAGAACGAGCAGTCCAGGAGAGATGGTGACTCTAATCAAGAAAGAGTTGCTACTACCACCGAAAAGACCTCCAAAGACTTCTGCATAATATATGAAGAAGATGTTGTGAATCTTACCAGCCACGAGACCAGTTGGGTGATAGATAGTGGCGCATCCATACACGCCACATCTCGCAGAGACTTCTTTTCATCTTACACACCAGGGGACTACGGTGCTGTAAGGATGGGGAATGACGGACAGTCCAAAGCCGTCGGTATTGGAGACATCTGCCTTGAAACAGAGAACGGAACAAGGCTAGTGTTGAAGGGAGTCAAGCACATCCCAGATATCCGGTTAAACCTGATCTCAACAGGCAAGCTGGATGATGAAGGTTTCTGCAGCACCTTTAGTGACGGATGCTGGAAGCTCACTAAAGGATCAATGGTCGTGGCACGAGGTAAGAAAGACTCAACTCTGTATTTGATGCATGCTAAGCTTTCCAATAGTAGCATAAATACAGTTAACAGTAATGAGGCAGCCGAGTTATGGCATAAAAAGCTCGGTCACATGAGCCAAACAGGGATGGAGATACTACGCAGGCGGAATGTTCTTCCGGAATTGAAGAACTCACACTTACGGAAGTGTGAACACTGCATGGCTGGAAAGCAGAACAGAGTATACTTCCAGAGCTCCCCGCCTCAACGGAAACCGGAGGTACTAGATCTCATACATTCAGATGTATGCGGTCCGATGCAGACACGAACACTTGGTGGGTCACTGTATTTTATGACATTTATTGATGATCATTCAAGGAAGATCTGGGCATACACCTTGAAGAGAAAAGACAAAGTGCTTGGAGTGTTCAAGGAGTTTCATGCTTTGGTGGAGAGAGAAACCAGCAAGAAACTGAAGTGCATCAGAACAGACAATGGTGGAGAATACAGAGGTCCGTTTGATCAGTACTGCAAGATGCAAGGAATCCGACATCAAACGACACCTCCGAAGACACCTCAGCTGAATGGCCTAGCTGAGAGGATGAACAGAACCTTGTGCGAGAGGATCAGAAGCTTGCTGTCACAAGCCAAGCTGCCGAAGACATTTTGGGGGGAGGCACTCATCACAGCAGTTCATGTTTTGAACATGTCCCCAGCGGTCGCACTGAAAGGTAATGTTCCTAACCAAGCTTGGACAGGTAAAGAAGTGTCATACGAGCACTTACATGTCTTTGGGTGCAAAACATTTGTACACATCCCAAAGGACGAGAGATCCAAGCTTGATGCGAAGACGCGACAGTGTGTCTTTATTGGCTATGGTCAGGATGATTTTGGCTACAAACTGTATGATCCTGTGGAGAAGAAGATCGTCAGGAGCCGAGATGTTGTCTTTGTTGAAGACCAGACCATAGAAGATATCAGAAAAGAATTGAAGACAATGCCCCAGCAATACAGAAATATGAATCCAGAACCTCATACACCGGTGCCAGTACGAGTTGAAGATGAGGTTCCCAGACATGAGGGTACAAGTGATGAAGCTCCCAGAGATGATGATCATGATCAACCACCAGTACCAGAAGTTCCACCAACAGTTCCACAGAGAAGGTCTGACAGAGACAGGCGACCTTCAACCAAATACTCTGCATATGAGTATGTGCTGCTTACTGACGGGGGAGAACCCGAGAGCTACCAGGAGGCTGTGGAAACAGAGGACAGAGAAAAGTGGGAGGAAGCCATGCAAGATGAGATGAAATCTTTGCATGACAATCACACTTTTGAGTTGGTGAAATTGCCAAGAGGCAAACGGGCTTTGAAGAACAAATGGGTGTACAGGGTGAAGCAACAGGAGCACACTTCACAACCCCGATACAAGCCAGACTAGTTGTCAAGGGATTCAATCAGAGGAAAGGCATTGACTTCGATGAAATCTTCTCTCCAGTTGTGAAGATGTCATCCATCAGAGTGGTACTCAGCTTAGCAGCAAGCCTCGACCTGGAAGTTGAGCAGATGGATGTCAAGACCGCATTTCTTCACGGAGATCTGGAGAAGAAATCTACATGGAGCAACCAAAGGCTTCAGAGTCTGCGGGAAAGAGGACTTTTGTGCAGACTCAGGAAAAGCCTCTACGTTTGAAACAGGCACCGAGACAGTGGTACGTGAAGTTTGAGTCAGTTATGGGGGAGCAGGGATACAAGAAGATGATGAGCGGAAAATATATCAATATTTACCGCCCCTTTTACTTAATATTTTGTTTAGTTTCTCGGGTTTGATGAACGTTTTGATATGTTTTATTTTATTTTGCAGATAAAATAATATCGGGACTCAATGAAATAATTTAGGATGAAATTTGAGTCAATTGATGGCAATTATTGGACTTGATATTTTAATTTTGGAGATTGGAAACTTGAAAGGGCGTTTTTGACGAAGTGCAGTTTTGGAAATTCCAGTTTTGCGCATCTGTTGTATTTTGGGCATAACTTCTTACTCAGATATCGGATTGGGCTGATTCAAGTTCCAGATTAAAGAAGACTCCAAGATCTACAACTTTGAAAGAGAAAATATTTTCAAATTCTGATGATTTCATGACCGAAATTGATGAACCATCCAGAAGTGTGTGGAGTGTAATTATTAAAAGTCATTATCAATCATTTTCAAAGCAAAATATTAATTAATAAATAATTAATAAAAATTATCAAATCACCACCAAACAAGATAAGAAATTAGTGGAGCAATAATGGATTTGGTGGAGCAATTAGATAAGCAATTAGTGGAGCAATTAATAATTTATTTGGTGGATGATTTGATGGTGGCAAAATTTTGCCTATATATACCAAGCCATTTCATTTGTAAAATTCATACTTTCTTCTAAGGAATTCCTTAAGAATACTAAGAAGATTGTATCTTGTTTGTTTATTTACAGCTTTCAGTAATTAATTTTCGTTTTCGCACTTTCTTTTCTTTACTTTTCAGTTTTTACTTTCCGCAATTTACTTTTACGCACAGTACTTTTCTTTCTTTAATTTTCAGTTTTTACTTTTTAGTAATTTACTTTCAGCAATTTACTTTTCAGCAATTTACTTTCAGCAATTTACTTTTCAGCAATTTACTTTCAGCAATTTACTTTTCAGCAATTTACTTTTCAGCAATTTACTTTCAGCATTTACTTTTCAGTATTTAATTTTTAGTATTTTACTTTATGTCTTTTCTTTTATTTAAGTTTTTACTACCTGTAAATATGTGTCGTAACTAAGCCAGTTATCTGGGGTTGTGATGAAATCAAATATCACCGTTTTATAAGGGTTAGATTATAGCTTGGGTAATATAAAGATTTATTTATTGAGTCTTAAACTTAATGCTTTTTCATTAACTGGCCATTAATAAAATTGATCTGGTAAATCTAAAATGAACTAGACATAGGGATTTTAGGTTTCAGCCTTAGACTCAATAGCCCACGATCTTCCTTGAGGATAGATAACCCTTTAATAGATTTCCTTACAGGATAGGAATATACCTGTCAGGCGGGGGTAGCCATAATTGGAACTTAATCTTAATGAATCCAGATAATTTGGTTGACATAGACATATGGTTCAATTGGGTTAAACTGGGTATTTGTGTCTGACCATCGACAGAGGCTTACACATAATTTAGTGTTCCAGGTTAATAAATCAATATGTTACCCAACTATAAGATAACCACTTCATCTTTAAAATGATATTGGAAGAAATCACAACCCTAGATAGTTTTTAATATTGAATTTTCTTAAAACATATTTTCGACAATTTTATTTACTTGCTTTTAAATTTAGAATCGTCACCATTTCAAATCAATCAATCAAACAATCTGTTAGATACTAGTAATCATTTGACCTCATAAAATTAATAGTTTTGATATTAAGTCCTCGTGGGATCGATATTTTTATACTACTACTGAACGATACGTGCGCTTGCGTTATACGTGTGTGTTTACGCCGGTCAAGTTTTTGGCGCCGTTGCCGGGGACTTAGTTATCTTTTACTATTAGTTTAGGGGTTAGATACCTTTACTTGTATCTAATTTCTTTTTACTTATTATTTCTGTTTTCTTGTGTTACAGGTTCTTAGACACTTCATGAGACGAACCAGAAGCTTTGAACTCCGACCACTTGACCTAGAAATTGAAAGAACCATCAGACAGTTGAGAGAGAAAGGCGAGAAGGCCAAGAAGCTTTAGTCAACATGGAACCTGAACCTTTGATCGTTGCACCACCAATTCCCATTCGAGACAGAACCATTCCGATGGTTGACAGACTCATTTCATGTATTGTACTTCCTCCCTTACCAGCAAATGCGTGTGATATCAAAACATGCATTCAGATGATTCAGCAGTCAGTTCAATTTGGAGGGAATGCAACTGAAGATCCTAACGCCCACATCAGCAACTTCCTGGAAGTTTGCGGCACTTTCAATTACAACCGAGGAGCTGAAGAAGCAATGAGATTGCGGGTTTTTCCATACTCTTTGAAAGACAGAGCAAAGGCCTGGCTACATTCACTACCAGCAGGTTCCATCACAACATGGAACACCTAGCCACCAAATTCCTTGCAAAGTACTTTCCACCAGCCAGAACAGCAAAACTGAGAAATGACATCACATCCTTTGTGCAGCAAGATTCAGAATCCATGTACGAAGCTTGGGAAAGATACAAAGATCTGCTCCGGAAATGTCCTCACCATGAGATTCCAAAATGGCTTCAAGTCCAAACTTTCTATAATGGACTTTCTGGATTGATGAGAACCACTATTGATGCTGCTGCTGGAGGAGCTTTGATGTCAAAATGAGAAGATCAAGCCTGGGACCTAATCGAAGAGATGGCCAATAACAATTCCTTGTGGCCAACAGAAAGGAGCTTGATTCAAAGAATTGCAGGAATTTATGAAGTTGGAGCCAACACAGCAGTTAGTGCCAAACTGGACCAGATATGCAAATTCATGGAGACTCTCAACACTCAAAGCAATATTGGAGCAACAAGTTCAACATATGGAGGAGCACCAGAGCCAACTCAAACTGAAGAAACGGTGAATTATGTCAACAATTTTAACAGACAGGGAAACAATCCATATTCCAACACCTACAACCCAGGGTGGAGGAATCATCCCAATTTTTCATGGAGCAACAATTCTGGACAAAGGAACAATCCACCACCAGGATTTCAACAGCAGAACTATCCACCACCTGAATTCCAACAGCAGAACAAAAGCCAGGAGCAGACAAATGAACCAGGCATAACAGAAGTGCTGACTCAGTTAAAAAAGTATGATGCTATATTTCAATCTCAAGCGGCATTAATTCAAAGTCAATCTGCTTCTATTAAAGCACTAGAGAATCAAATGGGACAACTGGCCAATGCTCAGAGTTACAGACCGCCAGGTACCGTTCCTAGCAACACTGAGCCAAATTCAAGAAACATGGGGAAGGAACAATGTCATGCCATCATGTTAAAAAGCGGTACTGAAATCAATAAAGATGTTGGAGCCAAAACAACTGCTGAGGAAGTTCCAAAAGAAATAAAGCAACAAATGGAAGAAAAAGAAGCAAAGGAAAAAGAGCAGATCACTCCACCTCCACATTTTCCTCAACGTCTTCAGAAGAATAAATTGGACAAGCAATTTTCCGGTTTCTGGAGATCTTCAAAAAGCTGCATATCAACATTCCATTTGCAGAAGCGTTGGAACAAATGCCCACCTATGCCAAATTCATGAAAGATATTCTTTCACGAAAGCGGAGATTGGGGGATTACGAGACAGTAGCATTAACAGAAGAATGCAGTGCTTTCATTCAGAGGAAACTTCCCCCAAAGTTGAAAGATCCTGGCAGTTTCACTGTTCCTTGCGTCATAGGAGAACATAACTTTGGTAAGGCTTTATGTGATTTAGGTGCTAGTGTTAACTTGATGCCTTTTTCTATTTTCAGGAAATTACAGATTGGAGAAACAATGCCAACTTCAGTCTCACTGCAACTTGCTGATAGAACGCTCGTATTTCCAAGAGGCGTAGTTGAGGATGTGCTGGTCAAGGTTGACAAATTCATTTTCCCAGCAGATTTTATTGTCCTTGATATGGAGGAAGACGCAGACGTGCCAATCATCCTCGGGAGACCGTTCTTGGCTACAGGTCGAACCATTATTGATGTACAAAAAGGAGAACTAACCATGAGGGTACAGACCAAGAAGTAACATTCAATGTTTTCAAGGCCATGAATTTTCCAGATGATGAAAAGAATGAGGAATGTTTCAAACTCGATGTGATACACAGTACCATTCAGAACTCTGATAAAAGACAAAGTTCAACTGACAAACTTAAAACATGTCAATTGCCTGTGGAGCCTAAAGATAAAGCATCTTTTGCACTGAAAGAGCCAATTCTTGCTCTACAAGCAACAGAAGAGAAAAAGTTCCACCAGCTCAACGAATTGGAGGAATTTCACAATCAGCCTTTTGAAGATGCCAAATTGTACAAAGAAAAGGGCAAGAAAATACATGATGAGAAGTTAGTGCGCATACAACTGGAACCAGGGCAGAAGGTACTGTTAAACAAATCAAGGGTGAAAATCTTCCCATGGAAGCCAAAATCACGGTGGTCAGGTCCATTTGTGATCACCAAAGTTTTACCAAATAGAGCCGTTGAGATACATGATTCTGACGCTAACAAAACTTTCAAGGTTAAAAACAAGCGTGTCAAGCACTACTGGGGAGAATCATTTGAGCGACAAAAAGAAAGTGTTACACTTTCAGATCCAGCTTAACGTTCGAGAAGTCATGTCTGGCTGACGACTTTAAACTTAGCGCTAGCAGGAGGCAACCCATGCAATTTTTGTATATATTGTGATTTGGTGTGATTTAATTTTGTGTGTTTTATTTTTGCAGGTTTAGTCATTTCAAGATGGAAGAAGCTTTCGCAAATCTTCACAAGCAATTTCCTTCTCTCCCTCCAAAATCTCTGATGAAAGTATACAAAGCTCGCTTGGAACGGATGAGGTTATTAACAATCCATGGTATTCCTAATGATATTCGTTGGGTAATTGAAGCACGAGTCCGATTGGCAGGTGAGTCTTCTGATTCTTTTATTTCACATCTGCCTGGTTTTGGAAGAAGCACCTATGCAAAGAAACGTAGAGCTAAGCAAATGGGTGTTTGTTTCAAATGTGCACGATTTAATTGCAACACTCGTTGTCGTTCTTTAGGAATGGTGTCTGATAATCGCGAAGACAAAATTAAATTCATTAGGGATGGCTTGAGTAAGGAGTCTTTAGATGATCTATCTTCGACTCTTGAGACGCATCCCAGTGGATATGTTCATATAGCCATTCGCAAATTACATACACAATTTCTAAAAGAAAGACAACAGTTAAGTCTTGGGAATCTGACTCAAAAAGACCCTGTTTGCCAATTTATAAGAAAATTGGATGGGAAGCTTGTCCCTGACGCATAGATGTCAATCAAGCCATTACTTTTCTTGTAAATATTATATCTTTTTGTCTTTTCTTAATAATTGTGATTTGTTTTATTGTTTTCTTTTATTTTCTCCGACAGGATCCAGACCTTTTTGACTATCACGATATTATTTCGCTACTAATCGTCCTCTGGAAGATACTTGTGCTATTTTTACTCACCCTTTTCAGGTACTATAAATTCAGCCCGTCATTGCACTTTTGAAGGCATCCTGATTTGAGAAAGAAATACATAAAAAAATGGAAGCCACTTCAAGAAGACGAGTTGAAAATATCTGTGTATTTTGCGGTACTAGTGTTGGAACTAAGCCACAATACATAGAAGCAGCACAGGAATTGGGTCGAGCCTTAGCTGCAAGAAATATGCACTTAATATATGGCGGAGGCAATCTCGGACTTATGGGGATCGTTTCAAAGGCTGTACAGGAAGGGGGCAGTCACGTTTTGGGAATCATCCCAAAACCCTTGGCAGAGGCAAATCTTATTGGATCATCAAACGGAGAGGAACTGATGGTGCCAGGTATGTCTGAACGATTGGTAGAAATGATTAACCGTGCTGATGCTTTTATTGCTTTGCCAGGTGGCTTGGGCACATTGGAGGAAATTTTTATAGTTCTATCTTGGGCGAACCTGAATATACACCAGAAACCGCTTGGACTGCTCAACGTTGATGGATTTTATGATTTTCTTTGTGTGTTTCTTGATGATGCACAGAGGAATGGGTTCATATCAAAACCTTTAAAAGAACTTCTATTTACTGCCAGAACCGCTCCGGATCTAATTGACCAACTCATAGCATATGAACCACAAATTGACCCTATCATTTCAAAGATAAATTGGTCTGGGGACGATCGTGGTAAGAGACGTCGGGTTAATCTGGATCTTAACCTTTAAATTCCTGTAGAATTTCAGTTAACCAGGTATTATCGTCTAAACTCTTCTTCTACTATTTAAGACATTGGGGACAATGTCTCATTTAGGTTTGGGGGAGGGAATTACTGATTAATATCTTGTTTTTAGTTGTATGTTGTTTTTTATTTTAAGTTCAAAATTTTTCAAAAATACAAAAATATTTTGCATTTTTATGTTTTTATTTTGACTAAAAAGGTGTGAATTGGTAAGAGATAGCCGAGTAAGGAATTTCCACTCCTGAGACGTATCTCAAACCTAATTCGAAACAAGTTAATTTTGTTTATTTCATTTTGAATTATTTAATTTGTAAATGCTCCTTAAAACGGACTAAAATGGATCTTCATATGCTCAATTGATAGATATTATCAACATATATAGTAACATACAGACATGAGCTAAAATTGAAAAGTTTGTAATATTCAGTGCTCTAGTTTATTGGAGGAAGCATCTCAAAAAGCAGTGGAGTAAAAAAAAAAAAAAATCTGATTTACAAAAAAAGTATCTAAGATCCGGGTTATTAAGTCTGTAAGGGTGTTTTAACACCTAGTGCCCTAAAACCAACTGGTTTGGGAGTCACTGGCCCAAAGCTCGTTACATGGATCAAAGATGCTGCAAAAAATATATATATCTGAAGTCTGAGTAATTAAGTCCGTAGGGGTGTCTTAACACCTGGTGCCCTAAAGCCAACTGGTTCGGGAGCCACCGACCCAAAGCTCACTACATAGATGGAAGATATTGTATATAAATAAAAAATTCAGAAAAATCAAAGAAAAAAATCAGAAAAATGAGAAAATTTATTCCATTGCTATAAAAAAGGTGTGAAATCTGATAGAACTTTAGGACAAAAATATTACTCTCTTATCAACTGCACTTGTGACTGTTGTGGGCAAAAATGAGTTGATTAATATTTTGTTGGCTGTGTATATGAAGAATGGTAAAAATAATCGGAGAATTTACTTATTCTGTAATTTAGAATGAAACAAAACAATTATTGACTTGGAGTAGAAGTTTCACCTGATTAGTCACTAACATCTTTATTCTCTTTTCGCTTGTCTTTTTGCTTTTGTGTGCATTAGTTTTACTACCTTTTTACTTTTGTAAAATGTTTGTGGGTATCATTGCTGTAACCCTCACGAGACTACAACTCGTCCACTAGGGACACCTAGGGGTTTAAAGGCTTGTTGCATATGCTAAATGCAACCGTGATCCCTACGAAAGTGGCTTAGTTTAATTTTAATTGTTTCTTGTATTTTATTTTGTTGTTTTGCTCGAGGAGTAGCAAAATGTTAGGTTTGGGGGTGTGATGAGCGGAAAATATATCAATATTTACCGCCCCTTTTACTTAATATTTTGTTTAGTTTCTCGGGTTTGATGAACGTTTTGATATGTTTTATTTTATTTTGCAGATAAAATAATATCGGGACTCAATGAAATAATTTAGGATGAAATTTGAGTCAATTGATGGCAATTATTGGACTTGATATTTTAATTTTGGAGATTGGAAACTTGAAAGGGCGTTTTTTGACGAAGTGCAGTTTTGGAAATTCCAGTTTTGCGCATCTGTTGTATTTTGGGCATAACTTCTTACTCAGATATCGGATTGGGCTGATTCAAGTTCCAGATTAAAGAAGACTCCAAGATCTACAACTTTGAAAGAGAATATTTTCAAATTCTGATGATTTCATGACCGAAATTGATGAACCATCCAGAAGTGTGTGGAGTGTAATTATTAAAAGTCATTATCAATCATTTTCAAAGCAAAATATTAATTAATAAATAATTAATAAAAATATCAAATCACCACCAAACAAGATAAGAAATTAGTGGAGCAATAATGGATTTGGGGGAGCAATTAGATAAGCAATTAGTGGAGCAATTAATAATTTATTTGGTGGATGATTTGATGGTGGCAAAATTTTGCCTATAAATACCAAGCCATTTCATTTGTAAAATTCATACTTTCTTCTAAGGAATTCCTTAAGAATACTAAGAAGATTGTATCTTGTTTGTTTATTTACAGCTTTCAGTAATTAATTTTCGTTTTCGCACTTTCTTTTCTTTACTTTTCAGTTTTTACTTTCCGCAATTTACTTTTACGCACAGTACTTTTCTTTCTTTAATTTTCAGTTTTTACTTTTTAGTAATTTACTTTCAGCAATTTACTTTTCAGCAATTTACTTTCAGCAATTTACTTTTCAGCAATTTACTTTCAGCATTTACTTTTCAGTATTTAATTTTTAGTATTTTACTTTATGTATTTTCTTTTATTTAAGTTTTTACTACCTGTAAATATGTGTCGTAACTAAGCCAGTTATCTGGGGTTGTGATGAAATCAAATATCACCGTTTTATAAGGGTTAGATTATAGCTTGGGTAATATAAAGATTTATTTATTGAGTCTTAAACTTAATGCTTTTTCATTAACTGGCCATTAATAAAATTGATCTGGTAAATCTAAAATGAACTAGACATAGGGATTTTAGGTTTCAGCCTTAGACTCAATAGCCCACGATCTTCCTTGAGGATAGATAACCCTTTAATAGATTTCCTTACAGGATAGGAATATACCTGTCAGGCGGGGGTAGCCATAATTGGAACTTAATCTTAATGAATCCAGATAATTTGGTTGACATAGACATATGGTTCAATTGGGTTAAACTGGGTATTTGTGTCTGACCATCGACAGAGGCTTACACATAATTTAGTGTTCCAGGTTAATAAATCAATATGTTACCCAACTATAAGATAACCACTTCATCTTTAAAATTATATTGGAAGAAATCACAACCCTAGATAGTTTTTAATATTGAATTTTCTTAAAACATATTTTCGACAATTTTATTTACTTGCTTTTAATTTAGAATCGTCACCATTTCAATCATCAATCAAACAATCTGTTAGATACTAGTAATCATTTGACCTCATAAAATTAATAGTTTTGATATTAAGTCCTCGTGGGATCGATATTTTTATACTACTTGAACGATACGTGCGCTTGCGTTATACGTGTGTGTTTACGCCGGTCAGAAGACCACTTCAGACCATTGTGTTTTCGTTCAGAAATTTTCTGACGATGACTTTATCATCTTACTGTTATATATAGATGATATGTTGATAGTTGGCAGGAATCAATCGAGGATTGATAACTTGAAGCAGCAACTGAGTAAGTTCTTTTGAGATGAAAGACTTGGGGCCAGCTAAACAGATTCTTGGCATCAGGATCGGTCGTGATCGGAAAGTAAGGAGATTATACTTGTCACATGAGGAGTACATCGAGAAAGTACTTCAGAGATTCCAGATGGACAAGGCTAAAGCGGTTAGCACTCCTCTTGCTACCCACTTTAGATTGAGTTCGAGACAGAGTCCCTCTCTGAGACAGAGAATGAGGAAATGAAACAGGTTCCATACACCTCAGCAGTGGGAAGTCTAATGATGCCATGGTGTGCACGAGGCCAGACTTAGCACACGCAGTTGGATTGGTCAGCCGGTTTATGTCAAACCCAGGACGGGAACACTGGAATGCGATCAAATGGATCATGTGTATCTTCGAGGCACATCCAAGATGAGATTATGTTTTGGAAGCAGCGACAAACCAGTGTTGATGGGCTACACCGATTCAGATATGGCAGGAGATGTGGATACCCGAAAGTCTACTTTGGGGTATCTGATTACTCTCTCAGGAGGAGCTGTGCTGGCAGTCAAGGTTGCAGAGATGCGTTGCGCTTTCTACAACAGAGGCAGAATTCATTGCAGTTACAGAAGCTTGCAAGGAATTACTGTGGATGAAGACATTCGTCCAGGAATTGGGTTTCAAGCAGGAGAAGTACATTTTGTACTGTGATAGTCAGAGTGCTATCTATCTCGGTAAAAATTCCACCTTTCATTCAAGGTCAAAACATATCGATGTGAGGTATCACTGGATACGGGACGTCCTGAGCTCAAGGCTGATAGAACTCAGGAAAATTCACACCGACGACAACGGTGCCGATATGTTCACGAAGGTTTTACCGAATGAGAAGCTTGAAATCTGTCGTGCCATAGCCGGGATGACAACACTCTCCACATAGTCAGAGTGGGGAGATTCAGAGAACTATGATTGGCTTGATCCCAACTCAGGGTACGTAGGCAGTCATACAGATACAGCCAGGGGAGGATCCTTTGGAGGATCCGGATTTGGGTGATTGATGGTCGGCTCAGATTTTGGGAAATCTTCACCGAGGGGGAGATTTGTTGACTAAGTGGCAGAAAGTTGCATGCATAAGACTTGCAACTTTCGGCACTTTTGGCAGCCAGCTAATGAAAATAAGTGAAGGAAGAAAAGCCAGCCCTTTGCCAACTTGCTGCCAACTGCCAAGACGTGTGCTACAGTAGCACACGTCTTTGGCACTATAAAATGGAGTCTGAAGTTCATTCCTAGACATCCCTAAATGTGTGAAAGTGTAGTGAGAGTGATTGGTGAGAGTTTTTTGTAAAGCTTGTATTGGAAGCTTTGTAATTCTTTTGTAGATATATAAAAGAAGAGTTTTTCTCTCCAATCACCTCTATTATTGTGTGTTTAATCACAACAGTAGCATCCAAGGTATCGTCCAAAACTCTCCGTGGTTCATATATAAGTTTCTTTATATAGCGCCGTTGTCATTATCTTGTTTGAAGCAACAAGATTATGATATTTAAAAAAAAAAAAAACAACCGAGTGATTATTTATATGGTTGGCTTTGTAGCCTACATCCACAAAAATGTGTAGCAAATAAATGAATACTAAGCATATCCAAGGAGAAGAAGATAATATCAATCACAACAACAAAAAGTTAACAACATGAATCTTAATAGCCCTTGCATCTAAATCTGGGGCCACATTCAACCTTCAACCACTCAATCCTCAGCAGTTTCTCACTAGACAGTTCAACTCCCTTTATTAGGGGACAAGCCTATGGAAAATCAGATGATTATCTTGTTTGCTCGCTACAGTAACTAGCTTGCATGGAACTGGGCATCATGAAAAGATTCATCAAAACTCTACTCTTGATCAGAATAAATTACATGTACTGGGGAGTTGTGTAAGAAACCTTAGTGCCCTCTCAGTTAAGCATTTTTTGCATAGCAATTTTCAAGCATGATTGCCCCATCTCCACCTTCGACTTACCTCCTCAAGAACCTTAGCTCGTGCTTGGCTTTTCCTTGCGTCATCCTCTACCCAAGATCTGCATTCATGGTTTCCAAGGCGGTAAAAAATGTAGCAAGTGTGAACTCTTAAATGCAAAATCAAACTAAGCAATGAAATTATAGTCTTCACCTAAGAATTCGAATTGCTTGCTTCTCAGCTTCCAGTATAGACTTTTTATCAAGAAGTCCTTCCAGTTTGGTCTGTAAATCACTGTGCGTATCTTGTAACATGCACTTCTCAGCCACATATGTAGCCCTCTCAGATGCAAGCCTTTCTGACATCTCATCAACCTCTTCCTTCAGGTTCAGAAGCAGTTGCCTCTGACAGTGCATAGCTGCCTTCTCCTTTAAATCCTCAGCATGGTTCTTCTCATGAATAATCAACTCCTCCTCCAAATCACAACGGGCTGCTATATAAAGTTTCTCCATCTCAACACCACGAGCTCTCTCTTCATTGAACTTCTCGTCCCACCACCTTTGTATGTCTCCCCTATCAAACAATTTCGACCTAATTTCTTCAATTTCAGCCTGCCTTGTAGACCTTTCAGCTTCTAATCTTGATAATTCAGTACTAATAGCTTCTGTCATCCTTCCACCTGTCAATGCCACTGCAGCTTGAGCTTTTGTTGAGGGTTTATTTGGTTGAAACCGCTTGCTCTGGCCTATAAAATGAAGATTCCAGCATGAAGTCATCATATATGAACATGTTTTGCCGGCCTGCGTTTTTCTTATGAAGAAATTCTCAACACCCTACCATAAAAAATTGTAGCAGAAGCTCTAAATTGTCAATGTGGAAAATATTGACAAACACATATTCATCATCAGATTAGCTTCTATAATTATCGAAAAATGCACACTCATCAGCAGCTTACTATTCTTCCATGATTCTTACTTCAAAAAAGGTTCCAAACTAGGTAGGATTAAGCCATCGGTAATAATTGCCCATCCCATTTTTAACTTGCCTCTTTCCTTTCTCCCATGATCTTTCCCTAAGCTAGGCTTACAAAATAGAAAGAAACTATACATGCATCATACAAGAAATTTATTTGCTCATTTTTGAGTCACATTAAAAAATAAAAAAAAATAAAAATAAAAATAAAAATAAAAATAAAAAAAAAAAACTCTTTGATTTCGAAGCAGAAACAGAGGAAAAAGAAAAGAGGATACCAAAAACTCTTCTGGCTATGCCCTTGTCCCCAGCCAACATGTCGATTAAAAGTCCCAGAGATGCTTCGCAACTGATCTCCCTCACATCCATATAACCCACTTTTGTTCTTGATATCTGGACTGTAAACAGGTCAGGTTTTAAAAGCTAAGGAAAGATTGAGCAAGCATCAGTTTATTCAATCTTTTAAATTAATCCAAGAAACAAAATTGACTGCAAACAGAGTTTGAAATTATTGTACCTGCTCTTCTATATCTGGCTTCACTTCATATTCTACTTGCGCTTTCCAATTTATTAGATCCTGTCGCGAGATGAACCTGCGGCACAAACCACACTTTGCTGAGTGCAAAGGAGATTTAGAAGTATCAGCACTTAATTTGTGCACATGCTGTACCTCTCAGGGAAAAAATTGATGCCTCCATTCCCTTCTGAACCATCAGAACCATAATGCTTTCCCAATAGCTTGCTGGGAAAGACACCAGCCTCTGCCAGGGCTAGATTGCAAATCCAGAACCAAAAAAAAAAAAAAAACATTTCTCTTCCTCAACAACTAACCTTAAAAACTGCATGCAAACATCATGATTAAACCCTACCTTGGATTGACTGAAAATCTGGGTCTTCAACATCCACATCATCAAAACCAGCAACCAGAGTCCCAGAAAGTGTTTTGGATGGAACAATCCTGTGCTTTGGGTTCCTACAAGTCCAAGAATAAATTTCTCAGACAGACCTTACAGAAGTAAGCATGATACTTGGAACATTTGGTCTCAATGCAATGAGCTTATACCATTCCAATAACGAGTTTATACGAACAAGCCATCTGGCATATTCCCTTCTAGTACACAATTCATCAGCATTTACTTCTTCTTCAATGATCTGCATTTGTTAATTAAAGTTGGGAGCTCAAGCACAGAACTGAACCCTCTATTACCAATAACTAAAAACAGAAACATATCTAATTTTTAAAAATTCAAGGATGTCGGACCACAAAACAATGACCATAACATATAAAAACTATAGTAATTAGGAAAATTCATCTTATCACTAACCAAAACATAACTGTCCATAGGTAATTAGTATGCACGGATTTTTACGTTCTCTACCCACTCCTTTCTTTGGACAAATGTAAGAACTTTGGCTTCAGGAGTCCAGGAAAAAATATGCCACTAAAGATATTTAGATATTGCAAGCAAAAGAATTGAAAAAGTGAAAAGTGTAGGGCAAAACCTTCAGTTTCTTCAAAACAGACAAAGCTTCTTGCTGAGTAGCATCTACAGCAACTGATACTAAAACACGCTCAAGCTTGTCCACAGATCCTGAAGCATACAAAGGATGAAAAAAAAAGTGATGTAATAGAAGATACACAGAGAAAATCAAAGTTTTAACGACTTTTAGAAAACACATAAGGAGAAGGTGGACTATAGCTATAGGCTACACAGAAGTTTTAAAAAGCTAATCGACTTCCAAATTTCCTTTATTTCTTTATCACATTTGGATCAAACAGCAAGGTCTATGCTCAAGTAATGACACCTAATGAAAATGATACCTAATTCCATAGTGATGCACAAATGCAAATTACTCCAGTTTTCAAGCATCCCACTCAGTGGCGCATATGATATAAGTTTCCAAGAACATCTCGTGTAGAATACAGTACAAAACTTCTATTCCTAAAAGATTAAAGACTTGGTAGCTCAAGGCGGAGAGGCAGTTACTGTGGGATAATTATGACCCATAGCATCACTATTTGTACAAAACATGGTGTTGTTGTACAAATTAACTATGTGACAAAGGAAATTGTTCTTTTATCATTTGTAATTGGATTACCTGGATATATAAATGATAAAAGTCTTTATGATTAGTTCCGGATTAATAAGATATGAGACAGTATTAATCCACAAAGGTTTAATCATTAAATATCCCTAGTCGTAGTATTATCGAGACTGGACATCGATAATGCGGAATAGACTAGTATTACACTTGTGCGTGTTATGGAAGCGTAACGGCATAGTTCTCATATATTTGGGTATTGGATCCTCATGCAAGTGTAATACGAGGTTCTGTTTACCGATGATACGGAAACAGCTTCGCTTTGGATAGACCTCTCGGAATCCCATTGGTAGTATGACTATGTGTTTATGGGAATCCGAATCAGGGTAGGTGTATTTGGTCTTAACTGAGACTTGCATCGCTAATACTTGCGACAATCAATATACTTAGGTTTTGGTCGTTCGGGGCTTTAACAGGTTCTGTGTACGCCTCTTCTGGGTATACTGAGAATCGTAGTGTAATAGGTGTGATGTCAAGATGGAAGTATCACTTCAGTCATATGGAGATGATGATCACGCAGGGATACAGAACTGGTACTCTGAGTGCTATAGCCATCGGGGAAGTATGACTAGGTCATGACTTTCCGATCATAAAGAGACTAGTTGCTAGTGATCCGACATATGTTTCGTATGGGGCAGACACAACTCCAAGCCTCAGGCCTTGCATGTGACATCTGATACTGGATCGTAATACGCAATACTACGTATACTACGCCTGACAAAGATCATGTATTCCGTAGCAGAATATTTCTGGAGAATTGGGTAGGCACGGTGTTTTGCTAAAAGCCAACCATGTCTTGTAAATCGGTAAGAACGTGGTACCGGGTACGCAAGTATTCAGATAGTCCGATAACCGTATTTACTGCCAACATATCCAGAGATCTTTTGGGTCGCATCCCAAAGATTCACCGATGATGTTTGACTCGAACAATATTAATCTGGGATTAATTAAGAGAGAGAAAATTAATCTGGGATTAATTTAATAGAGAGAAAATTAATCTGAGATTAATTATCTAGAGAGAAAATTAATCTGGATTAATTACGGCAAGAATTAATTATCGAGAAAGAATAATCTGGATTAATTGTGTCGAGAATTTATCTGGGATTAAATTCGTCGAGAGGAGAGAACGCGATTAATTTGGAATTAATCGGTAAAATAAATTTAATAGTTAAATTAGATTTTACTATTTAATTTATTTAATTGGGCTAAAATAATATATTAGATATATTAAATGAAATCGGATTTCAATGCGGAATTAAATTGATTTTAATTCTAGCGAACGAATTAATTTGGAATTAATTCGTAAGCGACTTTAATAATAATTTTGCTAGGTATAATTATTTAATTAAATTAGATTTAATTACGTCGCGACGGAAAATTCGTTTAGTCGGATCAAACGAACCGGGCCCAAATTGTGTTGTGTAAGCCAACCAAATTTTGAATTAAATGGGTGAGACTCATGACTTACATCAATTGTCAACAATTGATGTAAGGGTTGGCAATAAAATAAATTGAATTTACTTCACATCATACCTACCATATAATAATGAATTAATGAATTTTGGAAATTTAATTAATTCTCTCTCTTTGGCCGAAGGCCACTGATATTTCTTCTTTTTATATATTGGCCGATTAAAAAGAAGAAGAAATTAGCCGATTAAAAGAAAGAAGAAATTGGCCGATTAGAATTTAAGAAGCAATTGGCCACTGACATTTCATTTAATGGCTGAAAAGAAACAAAGGCTAAAAAGTCATTTGACTTTTCAAAATAAAAATGTTTTGGCCGAAAGCCTTTTGGCTTATTTTTATATTGCTTTGGAAGTAAATGCCTACAAAAAGCAACATTTTGCTTTTCACTTACAAAATGACAATTGGCGTCTTCTCTCTGATCAGCTTGGCCGAAACAAAAAACAATTTGTTCTCTTCTTTTGATTTGGCCTTTTGATTTGTTAAGGCCGAAAGCAATTGGCCTCTGACTTCTTGAAGTATGGCCGAATAGCCACTGCTTTGGCCGAGTCGATTGCTTTCCTCTCTCTTGGGTTCCATTTGTTCAAGCTAGCACTTATGGGAGTCAAATGAAGGTGATAGGGATACTCACCCATGAGTTTAGGAGCTTCAACATCCATGAAAAGTTTTGAACTCAAGCCGATCAATGTAAGTCCTCCGCAACTTATTTTTGATTTTATTCACACGAATCACGCTTAGAGATCTCGTGGCATATCGGATAATTATGACCCATAGCATCACTATTTGTACATAACATGGTGTTGTACAAATTAACTATGTGACAAAGGAAATTGCTCTTTTATCATTTGTAATTTGATTACCTGGATATATAAATGATAAAAGTCCTAAGGAAATTGCTCTTTTATCATTTGTAATTGGATTACCTGGATATAAATGATAAAAGTCCTTATGATTAGTTCCGGATTAATAAGATATAAGACAGTATTAATTCACAAAGGTTTAATCATTAAATATCCCTAGTCGTAGTATTATCAAGACTGGACATCGATAATGCGGAATAAACTAGTATTACACTTGTGCGTGTTATGGAAGCGTAACGGTATAGTTCTCATATATTTGGGTATTGGGTACTCATGCAAGTGTAATAAGAGGTTCTGTTTACCGATGGTACGGAAACAGCTTCGCTCTGGATAGACCCATCAGAATCTCATTGGTAGTATGACTATGTGTCTATGGGAATCCGAATCATGGTAGGTGTATTTGGTCTTAATCTGAGACTTGTATCGCTAATACTTGCGACAATCAATATACTTAGGTTTTAATCGTCCGGGGCTTTAACAGGTTCTGTGTACGCCTCTTCTGGGTATGCTGAGAATCGTAGTGTAATAGGTGTGATGTCAAGATGGAAGTATCACTTCAGTCATATGGAGATGATGATCACGCAGGGATACAGAACTGGTACTATGAGTGTTATAGCCATCGGGGAAGTATGACTAGGTCATGACTTTCCGATCATAAAGAGACTAGTTGCTAGTGATCCGATATATATTTCGTACGGGGCAGACACAACTCCAGCCTCAGGCCTTGCATGTGACATCTGATACTGGATCGTAATACGCAATACTACGTATACTACGCCTGACAAAGATCATGTATTCCGTAGCAGAATATTTCTGGAGAATTGGGTAGGCACGGTGTTTTGCTAGAAGCCAACCATGTCTTGTAAATCGATAAGAACGTGGTACCGGGTACGCACGTATTCGGATAGTCCGATAATCGTATTTACTGCCAACATATTCAGAGATCTTTTGGGTCGCATCCCAAAGATTCACCGATGATGTTTGACTCGAACAATATTAATCTGGGATTAATTAAGAGAGAGGAAATTAATCTGGGATTAATTATCTAGAGAGAAAATTAATCTGGGATTAATTACGGCAAGACCAAAGCAGTGGCCATTCGGCCATACTTCAAGAAGTCAGAGGCCAATTGCTTTCGGCCTTAACAAATCAAAAGGCCAAATCAAAAGAAGAGAACAAATTGCTTTTTGTTTCGGCCAAACTGATCAGAGAGAAGAAGCCAATTGCCATTTTGTAAGTGAAAAGCAAAATTTTGCTTTTTATAGGTATTTACTTCCAAAGCAATAATAAAAATAAGCCAAAAGGCTTTCGACCAAAACACTTTTATTTTGAAAAGTCAAATGACTTTTTAGCCTTTGTTTCTTTTCAGCCATTAAATGAAATGTCAGTGGCCAAATGCTTCGTAAATTCTAATCGGCCAATTTCTTCTTTCTTTTTAATCGGCCAATATATCAAAAAGAAGAAAGATCAGTGGCCTTCGGCCAAGGAGAGAGAAAATTAACTAAATTTCCAAAATTCATTAATTAATTATTACATGGTAGGTATGATGTGAAGTAAATCCAATTTATTTTATTGCCAACCACTTACATCAATTGTTGACAATTGATGTAAGTCATGGATCTCACCCATTTAATTCAAAATTTGGTTGGCTTACACAACACATTTGGGCCCGGTTCGTTTAATCCGACTAAACGAATTTTCCGTCGCGACGTAATTAAATCTAATTTAATTAAATAATTATGCCTAGCAAAATTATTATTAAAGTCGCTTCAGAGCGAGATCTAAGCTTGATTTAATTTCTAGGGTTTGTAAACTTTAATTTGAGATTTTATGCTTGGAGTATGTATTTTCTTAAATTGATGGTTTGGTTGAGCTTGTATAATGTTTAATTGAATTTGTACATCATTGATTTTGTGATAAATTGATTAGATTAAAAATCCCCAAAATTCATGCTTGGCCGATTACTACCCTAGGAGGACTCATGGTGATTTTTTGAAAATTAGCAATTGGATATGTTAAAAGCATGAAATGAATATTGATTGTTGATTTAATTGGATTGAAATCAAAATTGGATGTTGATTTCATGTATTGCCGTGAGTGTGAAACATGTTTGAAAGATTGATTTTGATTCATTTGTGTTGGACATAAATTAGATGTTAAGCATGATTAATTAGATTAATTAGTGTTTTGGAAATACTAGATTAATTAATTAATTGTGTTAATTGCACTTTAATTGAATTAATATTTAATTTGGAATGATATATTAATTTAATTTGTTTAATTTGGGCTAATGGGCTTGATTGGGCCAAATTTTAGTCTTGGATCATATTTGGGCCTAAACCATTTCCATAAAGTCCAAAATATAACTATTGAGCCTTTAGTAATTTAATTGGGCCTAATGGGCCAAAATTGATTCTATGGCATAGGGTGATTCCTATTGGGCCTAGGCATTATGGGTTTGATCCATAATGGTCAAAGCCCACACCTAAAGAATTAATTGAAAGCACATTGGACTTTAATTTAATAGTATTGGATACTAATTGGGCCTTTGAGACCCATTAAGATTAGATTTGGAATCGAAGTCTTTAAGGCACATAAATAAGTGTAATTATTTAATTTGGAATTAAATATGAATTAGTATTGGATACAATTTAAATTGGACTTAAATTGTAGTTCGATATAATTCAAGAATAATTACTTTGAGTATTTATTCTTAAACGAGTTTGACTCGAGCAAATCAAATCGTTGTATGAACATTGGATGGTCATTAATCAAAGATTAATTAATTGGATTAGATTGATTGATAACATGTTTTGTGTGAATACTTGGATGTATATATGAATAATGTATATCGGATGGATATTAGAAGGGTGAGGGCAATTTTAGAAATTGTTGTAATAAATTTAGAATTTATTAAATTGGACCTGCGTGTCCAGCCTATTACCTCTTTTCTCATTGTATTTCTCTTTTCACCAATTCCCCTCAATGTAAATGAGGTTTTTTTAGAAGTATTATGTAATTGGGTAGAAGTAAGAATAGTGCTGGCGGGAGAGAGGAAAGGGAGAGATTTGTTCTAGGAACAATTTGTTGTATATCCATCCGCATATCATTATTAATTTTCTTTCGCGGCTTATTATGCTTTTAGAATGCATGCTTAAGGGTGTATGATGAGACTTAATTAAAGATAATAAATTGGTTGTCAAATCGCGACAAAAACCCTCATTTTATATTAAGCGTTTTTCCTTCCATTGAGTGATTCTCTCTCAAAATCCAAGATTGGCATTGGTTTGTTGGCCAAAGTCAAGACCTTTGTCCATCGCAGATGTGTTTGAATCATGAAGGCTTTGTTCCATATCGTACGACTCGGGCAAGTTGTGATTTGTTGGCCAAAGTCAAGGTCACTTCTTGTTCATCGGCCTCGATTACGAAGCTTTCCCACTGTCAATGGGTCGCGCTTAACTAGAATCATTAAGCTTGTTGAGCCAGAGCCAAGGCTTAGTTGATTTAGAGGAAAAAATGTTAGGTAATATATTTGATATATTGGCATATATTGGATATATGTTTCGGACTTGGAGGTCCACCTACTGGATCTAGGAATTGGATGGGATCCAATTGATCTTAGAGATCTACCTAGTTAAGTTTCATACAACTTGTTGGCCAAAGTCAAGGTTGTGTGTTATTTAACGGGATCCTAGCCCACTAGGAAACTAGGTTTCCCGAGTACTCCACAGAGGGTTAGAGGCTCGCCGAAAAATAGTGGGAGGCAAGTATTAAATTTGCAATTTCGTTTAGATACTTGCCAATACGCGCTCATTTCATTTTTCGTCATTAATTATTAAATATATTAGTTGGACTAATATTCAATTGTTGTTTTAATTTAACAGTTGGACTGTATTCAAACTACTTCATTTGTAGTTGGTTATATAATTGGATTATAGTAATCAATACATTTGAATGTAATCAATCAATTATAGTTGATTATATAGTTAGACTATAGTAATCATTATATTTAATTGTACCTGAAATCGTTGATTGAATAGTTGGACTATAGCAATCAATATGACTGAAAGATTAGCGTCAAAGGACATAATCCTGGGGAAAATGTCTTTAACAGCTTCAATTTTCAGATTGGGAATAGAACTTCAGGATAGTCCTGGGAGCTGAAAAAGTTATTCTATTTGATAGAAAAACATTTCGGTCCTGAGCCCGGAGTTGAGCGAATAGTAGAGCATGAGCTTAGGAAGACTCATTGTGATGATAACTTTAGTGCTCAATCCGTTATGCACAGCCAGAGCTTCTTAAAAGGACATATCCCAAGTTGTCTGCCTAAACTGTGGCAAACAGGGTCACTAGAAGTGTGACTGCCGTATGGACAAGGCAGACATGAAGGAATTGAAGGCGGGACAAGGTTCCGGCTTCAAGAATGTTTGTTATAAACATGTTCACTACTGGTATTAAAATTGGATTTTTGATACTAGATGTGGTACATGAATATATGTACTGATGTGCGGGATCTGCTGATAAGCAGGAAACTGGCTTTAGATGAGATCAACCTACAAGTCGGAAACAGGACGAGTCGCTGTTTTGGCCGTAGGAACCTATGTTTTGGAACTGCCCTTTTGGGCATGTACTTAAATTAGGAGACTGTTACAATGTATCTAGTTTGACTAGGAACATTATCTCTATATCTAGTTTAACCCGTTGCGGGTATACCTTTATATTCTAGAACACTCAGTGTTTTGTTTATAAAGATGATATCGAGATATCTACATTAGATGTAAATAATGGTTTTTATATTTTGAATATAAATGAATCTCAAACATAGAACATGACAAACAAATAGCTCAAATTGAATAATTTTAATGAGACTTATTTGTGGCATTGTTGTCTGGGACACATTAACAAGATTCGTATATCCACACTTTCGAAGAGTGGATACTTTGACAGATTTGATTCTAATTCAAATGATGTCTACGAATCTAGTTCATTAGGCAAAGTGCATAAAACACCTTTTACTTGGTAAAAGTGCAAGTGTCACCGATCTTTTTGCCCTCGTTCAAGTGACGTAAGTGGGCCCATATCTAGCTAGGCTAGAAGTGGATATGAATACTTCGTAACCTTTACGGATGTGGCATCGCGTTTCGGTTATGTGTATCTTATGAAACACAAGTCAGAAACTTTTGAGTAATTCAAAGAGTTTCGACACGAAGTAAGAAAACAGACCGGTAAAAGTATTAGAACATTACGGTCAGAACATGATGGACAATACTTAAACATATGAGTCGCTCTGAGCTACCAATTTCCTACACGGGATATGCATTGAACAGTGCAATACTTATTTTGAATAAGGTTCCATAAAAACTGTTAGACAGACTTCATATTAGATATGAACAGGAAAGAAACCGGGTTTCTCATTCCTGAAGATTTGGGAATGCTGGGCATATGTTTGGATAATACCAAACAAGAACCCAAATCGGATAAGTGCCTATTTGTAGGTTGTCCTAGGGAAACCAAAGTATAGTATTTATACAACTCTCAAGAGAACAATGTAATTGTTGCTCTCCATGCGGTTTTCCTAAGAAGAATTCTTGTATGCAGTGGTAAGTGGGAGGAAAGTAAAACTCGAAGAAAATCGGAGTAATACTGTTCCAGGCACCGACTCCTTTACGGAACACAAACAGTTCATCAAGGATGAAATTATACCACAATCTTCGAATACACAAGAACCGTGTAGGTCAGAGAGAGTCAGAAAACAACCTGAGAGGTATGGGTTTCTGATCTCACCTCATGTAGATGTTAATCTAATTGAGGATAATTAACCGACTACTTATTAGGAAATGATACAAGGTATAGACTCTTTTTATGGCAAAGTGCCATGAAGTCCGAAATGGATTCCATGTGTATCAACCAAGTTTGGATACTGGTTGATGTACCAGAAGACATTGTGCTTAATGGTACTATATGAGTCTTCAAGGAAGACATACATGGATGGCAACATACAAATGTACACAGCTAGGCTTGTACAGAAAGGGTATCGTCCAAGACATAGTGTCGACTGCGACGAAACTTTTTCACCTGTTGCCATGATTAAATCCATTCGGATAATGCTTGCTATAACTGTATATTTCATTTATGAAATATGACAGTTGAACGCCAAAATCACTTTCCTTAACGGAAACCTTTTGGAGGATGTATGTATGCAACATCCTGACGGTTTTGTCGTGCCAAAACATGCAAACAAGGTTTGCAAGTTAAATTGATTCATTTATGGATTGAAACAAGCATTGCGTTCTTGGAACCAGCGTTTTGATTAATCATAATGGTATATGGTTTAATTCAAAACGAAGATAATTCTTGTGTATATAAGGTCAGTGGGAGCGCACTGACAATGATTGTCCTATACATTGATGATGTATTGCTTCTTAGCAATGACATTCCCATGCTAAAATCGGTGAAAGCTTGGCTTTCATGAAAAGTCTCCATGGAATAGCTGGGAGAAGCAGGCTTTATTCTAGGAATAGAGATCTACTGGGATAGATCTAGAAAGCTGCTAACACTCTCTCAGTGTTCGTACGTTTTGATATGTATGTGACCTGATGTCTCATATGCTTTGAGCATATGTAGATGCAATCAGGCAAATCCAGGTGATGGTCACTGGATTGAAATTAAGAACATCTTTGAGTATCTTGGATGAACCAAGGATGCTTTCTTAAGCTATGGAGAAGGAGAACTTGGAGTGACTCGGTTCACCGTTGTAAGTTTCCAAACCGATAAAAACGACTGTAAGTCGTAATAAGGGTACGTATATAGTTTGAATAACGGAACAGTGAGCTGGAAATTTTCCAAGCAATAAACTGTTGCCGAATAAATAACAAAAGCGGAACATTGTTGCAGCTGATGCAGCAATAGAAGCATTTTGGATCTAAATAATCCTAATCGGATTAGGAGTAGTTCTGTTAGCAACTGAGCTAGGCTACAGCAAAGGCTAAAGAACCGCGGTCTCATCAATGATCCAAGTATGTACTTCAACTAATTCATCTGATTCATTCGATCACACATCGTGGCGATGTGATGATCGAATAAATCGCATCAGATGATAATCTTGCAAATCCGCTGACGAAAGCTGTTTCTCAGCAGAAGTTTGAGCGACCCATGCATAGTTCAGGTGTTGGACGCTTGAGTGATTGGCTATAGGCCAAGTGGGAGATTGTTGCCTTCGGCCAAGGAGAGAGAAAATTTATTAAATTTCCAAAATTCATTAATTCATTATTACATGATAGGTATGATGTGAAATAAATCCAATTTATTTTATTGCCAACCACTTACATCAATTGTTGACAATTGATGTAAGTCATGGGTCCCACCCATTTAATTCAAAATTTGGTTGGCTTACACAACACAATTTGGGCCCGGTTCGTTTAATCCGACTAAACGAATTTTCCGTCGCGACGTAATTAAATTAAATTTAATTAAATAATTATGCCTAGCAAAATTATTATTAAAGTCGCTTACGAATTAATTCCAATTTAATTCGTTCGCTAGAATTAAAATCCAATTTAATTATGCGTTGAAATCCGATTTCATTTAATATATCTAATATATTATTTTAGCTCAATTAAACAAATTAAATAGTAAAATCTAATTTAACTATTAAATTTATTTTACCGATTAATTCCAAATTAATCGCGTTCTCTCCTCTCGACGAATTTAATCCCAGATAAATTCTCGACGCAATTAATATCAGATTAATTTTTTCTCTGATAATTAATCCCAGATTAATTATTGCCGTAATTAATCCCAGATTAATTTTCTCTCTAGATAATTAATCCCAAATTAATTTTCTCTCTAAATAATTAATCTCAGATTAATTTTCTCTATTAATTAATCTCAGATTAATATTGTTCGAGTCAAACATCATCGGTGAATCTTTGGGATGCGACCCAAGAGATCTATGGATATGTTGGCAGTAAATACGGTTATCGGACTATCTGAATACGTGCTTACCTGGTACCACGTTCTTACCGATTTACAAGACATGGTTGGCTTCTAGCAAAGCACCGTGCCTACCCAATTCTCCAGAAATATTCTGCTACGGAATACATGATCTTTGTCAGGCGTAGTATACGTAGTATTGCGTATTACGATCCAGTATCAGATGTCACATGCAATGCCTGGGGCTGGAGTTGTGTCTGCCCCGTACGAAGCATATATCGGATCACTAGCAACTAGTTTCTTTATGATCGGAAAGTCATGACCTAGTCATACTTCCCTGATGGCTATAGCACTTAGAGTACCAGTTCTGTATCCATGCGTGATCATCATCTCCATATGACTGAAGTGATACTTCCATCTTGACATCACACCCATTACACTACGATTCTCAGTATACCCAGAAGAGGCGTACACAGAACCTGTTAAAACCCCGGACGACCAAAACCAAAGTATATTAATTGCCGCAAGTATTATCGATGCAAGTCTCAGGTTAAGACCAAATACACCTACCCTGATTCGGATTCCCATAGACACATAGTCATACTACCAATGAGATTCTGATGGGTCTATCCAGAGCGAAGCTGTTTCCGTACCATCGGTAAACAGAACCTCATATTACACTTGCATGAGTATCCAATACCCAAATATATGAGAACTATATCGTTACGCTTCCATAACACGCACAAGTGTAATACTAGTCTATTCCGCATTATCGATGTCCAGTCTCGATAATACTACGACTAGGGATATTTAATGATTAAACCTTTGTGGATTAATATTGTCTCATATCTTATTAATCCGGAACTAATCATAAAGACTTTTATCATTTATATATCCAGGTAATCCAATTACAAATGATAAAATAGCAATTTCCTTTGTCACATAGTTAATTTGTACAACACCATGTTCTGTACAAATAGTGATGTTATAGGTCATAATTATCCAACAGTTACTAGTTTAAAGTGTGTTTCCAAAACTGCTTCTGTAATGACTCCTTGAAGTAGGGGTGTTCGCGGTGCGGTTCAGGGCGGTTTTTTCGTTTTTTACTTCAAACCGCGCGGGTTGGCTGTTTGGGAAATTAGAAAACGAAACCGCAAATTGATAAAGAAAACCGCGGCGGTTCGGGTTGGCGGTTTAGCGGTTTGGGCGGTTCGGGTCGGCGGTTTGAATTATAAATTTTTTAAGAAAATTTTATTTGTTTTCACATTATAATTGAAGAAAAAATTACATAATTTTCACTTATTCATTACATATTGTTATATGATCATTAAATATCTTAATTTTCATAGTTAAATAATAAGAAAAATATAAAATAATATTTAATTTGTACGCGGGTCGGCGGTTTAGGCGGTTCGGGTCGCGGTTCGAGTCAATATATGCGGTTTGGGCGGTTCGCGGTTTGACATGGGTCAAAACCGCACACCGACCCGAAATTTGCGGTTCGATTCAGTGCGGTTCAAAATCATTTTTAATATTTTTTCAAACTGCGCGGTTCGGTTCGGTGCGGTGCGGTGCGGTTCGATGCGGTTCGCGGTTTGACCCGAAATTGTGTTCACCCCTACCTTGAAGACAAGTAAACATTCTACATGTCCAAAAGGGAAAACCCGATTGATGCACCTGAAATTTGTTTCCAGGCATGTATATATATCGAACCAGTTGCAAAATTGAGCTCATTACTCTTAGTTCTTACCAATAAAATGATTTTCGTCCATGACAATGCCAGTAACAAAAAACCCATTTCATATATTGAAATATAAAAGGAACTAACAATATGTTTTTAAAAAATGCGATTTGAATGTACCCGAGGCAACAGTTTCACTAGTGTCATCTGATACAAACTCTGCACCAATAATGGCGGAGGCATATGTTTCAACAGAGTCCACTGATGTCCTTCCACTCGATTTTGTTTCATTCCGACTTAAAATATCATGCAAAGCATTCAGAGGACTACCCAATTGAAGCTTGAAACCTGCTAACCAATGCAGTAGCTATTAGTAAACCATAATCCAAAGAATCCCCATATAAAGCAAATTCAAAATAACGAATTGACCTTTTCTAGAAAATGAAAAGTAAGCGATGGCAGCAAGTACAAGAGCAAGTGAAGAACCCACAACACATCCAATCACAACTACAGACAAGCCTGATCAAGAATGAATGAATGAATAAATAAATAATGGGTCAAATAATTAAAATTAATTTTTTGAAAAAAATAAAACCTTTTTTGGTTTTGGTGGGAAGAGGAGGAGATTGAACGATGGCCCAGCCATTGTAATCGTTGTTGTTGTGATTTTGAGGCGAGAGCCAGGTGAGGTGAGAGAGAGAAGCTGAGACTGAGAGGCGTCTTAGTAATTTGGAGTTTCTAGGTCTTAGATGGGACGTTGGTGAGGAGAATAGGGAGAGATTATCAAAACGGCGTCGTACGAGGAGAAATGGTGGATATGTGGTAGTGGTGGATGCACCCATTTTGTATGTAGCTCTAGCGTTTCCTAAAGGATGAAGAATTTTGGGAATTAGGGTTTTGTATTGATTTGGGATTTGAGGCATGAGAGGGGGAAATGGTGAGTGTGTGCAATCAAGATGATGAGAAGAAATGAAATTATGAAACTCAAATGTTCGGTGAAATTTATTTGGCATTTTATGCTTTTTTTTTTTTTTTTTAAATCAACAACAATGGTCAATGGCATCTTGCCTTATATGGTACTAGGTAGTCAAATTAATTCTTCATTACAAAATTTGTATAGTATTTTCTTTTTCTTTTTCTTGATAATGGTTTTTCTTTTATATTCAAATATTAGGGCATAAAAATGGAGATGTAACTTTGATTTATAGTTAGTAATCAATAAAAATCTGATTAAATGGGCTCCATGTGTATATTCGTGATAAATTGTGTCTGAAAATGGTAAAAAAAAGTAGAAGAAACAAAATGAACAACAAAGACCAAAACACCCATGTACATGAAACTAAGATTGAATCTTATTACATGGTGATCAATTGGTGCTCAAGAAGAGAAGCATTTGATGTTACTTTTAGGGGCATGGTACTTGGGCGAAATGGCAGTAAATATCACAATGCCGCTAAGCAAAGCTAAGCCAAGTCCTAGAGTATTAACAACCATGGATTCTGGGCAGCGTTTAGATACATTTCTTCTTGTTTGCAAGAATGTCAGTTTCTCTAAAAGCCCTGTTTCGGCAGTCGCCACCGCCAGGCCATACGTGTAGAGACCAAGGAAAATGTGCCACGGCAAAACCCTAACTCTTGTAGTTCGCACCTCAGCTCGATGCCAAAAGCTCAAGAAACCCATCATCCACTGCATTTATAATGAAATGAGGATGAAATCTTGTACAAAATAGTTTCTCCATTTAACCCCTTAATGGAACCATTATAAGAAGAAAAAAAAAAGTTATTATAATTTCACTATTTCAGAAATCAAGAAATAACAAATGAGTATAAGAAGTATTGAAATGTAATATTTTCTTATTATATTTTTACAAAAATGTCATTTTACTACTAATGCCATTTTACTACAAGAAATATTGAAAAATAACATTTTCTTACAAGAAGTGTAGGGTGTGACATTTTACTACTAGTGGTAGAATATAATTTTTGTAAAAATATAAAAATAAAATTTAAGATTTTATAATAAAACCCTGAGAAAAATGCAGAAACAGCAAGTAAGGAATTAATTTTGTAGCCTCTTTCAGGCCTATCTTTCTGGGTTATTCAACGGCCCAGATTCTCTTTCTGCGAATGATGTGCAACACGCCACCAAACTTCTGAAAACATCCAAAACCAGTTTTCAATATTGAAACTGACCGAATTTTGCCTTCAATTATTATATATAATGCAGTTTAATTATTTGTGATTCATTGTCTTAAAAATAATTTAAATGCGTGGCTTGTCAATTTAAAGCTTAGGACCAGAATAATCAAGGGACCACAACACAATGGCAATGGCATCATCACCATAAAGCACAATGATTGCAATAAGCAAAAGATTAGAGAAATTAAGAGTAAAAAAGGACTGAAAACTAAGGGGAAGAAGAGCAAAAACCTGAGCACCAAACAAGGAGATACAGATTAAACCCATCCAAGAATGCAGGCTATAGAAATTAGCCACAACCCCATCTTTGCTATGAAACTTTGTCCAAATCCCAAAAATCCCAGAAGCCAAAGCAACTCCTTGAAGACATAAATGCACAGATTTCTTCAAATTCCTTGAACCAGGCAACCATCTATGTACCAAAATAGCTGAAATCACATCGAAAACAACAAAATTAAACAACCCATTTTCTTCATCACTACGTATGCATTTCGATACTCTGGTCTAGTGTTGTAGATTTTCGAGCTATACTCAGTAGACCCTGATGGTAATAAAATAATTCTATAAGAAGAAACTCAGTACCTTCTCCACTGATGATTATGAAACCAATCACCATGAACAAAGGATGAAGAACCTGTTAAAACCAGCACGCATAAAAGATAAATAAAAGAAACCACCATTTTTTAGTTCAATTGAAAGGAATTATAAGACAAGCAAATGCAAAGAGAGAGGGAGGAGAGAGCATTTTTTTTTTACAGAATAGATGAGGTCTTCTTGGGAGGAAGAGTGAGGGAGGAAGCTAGCTTTGAAAGTCAGAGCCCAAGAGAGAACCAAAGCTGCAACTACAAGCCCTGATGCTCTGGCAAAGAAGAGAAGTGGAAACAGGGAAGCAGTGACTGCAGCCATGAGCTCAGTGAAGTTGAAAGAGTTAGTCACCGACAGCTGAGCTTTAGATCTGCGAGTGTATAGGACTACACTGTCACTAGTGAGTGAATGATGTAGAGTAAAGTGTCTTTTTCTTTTTCTTTTTCCTTTTCCTTTTCCTTTTTAATTTTAATTTTAATTTTTTTTTTTTTAGTTCTTTATTTGGAAAGGTATACGATGCATAGATTCTTCAATTTTTAATAATCAGGCATCAGGCATGGGTATTTTTTGGTATAATATTGTAGGGTTTGCCAATTGTCAGTACGAAATTCCCATTTGGATAAAATTAGCTTTATTTGGTTTGGTTGAATTGCGGAGAAATAAAGCATTGTGGCAACTTTTTTTTTTTTTTTTGAATCGTTGGAAACCCATCCGTTAAATCATCCATTTCAGACTTAAGCGGAGCAGGTAAAATCTCCGATTGTTCTAAGCTCTTATAAGAAATGTACTCCCTGGATTCGAACCCATGACCTCAAGGTGAGATCATGAACCCTACATCACCGAGCCACGTCCATTGGGGACATCATTTACATCCCTGAATTGTGACAACATGCATATGCCTTTTACAACCGTTGGATTAAGGATACGATTTTCAAAACGATTTTCCATCTTTTATCACGCAAGGATGCCCTCACTTGAGAATGATTATGTGTGTTTGCAGTCATGTTTTCCTTTGATGTAGTTCGATTTTCATGCCAAGATTTCAGTTGACGTCAAGTTACGATTTTCAGTTTAAGTTACGTTTCAAGTTATGTCTACAGTTTTCAGCTTCACGTTGACATTTATAGTTCACGTCGTAATTATAGGGCCACGATGTGATTTCAGTTTACGTGTTATTATATTTTTATGTTGAGTTTCCAATTATGTTACAGATTTTCAGATCATGATACAATTTTACATATATGTATATGAATTTTGTTATGTTTCACGATTTAGGTTTGACGTAGTTTTCCAGTTAATTACGTATATGACATTATTTTAATTTTATATTTTTATGTTCATTCACTAAGTTGTTCGTACGACTTACTCTTTTCATTTTCTGTGTCGGTTGCAGGTTCTATGCTTGTAGAGAATGAGCTTTAGGGATGATGGACACCAACTGCGGTCATTTCTTTTCATTTTCCGTGTCTGTTGCAGGTTATATGCATGCGGAGAATGAGCTTTACGGATGATGGACACCAACTGCGGTCATTAGTAAAAGTCAAAGTCCACATGCACACAGTTTGGTAATATTAGGCCTTGCGGCCAATAGTTAATAATTATATGATTCAAGTTAAGATGGATATATTTTAAGTAATTTATGTTTAATAATGAAAACTTATAGCATGTTAACAAAATAGCTAGTTCATATGATATTTAACTTTAGATATGCATGTTATGCTATGTTGGCAAAACAGAAGATATTATCAGTAAATATTATTAACAGTTACAATTGATACAACAAGATACAATAACACATAAAATAACAAATTTATAATAATACAGTGGAACAAAGCTACAACGACAGATATATATCAACAACAAAAATAAAGTTAAAGAAAATTACTTGACTAAACTGATGCTTGACTTCCAAATTATTCTGGCAAACTCATGCGTGACTAAACTGATTAGGAACACGAAAATTATAGCAAATGAAGGAAAACAGTGTTTGTTATGTGTATGGCTTTTCTCTGTTTTTGAAATTTTATATAAGACCTCTATGTCTTTCTTTTTTCTTATAAATTGAAGAAAACCATTAAAATTCATTCAGGGAGCTGTTACAAAGATTTAATTCAACAACTGAATTACTGAATGGAATTTGTAATCAATTCTATCTATGGTCTCTTTGCAATCTTGAAACAATGATTCAAAATCAATCAAGTGGATAAGGCGGTCTAGTTCAATTTAAGCCATAATTTGTGTACACATGAAGTAGGGTGCACACATATCGAACCAATTCGGACTGAGATTTGCACCCCATGTTTGGGCGCACATGAGAAAAAGCCTCTCTACTAACACATTCTTGCTCAACTATCATTGGGTTGTTATATATAAACCACTCAAACCTTAACTTTCTTTCATATGTGATATTAATTTAATTTCCTTGAATTTTGCTTCTCAATTTGTGTATTTTGTGAGATAATTTCTCATTTACATTAGCATCATTTTGACCATATAAGTATATAATTTCGAAGTACTCACTGAGGACAGGTGTCACATCCCTGTTTCCTAGGGCGCGACCGGCAGAAGACGACCATCTCAATAAGCCTCATGCCTTAAACATGTATAACCCGACGTGATCTATTTCATGCTTTATACTTGCCCTATTCATACACATATTTATCACACATGAACTACTTAAAACATAACTGTACCAAACCACCCTAAAACCTATGGCTAAAGCTATCACAAACCTGAGGTTGTTAATTCAGCTTAAACCATGCATGAATACTACATATGGATTACATGAGCTACCTACTAAGTGCTTATATACTCATGTTTAACATAACATAAACTGCTCATACAATGTGTTATGTTATTCATTCATACATTATCTCATCACTTGTCGTAAACATGCATGACTGAAACATAGTAATGCATAAATTAACTTGATACATGCAATATGTTGACTATAACACAGATTTCATGTCTTGTTAACATACACCCACATGACATGCATGATACGATGCTTAACTAATGGGCCATAACTTTACGAATCTAAAGACTTGACCCTAATGACTACAGTTGCTCGTTCATCGCCCCCATAACATCGTCCTCTCCTTGCCTACTTGAACTGCCTGTAAAACTGAAACTAAAAAGAGTAAGTCGAACAATCGATTTAGTGAGTGAACGTACACCATGTTACTATAACATAAATAACTGTAAAGTTATGTCAAACCTGATTCTTGAATCATATGTAACTGTATATATACTAATTTGTATCATAACTGAGAATCTATAACATAACTGGAAACTAACACATGGTGATGTGAGAACTAAATACAACTGAAAATATGTCATGACCCTGAAACCACAACATGACCTTTACACGATAATATGAGATTGATAATTGTAAGCCTAAATAGGCAGAGATTTAATTGGTTACATCGGACCCCCTCGTCCTATGAGAATCTTTCTTTATTCACTTATTATAATAAACTTTAGTCATAAATTCAAGAACTTGTGTTATTTGGTACTATTGTCCAATATAACAATAAGTAGATTCTTATTGTATTACTTAAATAAGATAATACGGTTGATCGTTATGCCATTTGTCTTTTGTAGACTTATTGTTTACTGTTAGTTTTTCCAGTTACACATGGCTAGCGGAAATATCACAATACCGGTCGCTCATAAAGAGAAACCATATAAGTTGGATGGAGCAAACTTCAAATAGTGGTAGAATAAAATATTGTTCGACCTGACAACACTACAGTTGGCTAAGTATCTCAAATATTCTCCAGGTCCTGTGGAGGGAGAAACGAAAATAGCCAAGCAACTGCAATAAGAGACATGGTCATCAGACGACTTCTTGTGCAATAATTGCCTATTGGGAGGACTTGACAATACCATGTACAATGTGTTCCAAGGCATGACTTCTGCGAAGATTCTTTGGAATCTCTAAAGAAGAAATACAAAACAGAGGATGTCGGACATAAGAAATTTGTCGAGGGTACGTTCATGGACTACAAGATGGTAGATTCAAAGATGGTGATGTCTCAGTTGGGTGAATTACAGTTAATCATTCATGAAATAGTGGGTGAGGGAATTAAACTCTGCGAGATGTTTCAAGTTGCCACAATCATTGAAAAGTTACCTCCATCATGGAAGTACTTCAAGAGCTATCTGAAACACAAAAAGAAACAAATGAACAAACTTAAAGGCGCTGAGAACTTCGTTAATTGGGACTTGGATTTGAGGATTATCCTTGATTCCGAGAAGTTGGCATATGTTCTTGAGGGTCCACTGCCTCTTGCTGTGGCTGAGAACGCAACACCGGAGGAACACCAAGTTTTCCAAGCTTGGAAAGATGATGATTTAAAAGTTAAATCAAACATCTTAAGTTCGCTGACACCGGGACTCAAGAAACAATACTATGGCATGTTAGATGCGTATAGTATGATGACGCGATTACAAGAATCATTTCAAAACCAAGAATAAGTTGTTGTTCACAAAGTTGCGATGGAACTGTTCCATGCGCGACTGGACGAGGGGCAAGCTGTGAGCTCGCATATTCTTCACATGATCGACTTGATCGATCAACTGAGGATACATAATCTCCCTCTGAATGACATTCTCGGTATGAGTGTCATTCTTGGTTCGCTCCCAGCTTCATATCGCCAATTCGTGATGTACTTCAATATGAATGGGATTATATGTACCTACCATGAGCTGCATAGGATGCGGAAGAGGACTTAAGGAAGGGAGTACCGGTTCGCCCTCCGAAACCTTCTTCACTTTCTGTTTCTTCCCAGACCTGGTCAAAGGGAAATAAGACGAAAGTGAAGAAGAATAAGGGTTTTGGTTCTCAACCATAGGGAAAGATAGCTAAGCCCAAGAGGGCTTCTGACGATAAGTGCCATCACTGCAGCAAAGTCAGGCATTGGAAAATAAACTGTCCTGACTACATTGCCCAGCTAAGGAAGGAGAGAGCATCTACATCAGGTACATTTATTTTTCCAGTTATTGATATCTATTTGGCTTGTGAAGCCATTACATCCAGCTGGATTTTAGATTCTGCTTGTTCTGTTCACATTTGCAATTCGCTGCAGGTGCTGAAGGAAAGTAAGAAACTGAAGTCTTGAGAGATGAAGTTGCGATTTGGGAGTGGAGACTCTCTGGATGCAGTTGCAGTGAGAGTATGCGAGATTTCTTTGCCGAATAAGACATTTTTTTATATGACTGCTACTTTGTACCAGGATGTGTAGCTAATATTATATCTTTTTTTGTATGGGATACAGAAGATTATCATATTAATATTAAGAACTATTCTTTGTATTTATATGATAAACGTAATATTCAGATCTTTTGCTGTCCAAACCAGCATGGTCATTACATATTGCAAACTTCTAAAGATATTTTAAATACTGGAGTTAATAAACGTAGTTTACCTGTTGTTAATAATATTGAACTTTGGCATATGAGGCTAGGTCATATAAGCGTTAAACGCCTTACCCAATTGTGAACTTGAATGAAAGATCTATGCATGTAAGTAACCTTGAAATGGTTTCAAAGGCTTACTTTTGATTCTTTGGAAATAAAGTTGTCATTCTAGAGTTGTTAAGCCACTCCTTGGTGACCTAGAATTGTTCTAGAGTTATTTCAAAGTGGTGAGGCTTGTTTGGTGAAGTATTGAATGGATTAAAGTGTTGGATTTTAAAGATTTGGTAAAATTGGTCAATTTGATGAAATTAAAAAATTAGGGTTCATAACCCATTCCAAAATTGGGGCTTTTCATATATGTGATGTATTATGGAGTTTATATGATGCATGTAAATTTTTGGGTTGATTGAATTTAATCTTGGCATGTTTTGAACATAAAATGACTAAATTGAAAATAAACCAAAAGCAATGGTGCTCTTGACAATTAAGCTTAAATTTGGGGATTTGTTACAAATCTGATTTTGATGATATGGGTATGTTGAAAATTATTTTAGAAGTGATTTAGAATCATCCAAAATTATATTTGACAATTTTAGGACTAAAATGAGCAATTTGCAAAGTATTTGGGCATTTCGGTAATTACCAAGAAATTTGATCTCTTGTGTAATTTTTCAGAATTTGACAATTGGCTAATTAAATAAATAATTTTATTTAATTGATCCAAGAAAAATTTTAAAATCGGAAAATTTTGATTTTCCACTATTCCGCTGCGTTCTTGGATTTCTGCCCTTAAAACCCCTACAGTTCTTGTTGGTGGCTGGGAGGTTTGTGTTATATGAGGAGCCCTGACATAAATGGAGAGGTAATACCAACCCTTGTACTCTTTCGGGTTGACATTCATCCTATAAAGTCTTTTCAGCTCAGGTATCGACGGCTCCTCTAGTCCTGCTCTACTCCAGACCACGTAGAGCCCCGCCAATATCTCCACCTGTTCAAATTTAGTTGACACGGGGCCAAATTCATTGATGCTAGCATCTTTGTGAAGTACCCTTGCAAGGGCAAACGTAGTCTCATATCAAAGAAGGTCGTGTAAAGAGACACTTGATTGTCGCGAGGTCAGCTTGCTTGATCCCATTCTTCTGAGACACTCAGAGTGATGGCCTCGGGGATGTTGAATCTTATCTTCAACTGGTCTAGCTCGGCCTCGGTTATTATTGAAGTATGATCCATGTCTAGATTAACGAAGTTGAGTTCGGGGTTGCTTGGCTCAGGTTGGGGCACCATTCGATGATATGATTGATTTTATTTCTTCATACGGTAGGGTGTTTGATATGATTGATTTTATTTAGATATAAGGATTGCACGATAGGAGGTAGGGTGTTTAGGGGAGTTGGTGAGGAAGACTCTGAGTCCGATATTCCTGTCAAGGTAAGACCCAAGGAAGAAGGTTAGTTCAGAGCACTTAGTTCGAAAATCTAATCTTATGGTTAGTAGAGCTTAGCAGTGAAGGGCTAGGGTTCATTGTGTAATCATCTCTACCAAGTGATTAACCCTAAAGGGCTCTAAGCACCCTAACAATGGCAGAATAATAAATTTGCATAACGCAACTAGAGCAAACGCACCAAAGACCCTAGAAACTCATTATTTCTACCCATAACGAAAAACCCAGAAAAGCACTCAGATACACACACAAACCAGAAGCATACTCACACCAAACAACCACTCATAGATCGTCATTCACTACGAAAACCCAGAAAAACAATATAGAAACATATCTGCCAAGCAGGTTACCACCATTATCATAAGCAACAACATGAACGGGGAAAAGAAAAATAGTTAGGGAAGAACGAACTTACTGTGATGAAAGATGGTAGTGAAGGGTGTCTCAAGTTGAGAAGATCTGAGTTGCAGAGGCTTGTTTGAAGGTCTGAAACTATTATGCTGGAGCGGATGAAGTGCTAAAAGGAAAAAATGAAGAGGAACGACCTTTAAATAGGTAAGCGCATGATGGGGGAAATCAGATTGAAGCAAGTACACGGGATCAATGACACATGTGACTGAGATCTTGACCGTTGAAATCAAATGAAAGGCTTAGAGCGAAGCCACGAGCTCGGTTGATCACAACTGTCTTAAGTTTTTAGCGCCAAGTCACAAGTGCACGACATCTCGGGGAGACGAATCAAAAAGAAATTATGACGGATGCGACGGGTTTTTAAGAAAGACCATTAAACCTTCACATCTTCCTAGGGACGATTCAGAAACCCTATGAAGACTCTTCAGTTGGCAGTGAAAGAGAGGCAAACATTACAAAAAAAGGGAATTTTTGGCAATATGTATACCTTCTTGACTCGAGAGATATGGCAATATGAGTAGTTGCGAGATGCGACCCGATAACATAGTTCTGATCTGAACCACCATCTTTTTTGAAGTTCCCGGCACCAACTCACTGATTCTTTGATACCGAGAACTATGGGGCAGATGTTGATGGTGGTTTTTCACCTCGATTTGAGACTGAGCTTGACTACCGGGGAAGGTTATTATGGGAATTGGGTAGCAGAATGAAGAGGGCCTAGAGAGGCAGAAGTCGGATGAAGGACCTGAGCCCATTGAACGAAAGGGTCTTACCGAGGGTAGTACCAGTTGATGAAGTGTTGGGATACCGGCCCGACCTGAAGAAGAAATACTAGATTTTGCATCATTTGAGCATTAGTGGAGGCCGACCCGAGTTGGTTTGAACTTGCTGACCCGACCTTACTGAAGAAATGAAGATTTGATCCAACATCATTCACCTCGACATGCAAACTCGAGGACTGAGGTTGAGGCCCTACTTGGAAATTTGGGCTTCTAGAAGGTTGATGTGACAAGAGTAAGTCAATGGCTCTCATTGGGAAATGACACTACCAGACAGAACAATATTGGAGTGGTTGAATCACAGGTTGTCACGTCGACAGAACGTGCAGCAGTTCCCAAAAGGTTGGAATGATAGGCTTTTGCTGACAAAAGGTGGTTGAGTCAGAGGTCAGAGCAACTGTTTGTAGAGTGGTTGGGGAAAATTAGCATGGGCGACGATGACATGGTGACATGAGCCGACATCATGGGTTGGTGGAATAGTAAATTTGGAAACCTATATAAAGGAATCGGAGATTCAGATTCAAGGATTGACTCTTTGGTTAGCAATTTTCATATTTCACTACTTGTAAAAAGCTTAGTGATAGCAAGAGAAAGCTGATCGGTTTAAACCCCGAACAAGTAATAAAATTACTCTATTTTACCTCGTGGAAGTAGGTTGGAGCCACTCTCACCGAACCACGTAAATCATTTTTTCTGTGATTTTTTATCTGCTTTCCAAATTTGATTTGGTTCCATACTAACCAAACAAATTCATTACTTAGATAAGGTTTGGATAATTATCCTTAGAGCAAAAAACAGCCGTCAATAAATTGTTTATTTCAAACCCTTATACACATGTTAATTTAGATAATATACACTTGTACGCCATTTTGTAGTATAATTTTAATACGTAATTCTTAGATTTATCTGATTGTTTATTCTGAATTTTTTTTTTTTTTGTTATGATTTTGAAAAATGTTGAAAAGAATATTAAATAAAATAGACAATAAAATATACATAAATAAAATATTCATGCGTAACAGGAAAATGAAACATATAAGAAAAATAAAATGAATATATTGACGTAATCATGGACAACTAACTCTATTAAATTGTATTATGCATTGCGGATTTTTTAAAGAATATATCAAGAATTGATAAAAGCACCCACACACATAATACATGGTTTACATGTTACGTAAGGGCAGTATTTTGAGAATTTTTCAACAACCTCTCATGGTGAGAGTCCATTTTTCTGTCACTAGTTAAGACGAACATCAATAGCTTCTATTTCCGTATATCTTGTAGCCTACAGGAAAAATGATTTTTAAAAAAAAAAAAAAAAGAAGATAATAATGAAAATGCGAATAGAATATCATAGACGGGAAGTTTTTATCTTGAGTCTTGTTGAAGCATAATCAATATTTCAGTGTGTTCAAATACAAATAAAAGAGATCATGCATATGGCAATTAATTTGAATAATGAAGATTAGTAGCACAATAACTCATATTCTGATACAAATTTTCAATCACATGATGTAACAAAAAAAATATATTAAAAAACAAATTAAATGAACCAAATATAGATATATCCTTTTTAATAAATTAAGTAAATACACAATAAAAATCCTCTCTCTTACAAAAGCAAGACCATCCAACCTAAGAATGCAAAAATCAGCTGACTCCAAATACCCAATTGATGTTGCTCTAAGAAGAATTTGTTCCTGGGAAATATTTTGGAGAAGCAGAGCCACTACTGTCGCTTCAGTTGGAGCATCAGCAGTTGGCGCAACATCTGGAGCCGAGGCTGGTGCCGACACTGGGAGAATATCAATATCAAAGATTGCCTCTGGGAGAAGGACTCATTCCCCCAATTCTATTATTTCTTATATTTCAAGTGTATAAAGTATGAAGTGAAATCTTCTATTTACTTATAAAAAAAAAAGTGTATAAAGTATCAAGTAAAATCATATATTTATGAGTGTTGAAGAAAAACAATGGAGAATATATTTTTGAGACGTGTATAACACTGTCTTATAATAATATTTACCCTCATTATGTATAGTTACAGACAAATTCATATCAAGATATAACAAAACTTTAGTGATGAACACAATATTTTGTTAACTATCTACTTAAGAACTGTTAGGAAACATAATCCCTAATATATTTACATGTTTGTCATCTTAGGATCTAAACATACATGTATTATTAGTCCTAGATTTATTTACATGCTAATTGAAATAAATCTATACTAACCACAACACAATTGCATACCTTTTATGCTTGTAGAGACCTCTTAATCAAACTTAATTGATTGCTTAACTCAATAAGCAAATGGTCTTATTTATAGGAGGGAAATCAAGTCATTATGTAATCACATGCATTGATTACTATTAATCACATTATTAGGATGCATAATGGCCTTTTCTAATCCTTCCAAAAATGTTACCATCATGGGTGTACCATATGTTCCTCATTTAACATTTTACTAATTGTTGTCACTTAACAACTCTTGTTGTTACTTAATTATTTGATTAATAATTCTTGTTGTTTACTTAGTAATGAAATCATTACTAATTGTTGTTATTTAACAACACCAAATAATTAACTTAATAATTTCCAAATGAAATTATTACTAATTGTTGTTATTTAACAACACCAAATAATTAACAACAATTAATTTCCAACATCTCCCACTCACACATGATGGGATCAACAATTTTTATTATCTCTACAAGAATAATTCATACTTTGCAATTGTGCCGTGCGACCAGCATACTTCGAGAGCTCACTTGCTATACATCTGTTAGGAATATATAGCCGCACGAAAAATGGATAGAACCATAGTGGATTATGTATGCAGTATCCTCGATCATTTATCACATTAAATCTCTCTCGATATCTTTTCGAATGTAATATTTATTTTGTATTCACAATCATGTTTATCACATAGAATAACATAATTGGTCGACCAGTGAATACAAGCTAATGTGATATTACTCATATAATGATCTTTCTCATTTCTCGAATCTCTCAACTTTGATTCAATTCGCTTTTCCAGAGATGTTCTTTCAGATTGAATCTCTCATGATCTTTCAGCATCACTCCAAGATAGCGATCATCAAATCTAAGTTTTAAGAAGCAGACAAGAGTCTAAAGGGTACAATGTGAGATTGAAATAATCTCAAGGGTCTCACACAATATCAAGACTGAGATATTTACTTGTATTACCCTCAATAGTCACAAATGTACACATGGTATGAAAACATGTGCTACGGTATTATCTCATTTCCCATGGAGCGCATGTCTCATAAAATACCGTACAGATTATAGTTCAGACAAATACAATGTCTAACTCATAACTAACATTAAGACAAGTAAGGTGAAACGAACTTATTCACCTTAGGTCATATCACAGAGAAAGTGACCCCATAACGACATTACTTAATTTTCAAGCTTGAGCTCTCTAAATTATCACTCAGATAATTAGCTTAAAAATTTGTCTTATCTCCCATTAACACAAAGTAATGGAGGCGATTGCCCGTGTGAGAGGGCCAATCATTCTCTTGTCCGACATACTTCTCATACTAACTAATAGTATATTTGTTTAAACATGTATCAACATAATAACATGTAAGCATTGAACACAAATATCAATGAGTATTAACATTAGTAAACATTATTTGGGAAAAAATACATATCATAATGTGTAAGCACATTAACATCTACGCAATCCCTGAGTTTTTACATGTCTAACAAAGACATCTCTAGGAATAGGTTTGGTCAATGGATCTATTACCATTTCTTGCGTAGAAATGTATTTCATGTTTACCTCTTCTCGTGCAACTATGTCTTTCACAAAGTTATATTTGGTATCTATATGTTTCATTTTACAATGGAATTTTGGGTATTTTGTGTAGGCTATCGCTGCTTCACTATCACAGTTAACTAATACTGGACCAGAAGCTTCATTTGACATACCCAAATGATCCAAGAACCTTTTCAACCACACAGCCTCTTGTACTGCTGATGAAAAGGCCACAAATTCAGCCTCCATTGTGGATAAGGCTATACAAGATTGTTTCTTACTGCTCCATGAAATGGCACCATTGTTTAGCAAGAAAACAAAATCGGAGGTAGATTTTCTTTCATCTAAATATCCTCCCCAGTCAGCATCAGTATAGCCTCTCAATTGCAGATCATTTCTTTGATAACACAATGAGTAATCAGATGTCCCTCTCAGATACCTAAATATTCTTTTAACAGCTTTCCAATGTGCTAGTCCTGGATTGGATTGGTATCTACTTACCATTCCAACAGCGAAACAGATATCAGGTCTTGTACACAACATTGCGTACATTAAACTTCCAACTGCATTTGCATAAGGAACTGTTAGTGTTCCTAGAACATGCCAAGGATCTAATAAGCATGAAAACATGCTCACAAATTCAAAATAAGTTGCGGAATTACTTACATTGAATGGATTTGAGCTTTTAAAATTTGAGAAGAAGATCCAAGATCCAAGATGCTTCCTTTGTTGATTCCAAGCTTTGAGTTGAAGATCTCCAAGATCCTTCCTTATTGATTCCAAGCTTTAAGTTGAAGATCTCCAAGATCCTTCATTTGTTGATTCCAAGCTTTAAGTGATGATTCCAACTCTTGAAGTAGTTTCCCTATCACCTTAGTTGATTTCTCCAAGTGCTAGGTGTTGATTTTGCCACAAAATCAAAGAGAAGAAGAATGAAGCTCACGCCCAAAATGGAGGCTTCTAGGGTTTCCAATTGTTTCAAGTGTTGTATTACCCAAGTGTGAAGAGAGAGAGCTAGGGTTTTGTTAAAGGGTTTTTACCCTTTTCACCAAAACCATTTAGTTGGGGTAATTTGGTTTCACCTAAACCAAGTGGTTGGAAAGTAAGTGGTTTTGGCATAAATGCCAACTACCCTCCCAACTACCACATTAAAGTGGGCCCCACATTTGAATTCAAAATTCAAATATCTCTACGAACATTTGCCGCGGCTCGGTTCCGTTTAATCTAATTAAACGAACTTTCATCGCTAAATAATTAAATCTAATTTAATTAAATAACGATGCATCGCAAATATATTACGAATGTCGTCTACGAATTAATTCTAAATTAATTCGCTCGTTCGCATTAAAGTCCAACTTTAATTTCGTAATGAAATCCAATTCATATTAATATATCCGATATATTAATTTTAGCCCATACGAATAAATTAAATAGAAAAATCAAATTTAACAATTAAATTTATTCTACCGATTAATTCCAAATTAATCGCGTTCTCTCTCTTCCGAACACATTTAATCTGGGATTAAATAATACCTCAATTAATCCTAGATTAATTTTCTCCATCTTAATTAATCCCAGATTAATTTTCTCTCTTAATTAATCCCAGATTAATTCTAATTTAAATCAACTGTCATCGGTGAATCTTTGGGAAGCGACCCAAGAGATCCCTGGATATGTTGGCAGTAAATACGGTCATCGGATTATCCGAATACGTGCGTACCTCGTACCACGTGCTTACCGATTTACAAGACATGGTTGGCTTCTAGCAAAGCACCGTGCCTACCCAATTCTCCAGAAATATTCTTACTGGAATATATAATCTATGTCAGGCGTAGTATACGTAGTATTGCGTATTGCGATCCAGTATCGGATTATCACGTGCTAGGCCTGGGGCTGGAGTCGTGTCTGCCCCGTACGAAGCACATGCCGGATGTCTGGTAACTAGTCTCTATTATCGGATATACATGACCTAGTCATAATATCCCGATGACTGCAGTACTTAAGAGCACTAGTACCGTATCCTACGTGACATCATCTCCACTATGACTGGAGTGACACTTCCATCTTGACATCACACCCAATACTCTACGATTTCAATATACCCAGCATTGGCGTACACAGAACCGGTTAAAGCCCTGGACGACCAAAACTAAAGCATACCGATTGTCGCAAGTATTAGCGATGCAAGTCTCAGGTTAAGACCAAATACACCTACCCTGATTTCGGACTTCCATAGACACATAGTCATACTACCAATGGAATTCCGAGGGGTCTATCCAGAGCGAAGCTGTTTTCCGTACCATCGGTAAAACACAACCTCCTATTAAACTTGCATGGGTATCCTATACCCAAATATATGAGAACTATGCCGTTATGATCTCACATAACACGCACAAGTGTAATACTAGTCTATTCCGCATTATCGATGTCCAGTCTCGATAATACTACGACTAGGGATATTTAATGATTAATCCTTCGTGGACTGATACTGTCTCATATCATCTCAATCCAGGAACTAATCATAGGGACCTCCTATCATTTATACATCTAGGTGATCTAATCACAAATGATTAGAGTGCAATCTCTTTGTCACATAGTTAATTTGTACAACAACACCATGATCTGTACAAATAGTGACGCTATGGGTCATAATTGTCCAACAATCTCCCACTTGGCCTATAGCCAGTCACTCGAGTGTTTTACACCCGAACTATGTACGGTTCGCTCAAATTTCTGAGGAAAGGCTTTCGTCTGCGGATTTGTATGATTATCGTCTGATGCGATTTATTCGATCATCGCATCGCCACGATGTATGATCCGAACGAATCAGATGAATAGTTGAAGTATATATCTGGATCGTTGATGAGACCATTAATTCTTTAGCCTGTGTGTGACGCCTAGCTCAGCTGCTAACAGAACTATATCTAATCTAATTAGATTTGATATGGACCCAGATGGCTTCTATTGCTGCCTCAGCTGCAGCAATAACCCGCATTTGTTGTTTTTCGGTAACATTATCTTGCTTGGAAGATTTCCAGCTCACTGTTCCGTTATTCAAACTGTATAGTACCGTTGTTTTATCGGTTAGGAAGCTTGCAGCAGTGATCTCAGTCACTTCAAGTTCTCATTCTCCATAGTTTAAGACATCATCCTTAGTTCTCTAAGATACTAACAGATGTTCTTAATATCAATCCAGTGACTATCACTTGGATTGACCTGTTTGTGACTCCATATGCTCAAAGCGTATGAGACACCAGGTCACGTACATTTTTCAATGTACGAGTTCTCAGAGAGTGTTAACAACTTTTAAATCTATCCCAGTAGATCTTTTTCCTAGAATAAAGGTTGTTTCTCCTAAGAATTCTACGGAGAATTTTCATGAAAGCCAAGCTTTCACCGATTATAATATGGGAATATCATTTCCAAGAAATGATATATCATTATTATTTAGGACATCATTGTCAGTGCGCTCCCACTAACCTCCTTATATACACAAGAATCATATTCGTTTTGAATAAAATCATACACCATTATGATTACATCAAAATGATAATTTCAAGAACCTAATGCTTGCTTCAATCCAAACATGGATCGAATAACCTACAAATCTTATTTGCGTTTTGGTACGACAAAACCGTCAGGATGTTATAAACATCCTCTAAAAAGGTTTCCGTTTAAGGAAAGCGATTTTGACGTTCAGCTGTTATATTTCATGAATGAAACATGCAGCGTTAGCAAGCATTATCCAAATGGATTTATCCATGGCAACAGGTAAAAGGTTTCATTGTAATCAACACAATGTTGATAACGATACCTTTTCGCTACAAGCCTAGCTTAGTACGTTGGTTTGTTGCCATCCATGTATGTCTTCCTTGAAGACTTATATAGTACCAATAGGCACAATGCCTTGAGGTACAACAACTAGTGTCTAAACATGGTTGTTATACATGGAATCCATTTCGGACTCATAGCACTTTGCCATAATAGGGAGTCGATACCTTGTATCACTTCCTCACACGTAGTCAGTTCATATTCCTCAATAAGATTGACATCTTTATGAGGTGAGATCAGAAACCCATACCCCAGGTTGTTTTCTGACTCTCTCCGACCTACGCGGTTCTTGTGTATTCGAAGATTACTGGTACAGTTTCATCCTTGATGAACTGTTTGTGTTCCATTAAGGACTAGGTGCCTTGAACATTATTACTCCGATTTTCATCGAGTTTTACTATCCTCCCACTTACCACTGCATATCGGTATTCCTCTTAGGAAAAACGCATGGTGAGCAACAATTACATTGTTCTCATGTGAGATGTATAAGTACTATACTTTGGTTTCCTTAGGACAACCTACAATTAGGCACTTATCCAATTTGGGTTCTAGTTTGGTATCATCCAAACATATGCCTAGCATTCCCAAATCATCAGGAGTGAGAAAGCCCAGCTTCTTTCTTGTTCATATCTAATATGAAATCTGTCAAACAGATTTTCATGGAACCTTATTCAAAATAAGTATTGCACTGTTAAATGTTATCCCTTTGAAGGAAAATGGTAGCTCAGAGCGACTCATGATTAACCTTATCATGTCTAACAAAATTTGGTTTCTCCGTTCGGACACACCGTCAAACTGACGTGTTCCGGGAGAAGTCCTCATTGAAAGAATACTATACTCTTTCAAGTATATGAGAAACTTATTGCTTAAGTATTTTCATCATGGTCAAACTGTGATGTTTTAATACTTTAGCCGATCTATTCGTCTATTTCGTGTCGAAACTCTAAAAGTTTCCGATTGTGTTCTTCAAAAGAAACACAACCATAACGCGATGCCACATCCGTAAAGGTCACGAAATATTCATATCCACCTCTAGCCTAGCTAGACATGGGCCCACTTACGTCACTATGAACAAGGGCTAATAGATCGGTGGCACTTACACTTTTACCAAGTAAAAGGTATTTTAGGTACTTTACCTAATGAACTAGATTCGTAGACATCATTTGAATGGAATCAAATCCGTCCTAGTATCCACACTTCAAAAGTGTGGATATACGAGTCTTGTTTAATGTGTCCCAGTCAACACTGCCACAAATAAGTCTTATCTGATCAAATCAGTTTGAGCTATTTGTTCGTCATATTATATGTTTGAGATTTATTTATATTCAAAATATAAATATTGTTATTCACATATAATGTTTTTATCTCAATATAATCTTTATAAAATAAAACACTTTAGTGTTCTAGAATATAAAGGTATACTCGCAACGAGTTATACTCGATATAGAGATAATGTTTCTAGTCAAACTAGTTACATTATAACAGTTTCCTAATTTAATACACACCCAAATGGTAGTTCCTAAACTTAGGTATCTGCGGTTGAAACAGCGACTTTCGTCCCATTTCCTATTTGCAGATTAATCTCAATTGAAGTCAGTATCCTGCTCATAGCAGATGCTGCACATCAATGCATATTTTATGTACCACTTTTAATATCTAAAATCCAATTTTAATACTATTAGTGAACATGTTTATGACAAACATTTTTGAAGTCAGAGCCTTGCCCGTCTTCAATTCCTTCATGTCTGCTTTGTCCATACGGCAGTCATGCTTCAATGACCCCGTTTGCCACAATTTAGGCAGACATCTTGGGATATGTCCTTTATCTTCCTAGAAGATTATAATGATTTTTCCTTTGCCCTTTTTCATATTCCAGGAGTCTTTGGCCAAGCTTTGGCCTTCTAGAATATCGAAGTAGGGTGCGCCTTGCGCTTCTTGCCTTATTGCAAACTTTGACTTTGGTCTCCTTGAGAATAGTCATTAACTCTCCAAGAGTTGTTTATTGCAATTTAATATTTCTAAGATCTAAGAATAGATCTATGAAGATCCTTCAATTTCTTCATCATACTTTAAGGATCTAATCCTTAGTTCTGATTAGGAAATTAAGGAGTCATTATGGCAAGCATAATGGATTAAGCACTAAAGTTATCATCACATGAATCTTCCAAAGATCATGCTCTACTATTTACTTAACTCATGTCTTAGGCCTAAGATGTTATTTTATCAAATAAAGTAACTTCTTAGTTTCAGGACTATCTTGAAATTTATTCCCAATTTGAAAATTAAAGTCGTCTAAACACATTTTCTCTAGGATAATGTTTCAAACACTAATCTTTCAATTTAATCTTGATTCTAATAGTCCAACTATTTAATCAACGATTTCAGGTACAATCTAATGTAATGATTACTATAGTCTAACTATATAACTTATTACAATTTTATTGGTTATAATCAAATATATATTGATTACTATAATCCAATTATATAATCATTATAAATGATTGGTAAAATCCAAATATATTGATTACTATAATCCAATTATATAATCAACTATAAATGAAGTAGTTTGAATACAGTCTAACTGTTAAATTAAAACAACTATTAAATATTAGTCCAACTAACATTTAATTTATTTGACGAATAATATTTGATTGAGCGTGTATGGCAAGTATCTAAACGAATATTGCAAATTTAATTCTTGCCTCCCACTATTTTTCGGCCAGCCTCTAACCCTCTGTCGAGTACTCGGGAAACCCAGTTTCCTAGTGGGCTAGGATCCCGTTAAATAACACACAACCTTGACTTTGGCCAACAAGCTGTATGATATTTAACTAGGTAGATCTCAAAGATCAATTGGATCTCATCCAATTCCTAGATCCAGTAGGTGGACATCCAAGTATGAAACATATATTTTATATATGCTAATATATCGAATATATTACCTAACCTTTTTCCTCTGAATCAACTAAGCCTTGGCTTTGGCACAACAAACTTAATGATCCCAGTTAAGCGGAACCCATTGACATGGAAAGCTTCGTAATCAATGTCGATGGACAAGAAGTGATCTTGACTTTGGCCAACAAATCACAACTTGGACAAGACACCGATATGGAACAAAACTCTCATGATTCAAACACATCCGCAATTGAAAAAGGTCTTGACTTTGGCCAACAAACCAATGCCAACTTTGGATCTTGAGTAAGAATCACTCAACGGAAGGAAAAACGCTTAATATGATTTGAGGGTTTTTCGCGTGCAAATTGGCAACCAATTTATTATCTTTGTTAAGGTCTCATCATCATACACCCTTAAACATGCATTCTAAATACATAATAAAGCGCGTATAAATAAATAAATTAATAATGATATGCGGATGGATATGTCACAAATTGTTCATAGAACAAATCACTCCCTTTCCTCTCCCCGGCTAGAACTATTCCAACTTCTACCCAATTACATAATACAATAAAGAAACCTCATTTACATTGAGGGGAATAGGTGAGAAGAGAAATACAATGAGAGAGGAGATAAAAGGTTGGACACTTAGGTCCAATTTAATAAATTCTAAACTTATTACAACAATTTCCAAAACTGCCCTTGCCTTTCTAATATCCATCCGATATACATTATTCATACAACACATTCATGTATTCATACAAATCATGTTATTCAATCAATTTAATCCAATTAATTAATCTTTGAATTAATGACCATATAATGTTCATACAACGATTTGATTTGCGTGAGTCAAACTCGTTTAAGAATAAATACTCAAAGTAAGTATTCTTGAATTATATTGAACTACAACTTCAAATCCAATTTATTTGTATTCAATACTAATTCCAATTTAATTCCAAATTAAATATATACACTTACTTTTAAGCCTTAAAGACTTGGATTCCAGATCCAATCTTAATGGGTCTCAAAGGCCCAATAACATCCAATGTCATTTTAATTAAAGTCCAATGGGCTTTTAATTAATTCTTAAGGCATGGGCTTTGGCCATAATGGATCAAACCCAAAATGCCAAGGCCCAATAGGAATCACCCTATTGCCAACAAATCAATTTAGGCCCATTAGGCCCAATTAAATTCTTTAAAGGGCCAAGTGATATATTTGGACCTTATGGAATTGGTTTTTGGCCCAATTGGATCCAATCCAAAAGTCCAAAACCAAACTTAGTCAAACCAAGCCCATTAAGCCCAAATACACACTTTTAGCCCATTACATAATTAAAGGCTTATTAACATAATTATAATATTCTAAATATCACAATTATTTTAATTAAAGTGTATTAGCCATGATTAATTAATTAAACTCAATATTTCCAAAATACCAATTAACTTAATTAATCATGCTTAATCCATTAATTCATGCTCAACACAAATTGAAGCCAAAATACATCATTTCATGTTTAACACAAATTGAATCCTAAAATCATCATTTCATGCTCAACATGCTCTTTGATTATAACATAAACATTATTGACTTTGATTCTAATCCAATCAAACCAACAATCAACATTTAAATATGCATTTAAACACATCATTTCATGTTACAAAAATCAAAAAACTGCAGTCCACTGCATATGAAGATTCGGCCAAGCTAAATAAATTTTAATTTTTGATTCATTTGATTTGTTTCAAATCTAATCATGCACAACTCTAAGTTAACATAATCTAAGCATGCTCAAAGCATCAATTTGAAAAAATCATGCTCAAAACACAAAAGCCCCAAATTTTAGTATCATGAACCCTAAAATTTTCATGCTTAAAATTGGCTCTGATACCATTGTTAGTGTTCCTAGAACATGCCAAGGATCTAATAAGCATGAAAACATGTTCACAAATTCAAAATAAGTTGCAGAATTACTTACATTGAATGGATTTGAGCTTTTAAAATTTTGAGAAGAAGATCCAAGATCCAAGATGCTTCCTTTGTTGATTCCAAGCTTTAAGTTGAAGATCTCCAAGATCTTTCCTTTGTTGATTCCAAGCTTTAAGTTGAAGATCTCCAAGATCCTTCCTTTGTTGATTCCAAGCTTTAAGTGATGATTCCAACTCTTGAAGTAGTTTCCCTATCACCTTAGTTGATTTCTCCAAGTGCTAGGTTTGTTGATTTTGCCACAAAATCAAAGAGAAGAAGAATGAAGCTCACGCCCAAAATGGAGGCTTCTAGGGTTTCCAATTGTTTCAAGTGTTGTATTACCCAAGTGTGAAGAGAGAGAGCTAGGGTTTTGTTAAAGGGTTTTTACCCTTTTCACCAAAACCATTTAGTTGGGGTAATTTGGTTTCACCTAAACCAAGTGGTTGGAAAGTAAGTGGTTTTGGCATAAATGCCAACTACCCTCCCAACTACCACATTAAAGTGGGCCCCACATTTGAATTCAAAATTCAAATATCTCTACGAACATTTGCCGTGGCTCGGTTCCGTTTAATCTAATTAAACGAACTTTCATCGCTAAATAATTAAATCTAATTTAATTAAATATATTACGAATGTCGTCTATGAATTAATTCTAAATTAATTCGCTCGTTCGCATTAAAGTCCAACTTTAATTTCGTATTGAAATCCAATTCATATTAATATATCCGATATATTAATTTTAGCCCATACGAATAAATTAAATAGAAAAATCAAATTTAACAATTAAATTTATTCTACCGATTAATTCCAAATTAATCGCGTTCTCTCTCTTCCGAACACATTTAATCTGGGATTAAATAATACCTCAATTAATCCTAGATTAATTTTCTCCATCTTAATTAATCCCAGATTAATTTTCTCTCTTAATTAATCCCAGATTAATTCTAATTTAAATCAACTGTCATCGGTGAATCTTTGGGAAGCGACCCAAGAGATCCCTGGATATGTTGGCAGTAAATACGGTCATCGGATTATCCGAATACGTGCGTACCTCGTACCACGTGCTTACCGATTTACAAGACATGGTTGGCTTCTAGCAAAGCACCGTGCCTACCCAATTCTCCAAAAATATTCTTACTGGAATATATAATCTATGTCAGGCGTAGTATACGTAGTATTGCGTATTGCGATCCAGTATCGGATTATCACGTGCTAGGCCTGGGGCTGGAGTCGTGTCTGCCCCGTACGAAGCACATGCCGGATGTCTGGTAACTAGTCTCTATTATCGGATATACATGACCTAGTCATAATATCCCGATGACTGCAGTACTTAAGAGCACTAGTACCGTATCCTACGTGACATCATCTCCACTATGACTGGAGTGACACTTCCATCTTGACATCACACCCAATACTCTACGATTCTCAATATACCCAGCATTGGCGTACACAGAACCGGTTAAAGCCCTGGACGACCAAAACTAAAGCATACCGATTGTCGCAAGTATTAGCGATGCAAGTCTCAGGTTAAGACCAAATACACCTACCCTGATTTCGGACTTCCATAGACACATAGTCATACTACCAATGGAATTCCGAGGGGTCTATCCAGAGCGAAGCTGTTTTCCGTACCATCGGTAAAACACAACCTCCTATTAACTTGCATGGGTATCCTATACCCAAATATATGAGAACTATGCCGTTATGATCTCACATAACACGCACAAGTGTAATACTAGTCTATTCCGCATTATCGATGTCCAGTCTCGATAATACTACGACTAGGGATATTTAATGATTAATCCTTCGTGGACTGATACTGTCTCATATCATCTCAATCCAGGAACTAATCATAGGGACCTCCTATCATTTATACATCTAGGTGATCTAATCACAAATGATTAGAGTGCAATCTCTTTGTCACATAGTTAATTTGTACAACAACACCATGATCTGTACAAATAGTGACGCTATGGGTCATAATTGTCCAACAGGAACTTTCTTCATTTGTTCCTTTTTCTGTGGAGTTTCAGGACACAATCTACGACTCAAAGCTTCAGTTTTCGTGATAGGAGTATCAATGGGTTTGCAAGCCTGCATTTGGAAGCGTTTAAGAATTTTCTTTATATATGACTCCTGTGAAAGAGATAATAAATTCTTTGAACGATTTCTTGAGATCTTAACCCCAAGAATATATGCAGCTTCACCCATATCTTTCATCTCGAAGTTAGATGATAACCATTCTTTAATGTGTTTTACAAACTCCTTATCATTTCCGGCTATAAGTATATCATCCACGTACAAAGATAAGATAATGAACTTATCTTTATCTCTCTTGGTGTACACACAATGATCCTCATCTGTCATTGTGAAATCATTCGAAATGATTGTATTGTGGAATCGTATATACCATTGTCTAGACGATTGCTTGAGACCATATATAGACTTTAAAAGTCTACATACTTTCTCCTTTTCATTTTCTTTTATGAAACCTACTGGTTGTTCCATGTAGATTTCTTCATCAAGTTCTCCATTGAGAAAAACAGTCTTTACATCCATTTGATGTAATTCTAGATCCATACTTGCTACTATAGCCAGAATCAAGCGAATTGAGGTAAACCTTACAACAGGTGAAAAAGTCTCTTCATAGTCAATTCCTTCATGTTGTGTATACCCTTTTGCCACAAGTCGTGCTTTATATCTTTCGATATTGCCATCGGCATTACGCTTTATTTTAAGAACCCATTTGTTCTTAACAGCTTTACGTCATTTGGGTAAATCAACCAATTCCCAAACTTGGTTGGACCTCATTGACTCCATCTCTTCTTCCATTGCTTTCATCCATTTTTTCTTAGCAGGACACTGAAGAGCCTCTCTTATGTTTCTAGGTTCTTCATCATCTTGAGGTAGAATCATAAAGGTTTCTCCTTCGATATCGAAACGACGTCGAGGAATGCCTATACGATTACTACGTCGCAATTGGGATTCTAGTGGTGGAACTGATTCCTCACTTTCGATATTATTCCCATTTGGATCGTGCACATTGCTCCCACTAGGATTATGTACATCACTCCCACTCGGATCACGTAAATGAGACTCGTGTGAAACTAATTCATCATTTTGAGATTCATGTGAAACAGATTCATCATGTTTTCTCAAATTTCTCTCATCACTCCCACTTGAATTAGGTAAACCCGAGTGTTCACCAATCATGTGATCCATGTGATCTTGAACTTCATATAGAGATAAATCTTGACCTATCTCTCCCTGCTTAGGAAAATCATTTTCTAAAAATGTGATATCTCGTGATTCAAATTCTGTCACGCCTCCACTTTCATGTTCACCTATGCAAACATATCCTTTTGATTGTTCAGAATATCTTATGAATATACTCTTTTTTCCTCTTGGGCCTGACTTTCCATGTTCGTGAGAACGCACATGAACATAAGCCGCACAACCCCAAGGTTTTAGAAAGTGAATATCTGCTTTAATTTTCTTGTCCAATTGATTTTTTGTCAAATTCATAAATTTCTTGAAACATTCTAATGCTTCAGATTTATGAGCAATCAAATAGACATAACCAAAGCGAGTAAAATCATCTATAAATGTGATGAAATAATATGCTTCATGCCTTGCCCTGACATTCATTGGACCACAGATATCTGAATGAATTAATTGTAATGGAAATTCTGCTCTAGTCCATTTTCCAAATGGTTTTCTCGCAGTTTTTCCTGCCAAACAATATTCACAGGTTGACAATTCTACCTTCTCAATATTTCCCAGAAAGCCTTCTTTGGCTAATCTGTTTATTCTTTGCTGGCCAATGTGGCCAAGTCTAGCATGCCACACAGTTACATCACTATCATCACCGACAGATGAAGTAACAAACGAAAAACCGAAATTGTGATTAAAACATTCAACATTTAATACAATAAAACCATCCAGAAAATAACCAGAACCATAATGTATTGTACCTAAGTACAAATCAACACCAAATTTATGGAAGTTCAAATTGAAACCTAAATTAACCAAAACCAACACAGATACTAAATTTCGACGAATTTGTGGAGCAAACAATACATCATGTAGTAGTAAAGTTTTTCCACCATGCATGACTAACTTGCATGTTCCTATGCCTTTGACTTCAACCCGTGAGTTGTTGCCAACATATATCCACTTCACCCCAGGTGAAATTCGCAGAAATTCCATGAAGGCATCTCTATCATTCGCTACATGGTCTGTGGCTCTGAGTCTACAGTCCACAAAGGATTAGATTTAGTTAGAAAGATTGAACTTGAAACACATATTTCATTTAATATGCACGAAAGGTATTCACCTTTTTAGGCTCAGTGCAGTCACGAGCAAAATGACATTTCTTACCACAGTTAAAACATTTAACCTTTGCCATGTTTTTCTTTTTGGTAGGACGTTTTCCTTTCCCATGTTGATTGGTTTTCTGTTTCTTTTCTGGCTTAGAGAATTTTGTTCTTTTCCGAACTGGAACCCACCACCATGAAATTTTCTTTTCTTTTTGAAACCCCCAGGTTTGCTAGTTTCTGTCATATACACTTCAGCATTTGACTTAGCAGCCGCAAGGCGATCACTTTCTAATTCAAGGTGACGTTTGGCATCATCAAAGGTTTTGATGCTCTCATTGTGGGTCAAATGCATTTTCATATGCTCCCAGCTATTTGGAAGAGAACGAATGACCGCTTGGACAATCTGTTCATCTGTAAGAACATGTCCAGCATCTGCCAGTTCAGTAACCATGTTTGACATTTGCCTCAAGTGTTTTGACATAGTGAACTCATGACGTTTCTTGTATGTGTCAAACTTGATTGTCAGTGACCTGAGTTTGGTTATTGAGGTACTACCAAACTTTTCAGCTAGTGTGGACCACATGTTCTTAGCCATGTCATATTTCCTGAACTCTTTCATTAGGTCATTATCCATACTGCTCAGCAACGTAATGCGGGCAATGGAATTCTTTTTCTTCCAGGCCTCATAAGCCTCTCGGTCTCGCCTGTGTTGGGCCGTAGTGCCCTGTTCAGGTTCATCCATGCTCATTTTCAAAGTTTCAAGAACCTCTTGTTCTTCTAGCACATATTGGATTTTCATGCTCCAAATTTCATAATTATCGCCATTCAATTTCTCACCCTTGTTGAGTTCAGCAATAATGTTCTTTGTTGTGGAAGCCATTAAAAAACACAAAGTTTCTACAGACATTCATGCACAATTGTTAATACTTTTATTTATTTTATCATGAAACGAATTATGTTTAATAAAATTCTTCAATGGGGTTAGAGTCAAAAGGCCACTATGTGTCCAATCATCATCCAATTACCCAATGTAAAAATATTATCAACATAATCAATCATGTAAAATCATTTTCTAAAAATTACATAAATTCTTAGAACATCTTAATCATACGACAATTGTACATGACAATCATTGATTTAATTACATAAATTAAATTCAACATGAAACATTCATATATATAAATACAATATTTACATGCCGTAAAATAACACATCATTACACACAGAAATAACATGAAAGAAAATAATATTTTACGACAATAATTTTCCCAGTTGTAGAGTCCCAACTCATATATGTTTTTGGATACGAATCCTCAAACTCTTTGGGTAACTCGTTGAATCATGGACAGCCATGGAAAACCTATAGCAAATTTAGGATCCTTACAACGTTTCAGGGACATCGAAGGAAAAATATTATTATTTGTCTTATGCCGTAGATACTGAACCGCTAACCTCTCAATGGCTTTATTATAAGGAACATGTTTTTCCTCACGTTTTACTAATATCCAAATACGAGTAAATTGTTTTTGCCATATCTTGGGGATAGTGTTTTTCAGTAATCTGAATCTATTTGGCTGTCCTATCCATTACCTGCCCAGATAGACTCCTGTAACATGTTATTGAAGTGATGATATGCGAAATCATATCATCGCTTTCACTCATTCGATATTTATCCATTTCCATCAACATGTCTAATATCATCTCCCGGTCTGTGGGTGTCGTAATCACTTTTGCAATTCTTCGAATAATCGCCATGATTTTTCTGCAACAAATACAAGAAAAAATCAATACAATGAAACACAAAGTTACATTGACTAAAATAAACATCACAAAGATATTCATTTTCATAAACACAAAGTTTATATGATAAAACAAATTTATCGTGGTCGATTAAAATATTTTGCACAAAGGATTAGACTTTTAACCATGACGGATCAGAATTACAGAAGCAAACCGATACAGACATGACCAATACGGGCCTCACATATTTTCATGCGCCATCCACGCGCCACAGGAGTGGCTCACGCGCCATCCACGCGCCACCACGCGCCGGCCACGGGCTCCCGCTCGCCCTCACGCGCTCTCACGCGCCGGCCAGCCTCGGCCAAGTTACACGTGCAGACGACATGTCGTCCGCGTGTTCCGTGACTGTATGACATGTCGGTTGGAAATTATAAGTGTAACCGACTTGTCGGTTGTGTGATACATGGACGACATGTCGTCCCTTTGAGCTCTAAGCGTACGACTTGTCGTACACAAATCGGACGACTTGTCGTCTGAGTTTATAAATACCGGATGACATGTAGTACGGCTCTTCTGGGAGTGTTTTTCTGGGTAAAAACAGATTCAACTAGCCAACTTCTAGGGTCCACACCTTTCTCAATTTTAATCCAAATTAAGCAAATGATATACCAAATTGAAGATCTCATGACCTAGTTTTCAAAACATATTTGAACATGCGATTATCAATTTTCTACAGAGAGTTATTATGGCCCAAAGTTGGAAGAAAATCATTTTTGGAAAACAAAAACCAGAAGCATTTTCAACATTTTTCATGCATGTTCATGCAATTTTTGTGTAATCCAACTAGAATACATGCATTTAAGCTACTGATACCAATGTTAGGAAATATAATCCCTAATATATTTACATGTTTGTCCTCTTAGGATCTAACCATACATGTATTACTAGTCCTAGATTTATTTACATGCTAATTGAGATAAATCTATACTAACCACAACACAATTGCATACCTTTTATACTTGTAGAGACCTCTTAATCAAACTTAATTGATTGCTTAACTCAATAAGCAAATGGTCTTATTTATAGGAGGGAAATCAAGTCACTATGTAATCACATGCATTGATTACTATTAATCACATTATTAGGATACATAATGACCTTTTCTAACCCTTCCAAAAATGTTACCATCATGGGTGTACCATATGTTCCCCATTTAACATTTTACTAATTGTTGTCACTTAACAACTCTTGTTGTTACTTAATTATTTGATTAATAATTCTTGTTGTTTACTTAGTAATGAAATCATTACTAATTGTTGTTATTTAACAACACCAAATAATTAACTTAATAATTTCCAAATGAAATTATTACTAATTGTTGTTATTTAACAACACCAAATAATTAACAACAATTAATTTTCAACAAGAACTTATTCAAAAGAAAATGTTATTTAATTATGAAGAAATCGTGTCCTATTTATAGGCAATCAAAGATTGCCTCCAAAAGACATGATTTTTAGTATATCTTTTGGCATCAAATGACACCTGGTCAATCCCTGATGCGTTAGCGTAAGGCAATAATCAAACCAAAATGAATTTATGATATTCATATTTATAATATCTTATATTGATAAATTAATCATCATATGTTGAATATGTGTCCAAATTTAACAACTATGGGCATAAAATAATAATGAAGTAAGTATAATGGGAGTTGTAGGGAGGTTAAAAGTGGTAAATGGTAGATCAAAAGTTTGCTTGATGAATATTATTGCTATGGAATGAAATTAACTACAAATCATTCAATAATCATGCTGTCATTAGTATTTAAGGCTCAAGGGTACAATGGTAAAAAAAATCTTAAATTTTCAGGTTAGAGGTAAAGGGATTTTACAAAAACATTAAGGGGTAAGTGGTATATATTAAATACAGTTAATGAAAATTTTCATTCCTTGATCAACTGGGTTAATTCAATAATATATTCATACATCGGTTCGAAATAAACAACTTAGGATAATTTAATAATCAATTGTAATTAGGACAACGCCTAACACGGTAAACAACAATAAAAATCTACCCATCACGAATTCCTAACAAACAAAGGAAAATGGATTCATTAATATAGGAAAATTGTATCATTAATCATTAATAAATTACCTCTATTTTTCATTTGTCAACTCTTACCAATTATAAATTTGGGACGAAAAATCATTCAAAATATTGTGTTGATTTTTACTTGGATGATGAAAATCATAGCGATTTCTAATCCGAATGGTTTTGGATCTCAAATCTAGTTGAGATTTGAGATTTTTTTAGAAAAAATTAGGATTCGGGATGAAAATCGTCTCAATTCCAACCGATCTTTTAATTCCAAATCATGACTCAATTTGTGTTAGAAATGAAAAATCTTCTCGAATTCTATATTGAAAGTACAAAATACCCGGTTTCAATCAAGATTCAAGATTTTTTGCCAAACATTTGGTATGTCATGTCGATTTTTGACTCGGACAAAAAACATAACGAATTTCCAGACCAAATGGTTTTGGAACTCAAATTCAATCATATTCGAGATTATTTAGGAAAAAATTGGGATTCTGGATGAAAATCATCCCGATTCCAACTGATTTATTTCATCCTGACTCGATTTTCTATTTGGAACAAAAAATTGTTCCAAATTTTTTACTGAAAATGCAAAAACCTAATTTCAAATAAGATTGAAGATTTCATTGTTATTCAAACTATTAGTGCCATAACACTCAATGAAGGATTATGATGATGCAACACGGAAGACTTCGACACGCATTAGTGAGCTTACATAAAGATGTCGAAGAAATTGGTAATGAAGAGTATGATGGATGTGAAGACTCAAGTATCAAAATGAAGAATATCTTGTGTAGTCTTATAGCTTAGGGCTCTCATTGTAATTGAGTTTATAATTTAAGTACTCTAAGCTCATAAAACTCATGCATATTAATTTAGATGCATTAGGGTCAAGTGCATAATGTTTTTAATCTTAAAATCGTGTGATTTCTGCACGAAGATTGGCATACTGGTCCTGATACCGGCATACATGTGACCCTACTCTGCATTGGGCAGATTTGCATGCTCTATGGAATATGGCTACTCCATACCGGTCTCTCACATCGGTCAGTTGGAGTTTGCATAGCTATTGGAATCGGGACGGTTCATACCCATACCGGTGAGCTAACAGTCATATCGGTCAGTAATCTGATATGTGCGCTTTAACCTTCAACAGTCATATAGTCGTTTGAATTGTAGGACCGACATACCGGCCCGTGTAGACTGACATATCGGTTTCAGACAGAGAGTTGGGGCAGTTTTTCACCCTCACTATATATTGAGCCCCAATTTCATTTTTACCAAGTCCTAACACATTCATACAATTTTCTCTAAGTCAAAAACATTGATAGTAACTTAAATCTTCATCATCATACACTCTCACCACAATCAAAGTAAGCACACTGCACTTTCATTATCATTGAGTGAGCTTGGGATACTTGAGTTAGAAACTCACATCTTGAATCTTCTTATCATTTGTGAGTGCCCAAGTGTGTTATAAATTTTCTTATTCAAACACTTGAGGTTGAGAAATCCCTGTTGAGTAGGTATACTCAAAAGGGTGATTGTTGTAAAAGGTTTGTGAGTGATCCTAAAGAGAAAACTCATTGTAATGGTTTAAGAGTGAACCCAGGGATAAAACTATTGTGTAAAGGTTTGGAGTGAGCCTAGGGGACAAAACTCTTGGTCACGAGTGCGCCACGGAAAATTCGGTGTAAGTTATAGATTCAACTTAGTGGAAAGCTTCAAGCACGGCTTGGAGGAGTGGACATATGCGTTGTTGGCCAAACCACTATAAATTATCAGTGTCAATTTCTCTAACATTTACTCTTTTATTTATTGAAAGTTTTATTTTATATATGCAAATTGTTTAGAAACTTATTTTTGGGTATTAATTGTTAAATACATTAAGTTCAGAAATTGATCACTAAGCTTAATTGGTAAAGCTACTAGCTTAGTAGCGTAAAATAGAAAAGATTTTGTATTCCATATATTTAGGCTATTACCTAATTCACCCCTATTGGTTATATGGAGATTTCTTGTTGAGTGCTTGTAGGTAATTTCAATTAGTATCAGAGCGAGGTATTTTCAACTAAGACCTAACCTTCTGAGAATCAATCATGGCCTCTACAAGCTACACAACAAATCTAGCCGACGATTTTTCAACAAATAGACATTCATTATACACTGGAACCGATTATAGTTATTGGAAGATGAGGATGTTGAACAACCTATTTGCTGTTGGGTTTTCTAGGTCAAACCAAGATCATTAAGCATAAAATCATGTGAATACAAGAAGAAGTATATTAGAAATATACTTACAACGATCGGATATAGGATGCGTTGATCACAAAACTTTTGCTCCCTTTAAGTCTCCAAGCTTCCTTTTGAATTTTGATCTCCAAGCTCCAAGCTTTAATATTTTGATTCCAAGCTCAATGGGAGAAGTTTCCCTATCACCTTATATGATTCTTTGATGTGCTAGCAATGAAGATTTTGCAACAAAATCACCAAGTTTCTTCCTCTTTGATTCTCGGCCAAGAAGGAAAATATTTGGGAGAGAAAAAATGGCTCAATGCCGTGAGGGAGAGAGAGAGTGAAGAAGTTGTGTTGACTTGTGTGTTTGATTTCTAAAATCAAAATAAAAGATATACCAAAATATCTAATATTAGGTAATAGTATTTCATTCCATCAACTTGTGTGTTTTACAAGTTATCAACCACCCACCTAAATCCATCACCAAAAAGTTAGGCAAAGTGACTAGTTGATGTGACTTGTGATGTGACTTGTGGGCCCCACTTGAATTCAAAATCCGAGTGGGCCGCAAACACTCCCGGGCTCAGGTTCGTTAATTCCGAATTAACGAACTTTCGTTACGACGTAATTAAATCAAATTTAATTAAATAATTATGCCTAGCAAAATTACTATTCACATCACTTGCGAATTAATTCTAAATTAACTCGTTCGCCCGAATTAAAATCTAATTTTAATTCCGTTATGAAATCTAATTTCATTTAATATATCGAATATATTATTTTATCGATTAATTCCAAATTAATTATGGAATTTTATAATTGAATTTTATCGATTAATTCCAAACACTCTCTCTCTCTATTAATTGAATTTTATCCCAGATAAAATCTATCCGTAATTAATCCCAGATTAATTATGTTCAAATCATACGTCATCGGTGAATCTACGGGAAACGACCCATGAGATCCCTGGATATGTTGGCAGTGAATCCGGTCGTCGGACTATCCGAACACGTACGTACCTCGTACTATATTTTTACCGATTTACGAGACATGGTTGGCTTCTTGCAAAGCACTATGTCTACCCAATTCTCCAGAAATATTCTTAAAGGAATATGTAATCTATGTCAGGCGTAGTATACATAGTATTGCGTATTACGATCCAGTATCGGATGTCACATGCTAGGCCTGAGGCTGGAATTGTGTCTGTCCCGTACGAAACATATATCGGATCTCTGGTAACTAGTCTCTATAATCGGATAATCATGACCTAGTCATATTATCCCGTTGACTGCAGTAATAAAGAGTACTAGTTTCGTATCCTGCGTGATCATCATCTCCATATGAATGGAGTGATACTTCTATCTTGACATCACACCCAATACACTACGATTCTCAGTATACCCAGAAGAGGTTTACACAGAACCTGTTAAAGCTCCGGACGACCAAAACCAAAGTATATTGATTGTCGCAAGTATTAGCGATGCAAGTCTCAAGTTAAGACCAAATACACCTACCCTGATTCGGACTCCCATAGACACATGGTCATACTACCAATGAGATTCCGATGGGTCTATCCAGAGCGAAGCTGTTTTCGTACCATCGGTAAACACAACCTCCTATTACACTTGAATGAGTATCCAATACCTAAATATATGAGAACTATGCCATTATGTTCTCATAATACGCACAAGTGCAATACTAGTCTATTCCGCATTATCGATGTCCAATCTCGATAATACTACGACTAGAGATATTTTAATGATTAAACCTTAGTGGATTAATATTGTCTCATATCTTATTAATCTGGAACTAATCATATGGACTTTTATCATTTATATATCCCGGTAATCCAATTACAAATGATAAAAGAGCAATTTCCTTTGTCACATAGTTAATTTGTACAACAACACCATGTTCTGTACAAATAGTGATGTTATGGGTCATAATTGTCCAACAATCTCCCACTTGGCCTATAGCCAATCACTCAAGTGTCTTACACCTGAACTATGTACAGGTCGCTCAAACTTCTGCTGAGAAACTGCTTTCGTCAACGGATTTGAAATGTTATCATCTGATGTGATTTATTCGATCATCACATCACCCCGATGAATCAAATGAAATAGTTGAAGTATATACTTGGATCGTTGATGAGACCATTAATTCTTTAGCCTGTGATGTAGCATAACTCAACTGCTAACAGAACTACTCTTAATCTAATTAGGAATTTTACAGATCCAAAATTACTTCTTTTGCTGCCTCAGCTGCAGCAATATTCCGCTTTTGTTGTTTATTCGGCAACAGTATCTTGCTTGGAAGATTTCCAGCTCACTGTTCCGTTATTCAAACTATATAGTACCCTTATTGCGACTTACAGTCGTCTTTGTCGGTTTGGAAACTTACAACGGTGAACCCAATCACTTCAAGTTCTCCTCCTCCATAAATTAAGAACGCATCATTAGTTCATCTAAGATACTTAAGGATGTTCTTAACTTTACTCCAGTGACTATCACTTGGATTGGCCTGATTGTGACTCCATATGCTCAAAGCATATGAGACAACAAGTCGCGTACATATCTTTCAATATACGAGTTCTCGGAGAGTGCCAACAACTTTTAGATCTATCCTGGTAGATCCTTATTCCTAGAATAAAGGTTGTCTCTCCCAAGTAATCTACGGAGAATTTTCATGAAAGCCAAGCTTTCACCGATTGTATTATGGGAATGTCATTTCCAAGAAATGATATGTCATCATTATATAAGACAATCATTGTCAGTGCGCTCCTACTAACCTTCTTATATACACAAGAATCATGTTCGTTTTGAATGAAATCATATACCATTATGATCTTATCAAAACGTTGGTTCCAAGAACGTAATGCTTGCTTCAATCCATAAATGGATTGAGTTAACTTGCAAACCTAGTTTGCATGTTTTGGTACGATAAAACCGTCAGGATGTTGATAAACATCCTCCAATATGTTTTCGTTTAAGGAAAGCGATTTTGACGTTCAGCTGCCATATTTCATAAATGAAATATGCAGCATTAGCAAACATTATCCAAATGGATTTAATCATGGCAACGAGTAAAATTTTCGTCGTAATCGACACAATGTTGATAACGATACCTTTTCGCTACAAGCCTAGCTTTGTACGTTGGTATGTTTCCATCCATGTATGTCTTTCTTGAAGACTTATATAGTACCAATAGGCACAATGCCTTCCGGTACATCAACCAGTGTCTAAACTTGGTCGGTATACATGGAATCCATTTCGGACTTCATGGCACTTTGCCATAATAGGGAGTCGATACCTTGTATCACTTCCTCATACGTAGCCGGTTCGTATTCCTCAATAAGATTGACATCTTTACGAGGTGAGATCAGAAACTCATACCTCCCAGGTTGTTTTATGACTCTCTCTGACTTGCGCGGTTCTTGTGTATTTGAAGATTGTGCTACAGTTTCATCCCTGATGAACTGTTTGTGTTCCATTAAGGAATCGGTGCCTAGAACAATATTACTCCGATTTTCATCGAGTTTTACTTTCCTCCCACTTACCACTGTATATTTGTATTCCTCTTAGGAAAACCGCATGTAGAGCAACAATTACATTGTTCTCTTGTAAGTTGTATAAGTACTATACTTTGGTTTCCCTAGGATAACCTACAAATTAGGCACTTATTCGATTTGGGTTTCAGTTTGGTATCATCCAAACATATGCCTAGCATTCCCAAATCTTCATGAATGAGAAAACCCGGTTTCTTTCTTGTTCATATCTAATATGAAATCTGTCTAACGGATTTTTCATGGAACCTTATTCAAAATAAGTATTGCACTGTTTAATGCATATCCCTAGAAGGAAAATGGTAGCTCAAAGCGACTCATAATTAACCTTACCATGTCCAACAAAGTTCGGTTTCTCTGTTCGGACACACCGTTAAATTGAGGTGTTCCAAGAGGAGTCATTTATGAAAGAATACTATACTCTTTCAAATATTCGAGAAACTTATTACTTAAGTATTTTCCACCACGGTCTAACCGTGACAGTTTAATACTTTAGTCAGTTTGTCTATTTACTTCGAGTTGAAACTCTAAAAGTTTCTGACTTGTGTTTCATAAGATACACATAACCATAACGCGATGCCACATCCGTAAAGGTTACGAAGTATTTATATCCACCTCTAGCCTAGCTAGATATGGGCCCACTTACGTCACTATGAACGAGGGCTAACAGATCGGTGGCACTTGCACTTTTACCAAGTAAAAGATGTTTTAGGCACTTTGCCTAATTAAACTAGATTCGTAGACATCATTTGAATAGAATCAAATCTGTCCTAGTACCCACTCTTCAAAAATGTGGATATACAAGTCTTGTTTATGTGTCTCAGACAACAATGCCATAAATAAGTCTCATGTGATTAATTCAGTTTGAGCTATTTATTTGTCATGCTATATGTATGAGATTAATTTATATTCTAAATATAAATACTGTTATTCACATCTAATGTGTTTATCTCGATATCATCTTTATAAAAAAACACTTAGTGTTCTAGAATATAAAGGTATACCCGCAACGGGTTAAACTTAGATATAGAGATAATGTTTCTAGTCAAACTAGGTACATTATAACAGTTTCCTAATTTAAGTACATACTCAAAGGGTAGTTCCTAAACTTAGGTTTCTACGGTTAAAATAGCGACTCTCGTCCCATTTCCGACTCGCAGGTAGATCTCAACTGAAGTCAGTCTCCTGCTAATCAGCATATTCTGCACATCAGTACATAATTTTATGTACCACATCCAGTATCTAAAATCTAATTTTAAAACCAGCAGTGCACATGTTTATGACAAACATACTAGAAGCTGGAGCATTGCCCCGCCTTCACTTCCTTCATGTCTGCCTTGTCCATACGGCAGTCACACATCCAGTGACCCCGTTTGCCACAGTTTAGGCAGACATCTTGGGATATGTCCTTTGTCTTCATATAAGACTGTGACGATTTTGCCTTTGCCCATTTTAGAAGCTCTGGCTCTGCCTCTTAGAGCATAGCCATCAACTCTCCAAGAGTTTTCTCTTGGTTCATAATGAACCTGCCCCGGCTTTCAGGTAGAGACTATAAGATCAAATCTTTGGTAGGTAATGCCCAGCTAACCTAGCTGATCGATGTCAGCAATCATCTGCTACACCTAGTGCTCGATAGATGTACCCTCTGATATTCGTGAGCGAAAGAGCTTCTTTTGCAATTCGTACTTCTAAGATCTAAGAATAGATCTATGAAGATCCTTTAATTTCAACATCATGGTATAAAGATCTAATCCTTAGTTTTGACGACAAAATTAAAGTGTCATTGCAGCAAGCATAAAGGATTAAGCACTAAAGTTATCATCACCATGAGTCGTCCAAAGCTCATCCTCCACTATTTGCTCAACTCCGGGCTCAGGCCCAAGAGGTTTCTCTATCAAATAGAATAACTTCTCAGTTCCCAGGACTATCCTGAGGTTCTATTCCCAATCTGAAAATTAAAGCCGTTAAAGACATTTTCCCCAGGATTATGTTCTAAACGCTAATCTTTAAGTTATCTTGATTCCAATAGTCCAATTATCCAATCAACGATTTCGGGTACAATCAAATATAATGATCACTATAGTCTAACTATATAATCAACTACTATTTGATTGGTTAAATTCAAATATATTGATTACTATAATCCAATTATATAATCAACTATAAATGAAGTAGTTTGAATACAGTCCAATTGTTCAATTAAAACAACAATTAAATATTAGTCCAACTAATATATTTATTAGTAAATAATGACGAAAAATGAAATGAGCGCGTATTGGCAAGTATCTAAATGAAATTGCAAATTTAATACTTGCCTCCCACTATTTTTCGGCGAGCCTCTAACCCTCTGTTGAGTACTCGGGAAACCTAATTTCCTAGTGGGCTAGGATCCCGTTAAATAACACACAACTTTGACTTTGGCCAACAAGCTGTATGATATTTAACTAGGTAGATCTCTAAGATCAATTGGATCTCATCCAATTCCTAGATCCAGTAGGTGGACATCCAAGTCTGAAACATATTTTTAATATATGCCAATATATCCAATATATTCCCTAACCTTTTTCCTCTGAATCAACTAAGCCTTGGCTTTAGCACAACAAGCTTAATGATTCCAGTTAAGCGGGACCCATTGACCTTGGAAAGCTTCGTAATCGATGTCGATGGATAAGAAGTGATCTTGACTTTGGCCAACAAATCACAACTTGGACAAGACATGCGATATGGAACAAAGCTTTCATGATTCAAACACATCCGCGATGGACAAAGGTCTTGACTTTGGCCAACAAACCAGTGCCAATCTTGGATCTTGAGAGAGAATCACTCAATGGAAGGAAAACGCTTAATATTTGTTGAGGGTTTTTCGCGTAATTGGCAACCAATTAATTATCTTTGATTAGGTCTCATCATACACCCTTAAGCATGCATTCTAAAAGCATAATAAGGCGCTGTAAATAAATTAATAATGATATACAGATGGATATTTAAAACATTTTGTTCCTAGAACAAATCTCTCAATTTCCTCTCCCCGGCTAGCACTATTCTTACTTCTACCCAATTACATAACACTTCTAAAGAAACCTCATTTACATTGAGGAGAATAGGTGAGAAGAGAAATACAAAGAGTCAAGAGGTAATAGGCTGGACACGCAGGTCCAATTTAATAAATTCTAAATTTATTACAACAATTTCCAAAATTACCCTCACCCATCTAATATCCATCTGATATACATTATTCATACATCACATCCATGTATTCACACAAAGTATGTTATCAATAAATCTAATCCAATTAATTAATCTTTAATTAATGATCATCCAATGTTCAAACAACGATTTGATTTGCGCGAGTCCAACTCGTTTAAGAATAAGCACTCAAAGTACGGATTCTTGAATTATATCGAACTACAATATTAAATCCAATTTAATTTGTATTGAATACTAATTCATATTTAATTCCAAATTAAATAATTACACTTTATTAATGAGCATTTGCGACTTAGATTCTAAATCTAATTTTAACGGGTCTCAAAGCCTAATTAACATCCAATGTCAATTTAATTAAAGTCCAATGGGCTTTCAATTAATTTATAAGGCATGGACTTTGGAAACCAAAGCCCAATAAAGAATCACCTTTTGCCACAAAATTAATTTTGGCCCATTAGGCTCAATTAAAATTTAAAGGCCCATTTATTATATTTGGACTTTATGGAAATGGTTTTAGGCCCAATTGGATCCAACCAATTATCCTAAACCAAACTTGGCCCAACCAAGCCCATTAAGCCCAAATACAACATTTTTAGCCCAATTCCAAATTAAGCCTAATTAATTTAGTCACAATATTCCAAATATCACAATTTAATCAATTAAAGTGTATTAGCCATAATTAATTATTTAAATCAACATTTCCAAAATACCAATTTACATAATTAATCATGCTTTAATTAATCAACTTATGTCCAACACAAATTGAAGCAAAATCAATCCAACATGCTCTCCAAGGCTCACGGTAATTCAAGGGATTTTATATCCGATTTTGATTTCAATCCAATTAAATCACAATCAATATATCCAAACATTTTAAACACATCCAATGGCTTAAAATGAAAATCACCATGACCTACAAGGGTCCTATAGATTCGGCCAAGGTAAGCAATTAAGGGAAAATTAATCTAATTATTTTTTCTCCAAATTCATCATGCATAACTCTTAGTTATCATAATCTAAGCATACTCAACCAATCAATTTGAAGAAATCATGCTCAAATCAAAAAATCCCAAATTAAAGTTTAAGAACCCTAAATTCAATTTCATGCTCAATTATGGCTCTGATACCATTGTTGGGTTTTCTAGGTCAAACCAAGATCATTAAGCATAAAATCATGTGAATACAAGAAGAAGTATAGCGGAAATATACTTACAACGATCGGATATAAGATGTGTTGATCACAAAACTTTTGCTCCCTTTAAGTCTCCAAGCTTCCTTTTGAATGTTGATCTCCAAGCTCCAAACTTTAAGATTTTGATTCCAAGCTCAATGGGAGAAGTTTCCCTATCACCTTATATGATTCTTTGATGTGCTAGCAATGGAGATTTTGCAACAAAATCACCAAGTTTCTTCCTCTTTGATTCTCGGCCAAGAAGGAAAATATTTGGGAGAGAAAAAATGGCTCAATGCCGTGAGGGAGAGAGAGAGTGAAGAAGTTGTGTTGACTTGTGTGTTTGATTTCTAAAATCAAAATAAAAGATATACCAAAATATCTAATATTAGGTAATAGTCTTTCATTCCATCAACTTGTGTGTTTTACAAGTTATCAACCACCCACCTAAATCCATCACCAAAAAGTTAGGCAAAATGACTAGTTGATGTGACTTGTGATGTGACTTGTGGGCCCCACTTGAATTCAAAATCCGAGTGGGCCGCAAACACTCTCGGGCTCAGGTTCGATAATTCCGAATTAACGAACTTTCGTTGCGACGTAATTAAATCAAATTTAATTAAATAATTATGCCTAACAAAATTACTATTCACGTCGCTTGCGAATTAATTCTAAATTAACTCGTTCGCCCGATTTAAAATCTAATTTTAATTCCGTTATGAAATCTAATTTCATTTAATATATCGAATATATTATGTTATCGATTAATTCCAAATTAATCGCTCTCTCTTTATTAATTGAATTTTATCCCAGATAAAATCTATCCGTAATTAATCCCAGATTAATTATGTTCGAATCATACGTCATCGATGAATCTTCGGGAAGCGACCCATGAGATCCCAGGATATGTTGGCAGTAAATCCGGTCGTCGGACTATCCGAACACGTACGTACCTCGTACAACATTTTTACCGATTTACGAGACATGGTTGGCTTCTAGCAAAACACCGTGCCTACCCAATTCTCCAGAAATATTCTTAAAGGAATATGTAATCTATGTCAGGCGTAGTATACATAGTATTGCGTATTACGATCCAGTATCGAATGTCATATACTAGGCCTGGGGCTGGAATTGTGTCTGCCCCGTACGAAGCATATATCGGATCTCTGGTAACTAATCTCTATAATCAGATAATCATGACCTAGTCATATTATCTCGATGACTGCAGTACTAAAGAGTACTAGTTCCGTATCCTGCGCGGTCATCGTCTCCATATGACTGGAGTGATACTTCCATCTTGACATCACACCCAATACACTACGATTCTCAGTATACCTAGAAGAGGCGTACACAGAACCTGTTAAAGCCCCGGACAACCAAAACCAAAGTATATTGATTGTCGTAAGTATTAGCGATGCAAGTCTCAGGTTAAGACCAAATACACCTACCCTGATTCGGACTCCAATAAACACATAGTCATACTACCAATGGGATTCCGAGGGGTCTATCTAGAGCGAAGCTGTTTCCATACCATCGGTAAACACAACCTCCTATTACACTTGCATGAGTATCCAATACCCAAATATATGAGAACTATGCCGTTATGCTCCCAAAACACGCACAAGTGTAATACTAGTCTATTCCGCATTATCGATGTCCAATCTCGATAATACTACGACTAAAGATATTTTAATGATTAAACCTTAGTGGATTAATACTGTCTCATATCTTATTAATCCGGAACTAATCATATGGACTTTTATCATTTATATATCCCGGTAATCCAATTACAAATGATAAAAGAGCAATTTCCTTTGTCACGTAGTTAATTTATACAACAACACCATGATCTGTACAAATAGTGATGCTATGGGTCATAATTGTCCAACATTTGTTGCTGATGTGCAATCATTCAAAGTGATCATAAGAGGTACTAGAATGCCTATGAAGAAGGATAACAATAGAGTGGAGTATCCTAAGCCTCAATTTTAATGGACCGATGAAGATTTCATGGAAGCCTTCATAAATTCTAAGGCTCTCAACAATCTTCTTTTGTGCAATCGATATGAGCCAAATTAACAAACTTCCGGAGTTTGTAAATGCATATGATTTGTGAAAGTCTCTAGAGATTGTCAATGATGGCACTAGCCAAGTTAAGGAATCAAAGATCAATCGGTTTATGTGCAACTTCGATAACTTCAAGATGGAAGCTGGGGAAAAGGTTGATATGATGATTTCAAGATTCTCCATGATTATTAATAAATTAAGTGCTTTAGGAAAAATCATTAGTACAAGTGATCAAGTGAAAAATCCTCGGGTCTCTTCGTAAGGAATATAGGATTTGTACTTTCTCCATCAAAGAGTTAAATGATATGAACACCTTGAAATTGGATGATTTAGTGGTCAAATTGATATAATATAAGATGGATATTGAGAAGGATTTTAGGGAAGAATAATATAAGAATAAAAAGAAAATAGCCCTTAAGTCATTTTTGAGAAAAATAGATAGTGCTAACTCAAGTGATGAAGAATATGATAGTGAAAAAGAGTTGGCACATTTGACAAAGAAGTTCAAGAAGTTCCTCAAATCCGAAAAGTCTAAAGGAAATCTCGAATGGATGAAAAGAAAGAAGAAAATTGGCCAAGAAAGCATAAGAATGATAAGATTATTTGCTATGAGTGCGAAAAGCCGGGTCATGTGGTTGTCGATTGCCCATTGAGAAGATTCAAATGAAAATTCAAAAAGAAAGCATTGAAGGCAACTTGGAGCGATAACGACTCTACCTCATCTGAGGAGGAAAGTGATGATGAAACAAAAAATCTTGCTTTTATGGCTATTGATGATATAAATGAAAGTGATGAGGAAAATGTACATGACTCCTTTAAATATGATGAATTTCTTGATACATTTAATGAATTGCATGAATTATATGACTTGCTTAGAAAGAAGTATAAATTGATCAAAAATGAGCATTCATCCTTGTTACATGATCATGCATAAATTATTGATAAAATGAAATGCATGAAAAAGAAATCACATGCTTAAAAGATGAGAAGCTAAAACTTGAAAAAAGCTTATCTATCATGCCATCTAACTCTAGTACATGTGATTGCAAATCTATTATGAATGGAAATGTTGCATTAAATAAAAGGATTGTGGATTTGCATGACATAGTTGCAAAGTTTACTTTGGGTGAGAAAAGTTTTAATATGCTACTTAAATCCCAAAAAGGTGTATTTAATAGAGAAGGTTTAGGATAAAGCCTTACATCAAAAGGAATTTTTTAAAATTATTTTATTAAGGCATCCACTTCTTATACACATATCAATTGTGATGAAAATATCACATGTCATGCATGCAATAGGAAATGATACAAAATATTTGATTGCATGTATAAAAATATAAAAGTGAATGCACGGGTTCCCCAAGGAACCAAGATTAACACCTATGGACCCAAGAAAGTTTAGGTACCAAAATGTGCTTAAATGACTTTGTAGGTGAAGCTTTGTGAATGGTTCTCAATGCGAAATACAAATTAATCCCAAAGACTCACACAAAAAGTGAGGAAATAACTCAAAAAGAAGAATATCAATCTCTACCTAAAAAACAGATGAATTTCAAGATTGGTGGATTTATCACTTGGTGATAACGGTAAAAGATAAAATCTGTGTTTACGGAAATATTGGTACTGTTTCCTCCATCCTATAAAAGTATGCTAATTTCAATCGATATGGAATTGGATTTGTTTGTGGAGCATACTAGTGATTGGGCATTTGAGCTAAAATTGTATGAACTTTTGCATACATTGCCTAAATTGTTCTTAATTGCTTTAAATTGATCATATCATTAATCTCATTTGGTATCAATTGGTATTACATAGGACTTATTGATTTATATGATATGTGTGATCTTTTTTAATTAATAATATTGATATGCCTTGCCATTGTTCTTTATTGGTTAAAAATGAAATGCATGGATATTAGTGTAACTTGAATGATTTTGATGATCCACGCATGAATTTTATGGCAAAAGGGGAAAATCATATGGAAAATGCTAAGCGTGCATGTTTATAAACTTTATGATTATGTTTTTTGTGCACATGTTGTTTGATATCTCTTAGAACTTAATTTTTACTTCTCCATCATTTTTGATAATGTCAAAGGGGGGAGAAATCATATAATGAGATTAAAACTTATATTACCCTCACCATTGTATTAACGGGGAGCAAATTTGTATACTAATATTTTTGTCTAAGTTTTATAGAGTTATATCGAAGACAATCACATGTTGATGGGGAGCTAATATTGAATGGGAGCCATAATCGTCAAAAATTTGGAACTCTCAAAGCTCACAAGTTTTAAAGGTTGCCATCATCAAAAAAAGGGAGAGATTGTTAGCGTCATAGCACTCAATGAAGGTTTTTGATGATGCAATGCGGAAGATGCCGAAGTAATTGGTGATGAATAACATAATGGATGTGAAGACTCAAGTGCCAAAATGAAGAATATATTATGTAGTCTTATAGCTTAGGGCACTCATTGTATGTAATCTAAGTACTCTAAGCTCATAAGACTCATGCACATTCATTTAAATGCATTGGGGTCAAGTGCTAATATTTTTAAACTTCAAATCATGTGATTTCTACACTAAGATCGGCATATCGGTCCTTGATATCGATATACCGGTGACTCTGCTCTGCCTTGGGCAGATTTGCATGCTCTCTGGAATCGAGCTACTCCATACCGGTGTCCCATACCGGTCAGTTAGAGTTTGCATAGTTATTGGAACCGGGACAGGTCATACCGATCCCCATAACTGTGAGTTAACCGGAATACCGGCTTCCATACCGGTCAGTAATCCGGTATGTGCGCTTTAACATTCAATAGTCATATAGCCATTTGAATTGCAGGACCGATATATCGGCCCCTGTAGACCAAAATACCGGTCTCAGACAAAGACCCGAGACAATTTTTCACCTTCACTATATATTGAGCCCCAATTTCGTTTTTACTAAGTCCTAACACCTACATACAATTTTCTCTAAGGTAGAAACATTGAGAGTAATTTAAACCTTCATCGTCATACACTTTCATCACAATCAAAGCTCACACATTACACTTTCATTATCATTAAGTGAGCTTGTGATACTTGGATCAGAAACTCACATATTAAATTTCTTATCTTTTGTGAATATTCTAGTGAGTTATAATTTTTCCTATTCAAATACTTGAGGTTGAGGAATCCCTTGTTGAATGGGTATACTCAAAAGAGTGATTATTGTAAAAGGTTTGTGAGTGATCTTAAAGAGAAAACTCATTGTGAAAGTTAAGAGTGAACTTAGGGATAAAACTCCCATATAAATGTTTGGAGTAAACCAATGAGACAAAACTCTTGGTTGCGAATGCGGTACAAAAAACTCGGTATATGTTGTGGATTCAACTTAGTGGAAAGTTTCAAGCGTGACTTGGAGGTATGGACGTATGTATTGTTGACTGAACCACTATAAATCATCGGTGTTAATTTCATTAACTCTTACTTTTTAATTTATTACAAGTTTTATTTTATACATGCATATTGTTTAGAAATTTATTTTTGGGTATTAATTGTTAAATACATTAAGTTGGGAAATTAATCATTAAGCATAATTGGTAAAGCTACTATCATAATAGTGTAAAATCAAAAAGATTTTTTTATTTCACATAATTAGACCATTATATATATAGAGATTGATTCTTTAAGTGTTTATAGATAATTTCACAAACAAGCCATTTATTCTTCAAATTTACAATCTGCCCACTGGAGAGCGACGACGATACATCTCAGTTGCACAATCAGAGGTAGACACGTCATTCACATGAGCTCCGGATCTCACTCTTCGAGTGACTACTGAATGTAATTACTACAATACCCTCTCAATAAAGACTCCAATTCAAAAGACCTTGTCGGGCATTTAAGTAAAACCAAACCGAGAAACAGAATCAAAGGACGCGAGTCTTCTTCGCTCGATGATACATTCATTTTTTTAATACTTAATTTTTAATAACCAGACGCCACACAGTTTGATTCCAAATTTGAAATAAAAAAAATAAAAAAAATTTCAATTCTCAAATCTTCGGTACAAAACTCCGTTAATCCCCGTCTGGTCTTCCGTTAAATCGCAATCTGACGGAACGTTAGAGAAGTTAGGGTTTCTTTTTCAGTAAAGTGGTAAGCGATGTTCACGCCGCAGCGAAGGCCGATTCCGGCAACGGTGCTGACTCCACGAGGCACCGAAACGCAGAGGAGCGGCGCCGTTTCAAACTCAAAGAATAATGACAAAATTTTCGGGAAAGGGAAGGTTGTTGCTTTCTCTGAAACCCCGTCGGCGCCACCCCCGCCGCCGGTTAATTCTTTGTTGGACTACAACAGTGGTTCGGCGAGGGTTTTTCCTGCTGAATCAGAGGATGATTGGAGGAGGTTCAGGGAGGCCGGGTTGCTGGACGAGGCCGCGATGGAGCGCAAAGACAGCGAGGCTCTTATGGAGAAAGTCTCCAAGCTTGAACAAGAGGTTCCTTATTTTGTTTTTCATTTGAATGCATGATTTTTATTCTTGATTTTATTTTTTGGATTCAAAGCAGTTGTATGATATATATTCTACCTAAATTGCTGTTTGAACTAAAGAATACAGTTTGGGATTAATGGTTGGTTAGTTATAGAACTACGATTTGATTTGTTTCCCCAATAGTCAATTGTTTACCCTTCCGTAATCTTATTTTTAAATATTTATAATGGCCTAATAAGTGTAGGAGAAAAACTTATATTGGACGGTCCCTATAGGACCATCCAAACAATGAAGGACGCGTGCTCCAGTTATTTTGATAATGACCAATCAAAATATAGAGAGAAAAATAATCGGAAAACATGTCATTCATTGATTATATGTTCATTGATTGAATAGTCAATCCTATATAAGTTTTTCTCATGAGTGTAGAAGCTTGTAACATATTAGTCTACTGTACACCTGATTTGATGGGAGTGATTTACTTTTCCTATTATCAATTAATTTATATGTCCAAATAAACAATTAATTTTTTTTTTTGTTTTTTTTGGGTGAAAGGATTCTATTTTCAGTCGTGGTTTGAAGTCTTTCTTTTGTTCATCCTCATCCACAATCTATAGAAGCTAGTTGGAGGGATTCTTAACAGTGTCACAATTTGCATCATTTTTCAATGGATATGTTCTGTGCATGTGCATGTCAGTGCAGCAATATATATTTGTTTTGGGAATTTCCGTAATTGATTTATGGTGATTCACATTACTATAGGTGAAATTTAATGTTTGTTTCTCTGGCCGAACTCGCCACTTAGATGCTATCCTTTTTTATTTGTACTTCCTATGGTGTTCCCATGTCAAGTGAAAGCTATATCTTCATAATTAATTTTCTGTATATTTTTATTTTCTCTCTCTCTCTCCCTTTTTTGGTTCATATATTCACTTCCTGGTTGGAGCCTTATGATAGATTTGAGCAATTCTCTTGCCTCACCTGACAAACTATTGTTCTGTCAGCTGTATGATTACCAGTATAATATGGGGCTTCTCCTTATTGAGAAGAAAGAGTGGACTTCAAAGTTTGATGATCTAAGGCAAGCAATAGAAGAAACTCAGGAGATTCTGAAACGTGAACAGACAGCTCATTTGATTGCGTTTTCTGAGGCTGAGAAGCGCGAAGATAATTTGAGAAGAACCTTGGGCATGGAAAAGCAGTGTGTTGCTGATGTATGCTTTTTCTTTGTTCCTTTATTCTCTACCTAGTAATCATGGATGTTAATGGTCCATGTTTGCCTCTGCATCTTGTTTTTACATTATTTTCTTGTATTTATCCAAATTACCTTTCTTTGGCCTAGGCGCAAGGCACCACAAGGTGAGGTACACGCCTGATCGAAGTGAGGCCCATGGCGAACCCCAAATTTTTTCAACCTTTATATTAATTTCTCAATTCTCAATTTGAATAAGTCATATAAATTGTATCTAATAAATTTTTCTTATAAATTTCAACTTAATAAGTAAAATTAACAATCATATCACACAGGTTTTTATTATTTCACATTTTAGTTTTTTTAATTAAAAAAAAAAAGATTCAATGAGGTGAACCTCCCATTGTTTTAAAATACGTTTCGAGGCGGCCGCCTCGGGCCGCCTCGAACCGCCTCAGGCCATCGGCGCCTCGAGGCGGCCGCCTAATACGGTGGGAGTCAATTTTCCGCTTTTGACCGCTTGAGGCGGCCGCCTCAGGCCGCCTCTCGAAGACTCGGCTCGAGGCGGCCGCCTCAGGCTTCGATTTTTTTTTTTTTTTTTTTTTTTTCTCCGCTGAAAACGACGACGTTTTGGAGTGCCAAAACATCGTCGTTTTCACTTGTTTATATAAAAAAAATTTGTCAGTCTTTTACCCTTCAGCGTGGTTTCTTCTTCGTCTAGGGTTTTTTCTTCGTCTAGGGTTTCTTCTTCGTCTACGGTTTCTTCTTCGTCTCGATGAAAAATTTGTTTATTGGTAAAAGCATGTGAAAATTGAAATAATCTTTGGTGTATATATACATATTATGCAACCAATTTGATTTAACGGCTATAAATTCTGTTTTGATGTTATTATTAGTGGATTCTGTTTTGATGTTATTATTAGTGGATTTGAAAGCATGCGGCCGTAAATTCTGTTTTGCAATGATCATTTGAAAGCATGTGAAAATTGAAAGCATGCGGCCATAAATTCTGTTTTGATGTTATTATTAGTGGATTTGATGATGGTTTAACGGTCTGGTCTTCCAACCAATTTGATTTAACGGCCTGGTCTTCCAACCAATTTGAACAAGTCTGAAAATTGAGGATTTGAGCATTAATATTATTACTATGTATTATGAAGAAAATAATGTATTTTGGATTACTTATCAATAGTTTGTTGAGTATATTATGAATTATGAAGAAATGAATATATTTTGGATTATTTTTCCGATTTTCGGATTGAGGCGCCCGCCTCACCGCCTCGAGGAGGTCCGCCTCGCGCCTCAATGGCCGGCCGCCTCGAGGCGCCGCACCGTATTTTAAAACATTGGAACCTCCAACGCGCCTCGCCAAATAGGCGCAGTGAGGCGCTGCGACAATGGCTCAATGAGAGGTGCGCCTAGACGCACGCTTAGGCGCGTCTTTAATAACTATACTTGTAAGCTTTCAGTTAAGAAAATCTTTTTCATGTTTTATATTATATTTGTTCCTTTAATCTTACAAAATATTTTGTGGTAGTATAATTAATTACTAGATGGTTTGGAATTTCCTTTAGAATGCTTGAACATGAAAGAAATTAGGCTCATTTTATTTTATTTTTCCAATATCACTAACTACTGAACTAATGGTTTTGTTATCTTTATGTGATTGGCTACTTATGCCCTTGTCATGGTCATGGCTTTGTAACTGCAGCTTGAAAAGGCTTTGCGTGATATGGAAGAGGAGCGTGCCCGAACCGAGTTGTCTTCTGAGAAAAAGTTGGCTGATGCAAATACTTTGGTTGTTGGAATTGAGGGTAAATCTTTGGAGGTGGAAGAGAAGCTTCATGCTGCGGTAGTCAAACTTGCTGAGGTAAATAGAAAGAGCTCTAAATTAGAGATGAGATTGCAAGAGTTGGAATCTCGTGAAAGTGTGGTTAAGAGAGAACGCCTTTCCTTTGTAACAGAGTATGCTCCATGCTTAATCTTTTAGTATATATGCTCCGTGCTTAGTCCTTTTAATATTTCTGATATTATCTTAAATTTTTTTGAGTATGTGAGTAATTTAAGATGGCATTTGCATTAATTTGACCTTTGATTCCGTTGCTCTTAGACGGGAAGCACATGAGGCGGCTTTCTATAAACAGAGAGAAGACTTAAGGGAGTGGGAGGGGAATCTACGGAAAGGGGATGAAAAGCTTTCTGAGCTTAGGAGAACTCTTAATCTGAGAGAGGTAAAAGCAAATGAAAATGACAGGACTCTTAAGCAGAAAGAAAGGGACCTTGAAGAGTTGGAAAAGAAAATTAATTTGTCCAGCTCAAAGTTGAAAGAGAGGGAAGAGGATATACATAATCGACTAGCAGAGTTAGTTGCAAAAGAAAGAGTGGGTTTTCTGGCCTATCTGATCTGTTTGCTGTATCTTATTTGTGCTCACATTTACCCTTCTTTTCATATAATTCTTTATTAATTTTGTTTCAGGAAGCTGATTGTTTAAAAAGCATCGTTGAGGTGAAAGAAAAGGGACTCCTCACACTGGAAGAAAAACTTAGTGCAAGGGAAAGAGTAAGTCTAAGTGCTTGATGTTCTTTCCTGCTAAGTAAATGCTTTATGTGTCACTCGTGAAACATTTTGTTTGGTGGTTTACTTTTCCCTTTCAATTTGATCCATGATGTCTATCGATGTTGTTTGAAGTTTCTTCAACTTCATTGGTTTTTGCTTATTAGTAATGAAACTATGCAAGCTTATTAGGTGTAAAAGGTCCATATTGAACATTTAATTTTATTCTCACACCTAATACATGAATAGCTAGCTGGTCTTCTTTCATTATCAACTTTAAATGCTTTCAGTTGTGATACAGTATGGTCATGCTCATATTCTCAGCAAATACTGAATGTTTCTGTGACTGAGTCTTCTGCTGCAAGTTTGGAAGTATCCAACGTACACCTTTAAATGATCCAGTGAGAAAAGGAGAGCAAATGGTGTTGTCATATGTTAAGCAAAGAAGAGGAAGGCCTAAGTTGACATGGACAGAAATTATAAAAAGAGATCTAAGTTTTATAGAGTTTGATGAATCAATTATCTCAGATAGAGCACAATGGCGTCAAAAGATTCAAACTCTTTTGTTTGTACATTCTCGCTCATTATTTAGTTCAACCTTCAGACTGCCTAACTTTACTAATTGACGAAGTATCTGTGATGAGCCTCGCAGAAGTTAATTTTAGGAGTTAAATCACAGGGTGTAGATCTTAACCTGATGATTTAAATCACAGGGTGTGTAGGTAATAGGTATTAACCTGATGATACTTTTCGTGATTACACTCATGCCAAGCTGAGGTCAATTGAATAAGAAAGTTAATGCAGACTGATTAGAACTTTCTGTTAAAGTCTCAGAAGGCCCTAACATTATTTGGTATTTAGAGTTGTTTGGATGTGTTTTTAGTTTTAATGAGGTCTGATGTCATTGTCTGTTCATAAGAACTCACGACACAGTCATTAATTAAGTGATAACGCTTTTAAGTTTCTGCCTTTTTTGTGATATCTTTGCGATCTTTCCTTGAAATGGTGTGGTGAATGTTTTTGACCATTGACTTTTTTTAGGATAGTGACTGTAAATTACTGTGTACTTCCATCTTTTTGTTTTATGCTTGTGTTATTTCTTGATTTGTCTCTGCTCACTTGTTTATTTCGTAGGGCTGGTTAGAGTAGTTTCATTAGTTGATGTGGAGAAAGTAAATGATGATATTTGTTTTTAAGAGGAATATTTTGTCTTTATACATTACTGTTTGTTCTGCAAGTATCTACGGACGTATTTAAGTTGATATTCTAAATTTTTTGCATATATGGCTTTCTTCAGATAGAGATTCAGAAGCTTCTTGATGATAAAAGGACCGTCCTGGATGCTAAGCAGCAGGTGTTTGAGTTGGAGTTGGAAGAGAAGAGAAAATCTCTTGATGAGGAAATGAGAAGTAAGGTAAGTGCACTGGATCAGCAAGGTTTTGAAATTAACCACAGGGAAGAGAAGTTGGGAAAACGTGAGCAAGCATTGGATAAGAAGTCAGATAGAGTGAAGGAGAAAGAGAATGATCTTGCAGCAAGGTTGAAATCTGTAAAAGAGAGAGAGAAGCTTGTGAAAGCTGAGGAGAAAAAGTCGAAGTTGGAAAAACAACGATTGGTTGCTGACAAAGAAAGCTTGCAGATTCTTAAAGTTGAGATTGATAAGATAGAGGCTGAAACTGCTCAGCAGGAGTTGCAGATTCAAGAGGAGTGTCAGAAACTTAAAATAAATGAAGAAGAGAAATCAGAAATCCTCCGTTTGCAGTCAGAATTGAAACAACAGATTGAAAAGTACGGACGTCAGCAGGAGTTATTTATGAAGGACCACGAAGATTTGCAGCAGGAAAGGGAGAAGTTTGAGAAAGAATGGGAAGTGCTTGATGAGAAAAGAGATGAAATCAATAAAGAACAAAAGGAAATTGCTGAAGAGAAAAATAAGCTCGAAAAATTGCAGCATTCAGAAGAAGAAAGGTTGAAGAAAGAGGAATGTGCCATGCGGGATTTTGTTCAGAGGGAGTTGGAAGCTATCGAACTAGAGAAAGAATCATTTGAAGCAACAATGAGGCATGAGCAGTTGGTTTTGTCTGAAAAGGCTAAAAATGATCACAGGAAGATGCTTGAAGATTTTGAAATGCAGAGGATGAATCATGAGACTGACCTGCTGAATAGGCGGGACAAAATGGAAAAGGAACTGCAAGAGAGAAGAGCAACATTTGAGGAGATGAGGGAGGGAGTACTTAATGATATTAATCACTTGATGGAAGTTGCTGAGGGAGAAAGGAGAGAAAAAAAGTCCGAAAGGGATGAACTAGAAAAGGAGAAGCATGAAGTCAAAGTTAACAAGGAGAAGTTGCAAGAACAACAACTTGGAATGCGCAAGGATATTGATGAGCTTGATTTTCTTTGCATGAGGCTTTATAGTGATCGAGAACAATTTAAACACGAAAATGAACGGTTTCTGGAGTTTGTTGAGAAGCACACAAGTTGCAAGAACTGTGGAGAGATGACGAGGAAATTTGTAATTTCAAACCTGCAACTACCTGATGCTGAAGCTGGGAATGATCTTTCTCTACCACGGGTGGTAGACAGATCTTTAGGGATTAAAGGTGATGTGCTTGCTCCTTATGACTCAAATATCAACAAATCTCATGGTGGAGTGACTTTGAGAAGTGAAGATTCTGGAAGCCGCATGTCTTGGCTACGTAAATGCACTTCAAAGATTTTCAGTATATCTCCAACTAAAGCCGCATGTCTTGAACCACCAGAGTCAGTTGTGCCCACTAATATGCAAGAAAAGGCTGAGGTGCCTGATATGCTTGTCAGTGAGGAAGCAATAGGGTGCAATATTCCTGAAGATGAACCGCAATCATCTTTTAGGATGGCAAATGATTCCACAAACAGAGAGATGGATGATGGATGTGCTCCATCTGTAGATGATCATCGCTACATGGACAGTAAAGTACAAGACGTCCCTGAAGATTCCTTACAGTCTGAACTAAGGAGTGGGAATCGGAAACCTGGAAGAAAGCGTAAGTCTGGATTGAATAGGACACACTCAGTGAAGGCTGTGGTTGAGGATGCAAAGTTGTTTCTTGGGGAAAGCCCAGAAGGTGGAGAATTGAATGCAAGTTTTCAGCCGCATGAGGACAGTCAAGGCATTTCTACTCGTACTCAGGAAGTGGCCAGTAATACAAAGAAACGGAGACGACCTAAAACCTCCAAAACTACTCTGAGTGAGCAAGATGGTGCAGATAGCGAGGGACATTCTGACAGTGTCACAGCTGGTGGGCGCAGGAAGAGACGGCAGACTGTCTCTTCGACGTTACAAACTCCAGGGGAGAAGCGGTACAACCTCAGGCGACACAAGACGTAAGTCCCTAATGTTTTCTTGTGAGTGGACTGTGAGTAGTTGTATCTTAGAATGGTGCTTCTTTTTTAAGGGTACACTGATTTGATGAATTTGTCCTGTGAAACTATTCGAAGGAAACAGATTTTAAGGGGAAATAATTAAAGTTTTTCCTTGTGCTGATTGATTTTTGTTTTTCAAATTCTTGTGTCATTTTGAGTAAGTAGTTGATTTGTGTTTAGATAATTATTTGCTCGAATGTTTGCAAATCAAAAGGTTTCAACTGCTGCCCACTCTCTCTGTATGGTCCTTTCCCTGAATTCAGAAAGTTTCCAAGGGCTTTAGAATCAGTATACCTGATTAATGTATTATCATGTTTATTGAGTTCAGTTTTTTTAACTTTTGTTCTTGAATTAGTTCTACTGGAGCAAACTAAAATGATATTGCAATATTTGAAGAACCTTACTCTGCGGATTTGTTTATAGCTCACATTTTAGAAAACTAAAATAGCAAAAACATTCTTTCAGTTTTTGATTCTTGAGATGTAGATTCACTTGTGAAATTGAGTTCACATAAAGAAATTGAGCTCTGAAATGGAAACATCTTAGTATAACTAAATTCAAAGAGATGGAAAATATCTTCTAACAGAAAATCATACTATGGTTTGTCCTTGATTGGATTTCTATCTCACAGAAAACTGTACTATGTTCTTGCCTTGATTGTAACGTCATTGATTACTGGCATGATCCTTCTATGTTTTTTCTGAATATATCTATCTAAGCTATAATGAGCATTCTTGATCAACACTCTCTAGTCTAATATCTTATTTAACTCTAATCAGTTCCAACGCAATCTTGGCATTAGAAGCCTCATCTGATCTGAACAAGGGTAATAAGGTGGTAGCTGAATTTACTAGTGCAGCAGAAGCTGTATCAAATCCGAAAACTGCTTCTACATTGTCACCTGCAGTTCCAAGCAAATCTACCCAAGTGGTGCAGGTTATATCAGTAAAAAGTGTGGAGCGCTCACAAGACAGGGTTGTTAAGGTAAAATCCTTTTCCTTTTCTTCCTTTAAGTGTTGGCTAGTTTTGTTGGGTCTGTTTTTCATTTGCTCTTATGTCATGCAGTTCAAGTCAACGGACATTGTTGATGAGAATGCTGATGCCCCCAAGTCAATCGAAAATACAGTGTTGAGTGATGAAGTTAATGGTACATCAGAATATGTCGATGAAGATGGGAATGGAAGTACAGTCCTTGAGGATGATGAAGATGACGAAGATGATCATCCTGGTGATGAATCAATAGGGAAGAAGCTCTGGAACTTTTTCACTTCCTGAAGGGCCTTCTACATTTTTTTTTTTTATTTCTCTATTTTCTTTTTAGTCCAGTATTTGGTACAACTGGGAAAGTTCTCTCTGGTAAAATTCCATATCATTCTAACTCTTTGTTTCTTCTTGGGGGGCAAAAGCAAAGAGAAAGGTGGTGAGGGATGACTGGTTTTGCTTAAAACTTGGAGGCTGGTTTGCTGATGGATGCTGCACGCACTCTCTAGTTGGTTTGATTTAAGGTACTTGTAATTTCATGTTTCAGTATAATAACGGATTGAATTCTTCTTGTACTAGTTTTTCTAAGATGAAATCAAATGCCATTAGCTTAATCTAGTGGCATGTTTCATTTGCTGAATTCCAAGAGAAATATTATGGGAATTCCCCAATTTGGAACAAAAAAAAAAAATCGTCATAAGCTATTACCGAATCTCTAGAATTTTGAAAGGAATTCTTAATGGAGTTGGATGAAAGTAATTAAAAAAAAAAAGCTGATGATAGTTAAAAAAAAATGATAGTTTCTTGAATTGAAGATAGTTTGAATTGGGACCATCGAGGCGACTGATTGAAATTGAGTCTTGGGGATTGCTATATGCTATATTTGCAATATTGTGACTATTGATGTAACCGTCATAATCAGAGATAATTGGAAGCCGTAATTTTCATATTTCTTTTTTCGTCTTTAGCCTCGTATTATTTATAAATTAATTAATGGGGGGGAAAAGAAGCTAAAAGGTGGCGGATGTTGTTGAATCTTCAGTGATTGTAGAATGTGAGTAGACTAAAATACTTATTGATGCAATTATCAAAGTATTGACTGTTGTTGGATTCACTTCGATGAAATCAGTGCCCATTTGCTTTGTTCAGTCAAATACTTTGTTGATTGCATACTTCGTTGACTCTGGGTGTTTTAATGTGCTTCGATGAATGCAAGAAAAACTACTAAAACATAGAGCCTAAACAATTCTGATCAGTGAATCTCCTTTCAACTTCTAACAGACCACTTAATAAGGTCCACCACGTTCTTAGCATTGGATTTAATTCATTCTAATAGCTTGAGCCTCAGCCCATTTAATGTCATCGGGGCTGTAGCAAGATCAACTAACTCCCCCAAATGGTTTCTATATATAGCTCTAAGACTAGCCAAGTTCCGCTCAGCATTGATACATGAATTAACATTAACTTTAAACAAATTAGGAGGTGGAGGAAGCCATATGTAATCTTTGGTTTTAGGGGCATCAAAGTCCTGCTGACTTTGTTGAATTATCGTTGACTCGACCTAGTAGATTCACACACGCCAGCAGCCTTAACAGTGGTTGGGTGTATATCAAACTCTTGTCTTCTGAAATAAGAGGTTGTTTCCAGCTCCCTAAATGGCCCACATTAATGCACTTACATGTTTCAATTCAGAGTTCGTGATGGAGTTAAGATAATATTGAGTGAATTGCCTCGTTGTACTGCCCTTGAACTCTTGAACCAAATTGTCAAAATTGGACAACTTCCAACAAGCCTTAGACCACTTGCAAAAAAATAAAGTATGACAAACCGATACCCTTTCCTTGCCACATCTATGACAAAAGTCTGGTGTTGTCTTTTTTTTTTTTTTTTAATAGAATTTGTCCGCAGTTGGCAGCAGATCGAATATGCTTCTCCATAGGAAAATCCTTATCTTTGTCTTTGCTAGAAAATCCGCAGCCCAAACTCGTTTTTAAAACTAGGTTTCATCTGAGGAGTTGCAAGCTGAGTCCCTGTGTTTCAAACCAAAAGTATGATGTGTAAGTCACATTATAATCTAAGGATTTTGATGCTGCAAAACTAACAACTTCGATGCACATTCACAAAGTAAGACAAAAAGATTTCGAAACAAAGTGAATTACGAAAATGGAGTTTAATGATGAAATGGCAAGACAAGTCTCGTAACTTAGGATTCTCAATGTAAGTGAGTTGTTAACTAAGTGTCTCTAAGTTCTTAGGACTCATGCATATTCATATAGAGTATTTATGGTCAATTGCAAAATTGCTTTAAATCGTTTTTACACTTTTTTAGCTTCTGCAATCGGCATACTGGTCCCTATACCGACATACCCGTAACTGGGATCCATATCGGTCCCCATATCTGTGACAGGAAGAACGAGACTCAAACAAGATCTCTGGACACTTGCGTTCGAACGAAATGTTGAACGCTACTAGAATGAAAGGTCTCTGGACACTTACATTCGAAGGGGATGAAAAACACCCCATAAATGAACCTCGTTCGAACCTCGGAACAAACACAACCTGGACGAAAGCTCCTAGCCTCTGTAACCGACATACCAGTCCCATATCGGTAAGCCTGGACTTTACATAGTTACTAGAACCGGTAAAGGTCCATACCGGTCTCTGTACCGGTTAGTAATTCGGTAGGTTTCGCATATTAAATGCTCAACGGTAACTATTTAGTAGCCATTTGAATCAAAAACCTACATACCGGCATCTGAGAACCTGCATACCGGTCTCAGTATAAAAAAACGAATATGTTCAATTTTCACCTATAAATTGAGACCTTATTTTATTTTTGAAAAAAAAAACTCTTGAACGATTTTGCATTCTTACACTTTTGAATATTTTTCTCGCAAAGCAAACAAAGAGAGAATTACATCTTATTGATTATTTGACTCTCAAAATCAAAAGCTCATTGTTTACATCCTCACATTCAATTAATGTGCTTAGTTTCATTTGGGTAAATACACTCACATTTAAATCTTTGTAATCTTTTATGAGTTTCTAAATAGTTTGTATAAACACTTTTCTATTCAAATATTTTTTGTGAAATTCCCTTGTGTTGAGTGGTGATTACTCTCAATGGTGAAATTATTGTAAAGGTTTAAGAGGAACCTTGGAAGAAAGACATTTTGGTGTAAAAATTGTTGAAATTTAGTGGAACCTTCAAGTGAACTTAAAAAAGGTAGACGTAGGCAAGCAATTTGATCAAACCACTATAAAATTGGTTTTGTGTCTCTCTTCTCTAAACTCGTTTACTTTGCAATTTTTATAGCATTAATTTTGGTAAGAATAATATTTGGTAAAGCTTGTGTTATCTATAGGTTAAAATTGCAAAGAATTTATTTTTTCGTAATTATTTTTGAAGTACCCAATTCACCCCTATTGGGTATAGAATGCTTAAGTGTTGTAGGTAATTTCAATACTTATCAAAGATTGGACTTCTCGCAAAGGATTTAACCATCCGAGAAGAGATCAAATGGCATCTACAAGCAACTTCACAATTAACTTTGCTAAGGGAGATTCAATGACTAGAACTCCACTCTACACCAAAATCGACTGCAACTATTGGAAAATAATGATGCTAAAAAGTACATTCTCACCGTAGATGTGGACGCATAACTTGTGATCATCAAAGGATCAAAATTTCGATAAAACGATAAATGGAGAGGAAGTTCTGAAGCCTCAATCTGAATGAACTAGAAAAGACTACCTCGAAGTTTAAATAAATGGAAAGGCTCTCAACCATATTTTATTATGCGATCGATAGAAGTCAAATAAACAAACTTCCGGAATTTAGCAATGCATTTGACTTATGGAAATCCTCGGAGTTTTGGGTTTCTATTAAGTCCCAAGGATCAAATCAAGCAATGAAACACATGTGCGAATACTCAAAGAAGTTGCGGAATACTTACAATGATCGGTTGAGCGATGCGATGAACACAAAAATCTTCAAGCTATCCTCCAAGGTGGCTCACGACAATTGCAGTGTTTTTGTCCTCCAAAATTTCGGCCATCACCTCCAAGTGTGCTCCAAGAGTGTTTTCAAGCTCCAAGCTTTATTTGGTGATTCCATGCTCATGAAAAAGATTCCCTACCACCTTTGTATGTCCTCTTTTGAGTGCTAGCTCTTGGTAATTTTTGCCACAAAAATCACCATGTTGCTTCTCCTTAAATTCGGTAAAACCAGAAAATGGAAGAAGAAAAATGGCCTAAAGCCGTGAGAGAGAGGAGAGGAAAGAGAGAAGAAGATGTCTTGTTTTTGGTTTCAAAAACCTAATGAAAAACATATACCAAAATTAGTCAAAAGCTTTTCCAAAAAGCTAAGATAATTTTGGAGGCAAAATTGCAATAAATGCAATCCAACAACTCACATCACTCATGATGTGCGATGTGATTTGACGCATGATGTGACTTATGGGCCGCACTTGAATTTGAAATGCGAGTGCGCCCGCAAACACTCCCGGGCTCGGGTTCGCTAATTCCAAATTAACGAATTTTCCGTTGCGACGTAATTAAATAATTATGCCTAGCAAAATCACTATTCACGTCGCTAACGAATTAATTCTAAATTAACTCGTTCGCCCGAATTAAATTCTAAATTTAATTCAGCGTCGAAATCCAATTTCGTATAATATATCGAATACATTATTTTATCGATTAATTCCAAATTAATCGCTCTCTCTTTAAATAATATTTTATCCCAGATAAAATATATCCGTAATTAATCCCAGATTAATTTTCTCTCTCATCTAATTAATCCCAGATTAATAAAGTGCGAGTCATACGTCATCGGTGAATCTTCGGGAAGAGACCATGAGATCCCCGGATATGTTGGCAGTAAATCCGGTCGTCGGACTATCCGAACACGTACGTACCTAGTACTACGTTTTTACCGATTTACAAGACATGGTTGGCTTCTAGCAAAGCACCGTGCCTACCCAATTCTTCAGAAATATTCTTACTGGAATATGCGATCTATATCAGGCGTAGTATACATAATATTCCGTATTTCGATCCAGTATCGGATGTCATGTGCAAGGCCTGGGGCTGGAAATGTGTCTGCCCCGTACGAAGCACATATCGGATCTCTGGTAACTAGTCTCTATAATCGGATAAACATGACCTAGTCATAATATCCCGATAGCTGCAGCATATAAGAGAACCAGTTCCGTATCCTACGTGATCATCATCTCCACTATGACTGGAGTGATACTTCCGTCTCGACATCACACCCAATACACTACGATTCTCAATATACCCAGAAGAGGCGTACGCAGAACCTGTTAAAGCCCTGGACGACCAAAACCAAAGTATACTGATTGTCGCAAGTATTAGCGGTGTAAGTCTCAGGTTAAGACCAAATACACCTACCCTGATTCAGACTTCCATAGACACATAGTCATACTACCAATGGAATTCCGAGGGGTCTATCCAGAGCGAAGCTGTTTCCGTACCATCGGTAAACACAACCTCCTATTACACTTGCATGAGTATCCTATAACCAAATATATGAGAACTATGTCATTATGCTCCCACAACGCGCACAAGTGCAATACTAGTTTATTCCGCATTATCGATGTCCAGTCTCGATAATACTACGACTAGGGATATTTAATGATTAAACCTTCGTGGATTGATACTGTCTCATATCATCTCAATCCGGAACTAATCATATGGACCTTCTATCATTTATACATCTTGGTAATCTAATTACAAATGATAAAAGAGCAATTTCCTTTGTCATATAGTTAATTTGTACAACAACACCATGATCTGTACAAATAGTGATGCTATTGGCCACAACTGTCCAACAATCTCCCACTTGGCCTATATCCAATCACTCAAGTGTCCTACACTCGAACTATGTACGGTTCGCTCAAACTTCTGCTGAGGAATGTTTTCGTCAGCGGATTTGCATGACTACCATATGATGCGATTTATTCGATCATCACATCGCCACGATGTATGATCCGAACGAATCAGATGAGTATTTGAAGTATTTATCTGGATCGTTGATGAGACCATTAATTCTTTAGCCTATGCTGTAGCCTAGCTCAGCTGTTAACAGAACTATATCTAATCTAATTAGATTATTATCAATCTAGAAGGCTTCTATTGCTGCCTCAGCTGCAGCAATAATCCACTTGTGTTGTCTATTCGGTAACAGTATCTTGCTTGGAAGATTTCCAGCTCACTGTTCCGTTATTCAAATTGTGTAGTACCGTTGTTACGACTTATAGTCGTTTAATCGGTTTGGAACCTTGCTGTAGTGAATCCAGTCACTTCAAGTTCTCATTCTCCATAGTTTAAGACAACATCCTTAGTTCCTCTAAGATACTCAAGGATGTTCTTAACATCAATCCAGTGACTATCACTTGGATTGGCCTGATTGTGACTCCATATGCTCAAAGCATATGAGACACCAGGTCGCATACATTTATTTCAATGTACGAGTTCTCGGAGAGTACGAACAACTTTAAATATATCCCAGTAGATCTTTATTCCTAGAATAAAGGTTGTTTCTCCCAAGAATTCTACAGAGAATTTTCATGAAAGCCAAGCTTTCACCGATTTAATTATGAGAATATCATTTCCAAGAAATGACATGTCATCATTACTTATAGGACATTCATTGTCAATGCGCTCCGACTAACCTTCTTATATACACAAGAATCATTTTCGTTTTGAATTAAATCATACACCATTATGATTACATCAAAACGATAATTCCAAGAACACTATGCTTGCTTTAATCCATCCATGGATCAAATTAACTTGCAAACTTTGTTTGCTCGTTTTGGTACGACAAAACCGTCAGGATGTTGTAAACATCCTCCAAAAGGTTTCCGTTAAGGAAAGCGGTTTTGGCATTCAGCTGCCATATTTCATGAATGAAACATGCAGCATTAGCGAGCATTTTCCAAATGGATTTAACCATGGCAACGAGTAAAAGTTTTCGTTGTAATCGACACAATGTTGATAACGATACCTTTTCGCTACAAGCCTAGCTTAGTACGTTGGTATGTTGCCTTCCATGTATGTCTTCCTTGAAGACTTATATAGTACCAATAGGCACAATGCCTTTTGGTACAACAACTAGTGTCCAAACTTAGTTGTTCTACATGGAATCCATTTCGGATATCATGGCACTTTGCCATTATTGGGAGTCGATACCTTGTATCACTTCCTCATACGTAGTCAGTTCGCGTTCCTCAATAAGATTGACATCTTTATGAGGTGAGATCTGAAACCCATACCCCAAGTTGTTTTCTGACTCTCTCCGACTTACATGGTTCTTGTGTATTCGAAAATTATTGGTATAGTTTCATCCTTGATGAACTATATATGTTCCATTAGGACTCGGTGCCTGGAACAATATTACTCTGATTTTCATCGTGTTTTACTGTCCTCCCACTTACCACTGCATATAGGTATTCCTCTTAGGAAAACCGCATGGTGAGCAACAATTACATTGTTCTCTAGTGAGTTGTATAAGTACTATACTTTGGTTTCCTTAGGATAACCCACAACTTAGGCACTTATCTGATTTGGGTTCTAGTTTGGTATCATCCAAACATATGCCTAGCATTCCCAAATCTTCAGGAATGAGAAAACCTAGTTTCTTTCCTGTTCATATCTAATATGATTTCTGTCTAACAGATTTTTATGGAACCTTATTCAAAATAAGTTTTGCACTGTTTAATGCATACCCGTTGAAGGAAATGGTAGCTCAGAGCGACTCATGATTAACTTTATCATGTCCAACAGAATTCGGTCTCTCTGTTCGGACACACCGTCAAATTGACGTGTTCCGGGAGGAGTCCTCATTGAAAGAATACTATAGTCTTTCAAGTATACGAGAAACTTATTGCTTAAGTATTTTCATCACGGTCCAATCATGATGTTTTAATACTTTAGCCGATTTGTTTGTCTACTTCGTGTCGAAACTCTTTGAATTCATCAAAAGTTTCCGATCCGTGTTTCAAAAGAAACACATAACCATAACACGATGCCACATCCGTAAAGGTCACGAAACATTCATATCCACCTCTAGCCTAGCTAGATATGGGCCCACTTACGTCACTATGAACAAGGGCTAACAGATCGGTGGCACTTACACTTTTACCAAGTAAAAAGGTGTTTTAGGCACTTTGCCTAATAAACTAAATTCGTAGACATTATTTGAATAGAATCAAATTCGTCGTAGTATCCACTCTTCAAAAGTGTGGATATACGAGTCTTGTTTAATGTGTCCCAGACAACAATGCCACAAATAAGTCTCAACTGATTTGAATCAGTTTGAGCTATTTGTTTGTCATATTATACGTTTGAGATTTATTTATATTCTAAATATAAATACTGTTATTCACATTTAATGTGTTTATCTCAATATCATCTTTATATAATAAAACACTTTAGTGTTCTAGAATATAAAGGTATACCCGCAATGGGTTAAACCCTGATATAAAGATAATGTATCTAGTCAAACTAGTTACATTTTAACAGTTTCATAATTTAAGTACAAACCCGAAGGGTAGTTCCTAAACTTAGGTTTCTACGGTTAAAACTGCGACTGTCGTCCCATTTCCAATCTGCAGATAAATCTCAACTGAAGTCAGTCTCCTGCTAATCAGTAGATTTTGCACATCAGTACGTATATATGTACCACACTCAGTATCTAAAATCCAATTTTAATACTAGTAGTGAACATGTTTATGACAAACATATTTGAAGTTGGAGCCTTGCCCGTCTTCAATTCCTTCATGTCTGCCTTATCCATATGGCAGTCACGCTTCCGTGTCCCCGTTTGGCACAATTAAGGCAGATATTCTGGGATATGTCCTTTATCTTCCCAGAAGATTATAATGACTTTGCCTTTGCCCCTTTTCACACCCCAGAAGCCTTTGGCCAAGCCTTGGCCTTCTAGAATGTCGAAATAAGGTGCGCCTTGCGCTTCTTGCCTTATTGCAAACTTTGGCTTTGTCTCTTTGAGTATAGCCATTAACTCTCCAAGAGTTTTCTATTGCAATTAGTACTTCTAAGATCTAAGGATAGATCTATGAAGATCCTTCAATTTCAATATCATACTATAAGGATCTAATCCTTAGTTCTGACTAAGAAATTAAGGAGCCTATTTGGCAAGCTTAATGGATTAAGCACTAAAGTTATCATCACATGAATATTCCAAATATCATGTTCTACTATTTGCTTAACTCCGGGCTTAGGCCTAAGATGTTATTTTATCAAATAAAGTAACTTATTAGTTTTCAGGATTATCCTGATCATTATTCCCAATTTGAAAATTAAAGCCGTTTAAAAATATTTTCACCCAGGATTTTATTTTAAACACTAATCTTTCAATTATCTTGATTCTAATAGTCCAACTATTTAATCAACGATTTTAGGTACTATTGATTATAATGATTACTATAGTCCAACTATATAATCAACTATAATTTAATTGAATAAATTCAATTATATTGATTACTATAATCCAATTATAAAATCAACTATTAATTGAAATTAGTTAATTCAAATATATTGATTACTATAATCCAATTATATAATCAACTATAAATGAAATAGTTTGAATACAGTCCAACTGTTTAATTAAAACAACATTAAATATTAGTCCAACTAATATATTAATTTATTTGACGAAATATTTGAATGAGCGCGTATGGCAAGTAACTAAACGAATATTAAAATTCAATACTTGCCTCCCACTATTTTTCGGCGAGCCTCTAACCCTCTGTTGAGTACTAGGGAAACCTTGTTTCCTAGTGGGCTAGATCCCGTTAAATAACACACAATCTTGACTTTGGCCAACAAATTGTATGATAATTAACTAGGTAGATCTCTAAGATCAATTGGATCCCATCCAATTCCTAGATCCAGTAGGTGGACATCCAAGTCCGAAACATATATCTTATATATGCCAATATATCCAATATATTGCCTAACCTTTTTCCTCTAATCAACTAAGCCTTGGCTTTGGCACAACAAACTTAGTGGTCCCAGTTAAGCGGAACCCATTGACTTTGGAAAGCTTCGTAATCAATGTCGATGGACAAGAAGTGATCTTGACTTTGGCCAACAAATCACAACTTGGACAAGACACCGATATGGAACAAAGCCTTCATGATTCAAACACATCCTCGACGGACAAAGGTCTTGACTTTGGCCAACAAACCAGTGCCAGTCTTGGATCTTGAGTAAGAATCACTCAATGGAAGGAAATAACGCTTAATATGTATTGAGGGTTTTTCGCGTGTAATTGGCAACCAATTAATTATCTTTGTTAAGGTCTCATCATCATACACCCTTAAACATGCATTCTAAACACATAATAAAGCGCATATAAAGAAATATAATAATGATATGCGGATGGATATTTAAACATTGTTCCTAGAACAAATCTCTCCATTTCCTCTCTCCTGCTAGCACAAGTATTACTTCTACCCGATTACATAACACTTCTAAAGAAACCTCATTTACATTGAAGGGAATAGGTGAGAAGAGAAATACACAGAGTCAAGAGGTAATAGGCTGGACACGCAGGTCCAATTAATAAATTCTAAATTTATTACAACAATTTCCAAAATTGCCATCACCCATCTAAAATCCATCCGATATACATTATTCATACATCGCATCCATGTATTCACACAAGTATGTTATCAATCAATCTAATCCAATTAATTAATCTGATAATTAATGACCATCCAATGTTCAAACAACGATTTGATTTTGCGCGAGTCAAACTCGTTTTGCGAATAAGTACTAAAAGTACGAATTCTTGAATTAAATTAAACTACAACATTAAATTCAATTTAATTTGTATTTAATACTAACTCATTCATTTAATTCCAAATTAAATATTACACTTTATTAATGAACCTTTACGACTTAGATTCCAAATCTAATCGTTACGGGTCTCAAAGCCCGATTAACATCCGATGTTAATTTAATTAAAGTCCAATGGGCTTTTAATTAATTTCTTAAGGCATGGACTTTTGGTCAATATGGGTCAAACCCAAATACCAAAGCCCATTTAAGGAATCACCCTTATTTGCCAAGAAACCAATTTAGGCCCAATTATTATTAAAGGTCCATTAAGTCATAATTGGACTTTATGAATATGGTTTTGGGCCCAATTGGATCCAACCAATTTAGCCTAAACCTAACTTGGTACAACCAAGCCCATTAAGCCCAATTATAACTTTTAAGGCCCAATTCTAAAATAGCCCAATTAATTAATCACAAAATTCCAAATTTCATAACTTAATTAACTTAAAGTGTATGCCATAATTAATTAGCCAAATTAAAATTTCCAAAATACTAATTCACTCAATTAATTATGCTCATTATCATCAACTAATGTCCAACACAATTGAATAAAAAATAACTCATTTTCCATGCTAATCAAGTCTCGGCATTTTGGGGTTTTATTTGTCTGATTCGGTTTCAATCCAATTAAATCCACAATCAACATTACCCAATGTTTTCGAACTCATCCAATGATCAAAAACAAAAAATATACATGACTTAGGGAAGCTATACCATTCGGCCAAGCCAAGAGTATTGGGGAAAAATTATCCAATTCAATTTTCATCAAATTGACAATGCATAACACCATGTTATCATAATTTAAGCATACTCAAACAATCAATTTCACTCAAACATGCTCAAATCAATTTTGCCCAAATTTTACCCTAATAAAGTTTCATGCTCAAAATGGCTCAAGATGCCATTGTTGGGTTTCTATTAAGTCCCAAAGATCAAATCAAGCAATGAAACACATGTGCGAATACTCAAAGAAGTTGCAGAATACTTACAATGATCGGTTGAGCGATGTGATGAACACAAAAATCTTCAAGCTATCCTCCAAGGTGGCTCACGGCAATTGCAGTTTTTTTGTCCTCCAAAATTTCGGCCATCACCTCCAAGTGTGCTCCAAGAGTGTCTTCAAGCTCCAAGCTTTATTTGGTGATTCCATGCTCATGAAAAAGATTCACTACCACCTTTGTATGTCCTCTTTTGAGTGCTAGCTCTTGGTAATTTTTGCCACAAAAATCACCATGTTGCTTCTCCTTAAATTCGGTAAAACCAGAAAATGGAAGAAGAAAAATGGCCTAAAGCCGTGAGAGAGAAGATAGGAAAGAGAGAAGAAGATGTCTTGTTTTTGGTTTCAAAAACCTAATGAAAAACATATACCAAAATTAGTCAAAAGATTTTCCAAAAAGCTAAGATAATTTTGGAGGAAAAATTGCAATAAATGCAATTCAACAACTCACATCACTCATGAATAGTGACTGGTTGTCAATCACTCAAAGTGACAAGACATCCATCACTAGAATGATGTGCGATGTGATTTGACGCATGATGTGACTTGTGGACCGCACTTGAATTCGAAATGCGAGTGCGCCCGCAAACACTCCCGGGCTCGGGTTCGCTAATTCCAAATTAAAGAATTTTCCGTTGCGACGTAATTAAATAATTATGCCTAGCAAAATCACTATTCACGTCGCTAACAAATTAATTCTAAATTAACTCGTTTGCCCGAATTAAATTCTAAATTTAATTCCGCGTCGAAATCCAATTTCGTATAATATATCGAATACATTATTTTATCGATTAATTCCAAATTAATCGCTCTCTCTCTCTTTAATTAATATTTTATCCCAGATAAAATATATCCGTAATTAATCCCAGATTAATTTTCTCTCTCATCTAATTAATCCCAGATTAATAAAGTGCGAGTCATACGTCATCGGTGAATCTTCAGGAAGCGACCATGAGATCCCCGGATATGTTGGCAGTAAATCCGGTCGTCAGACTATCCGAACACGTACATACCTAGTACTACATTTTTACCGATTTACAAGACATGGTTGGCTTCTAGCAAAGCACCGTGCCTACCCAATTCTCCAGAAATATTCTTACTGGAATATGCGATCTATATCAGGCTTAGTATACATAGTATTGCGTATTTCGATCCAGTATCGGATGTCACGTGCAAGGCCTGGGGCTGGAAATGTGTCTGCCCCGTACGAAGCACATATCAGATCTCTGGTAACTAGTCTCTATAATCGGATAAACATGACCTAGTCATAATATCCCGATAGCTGCAGCATATAAGAGAACCAGTTCCGTATCCTACGTGATCATCATCTCCACTATGACTGGAGTGATACTTCCGTCTCGACATCACACCCAATACACTACGATTTTCAATATACCCAGAAGAGGCGTACACATAACCTGTTAAAGCCCTGGACGACCAAAACCAAAGTATACTGATTTTCGCAAGTATTAGCGGTCTAAGTCTCAGGTTAAGACCAAATACACCTACCCTAATTCGGACTTCCATAGTCATACTACCAATGGAATTCCTAGGGTCTATCTAGAGCGAAGCTGTTTCCATACCATCGGTAAACATAACCTCATATTACACTTGCATGAGTATCCTTAACCCAAATATATGAGAACTATGCCGTTATGCTCCCACAACGCGCACAAGTGCAATACTAGTCTATTCCACATTATCGATGTCCAATCTCGATAATACTACGACTAGGGATATTTAATGATTAAACCTTCGTGGATTGATACTGTCTCATATCATCTCAATCCGGAACTAATCATATGAACCTTCTATCATTTATACATCTTGGTAATCTAATTACAAATGATAAAAGAGCAATTTCCTTTGTCACATAGTTAATTTGTACAACAACACCATGATCTGTACAAATAGTGATGCTATGGGCCACAACTGTCCAACACGGAGATCATAAATGAGGGCACTAGTCAAATCAATGAGTCAAAGATCAATCGGTTCATGTGTGACTTGGATAGTTTTAAGATGGAAGCCGGTAAAGATGTTGAGAGGATGATTTCTAGGTTTACTATGATTGTGAATCAATTAAGAGTTTTAGGAAAAATCATTAGTACAAACGATCAAGTTAAAAAGATCATCATGTCTCTTCCTAAGAAATATAGGATTTGCACCGCCACAATCAAAGAATCTAAGGATGTCAACAATTTGAAATTGGATGACTTAGTGGGTAAATTATTGGAGTTTGAGATAGAAATTAAGAAGGATTTAAGGGAAGAAGAAAAAACTTGAAGTAGAAAGAATCTAGCCCTTAAATCAAGTGTTAGAAAAGATAATAGTGAAAGCTCTAGTGACGGTGGAGATAGTGAAGATGAGGACTTGGCACTCATAACAAGAAACTTCAAGAAGTTCTTCAATTACAAAAAGTTCAACAAATGGAAATTTAGAAATTAGGTGAAGAAGAAAGATGATCGGCTATGGAAGCATAAGAAGTAACAAATCACTTGCTTTGAATGAAAGAAACCAAGGCACAAGGTTTTCGATTGCCCAATGAAGAAATCCAAGGGCAAATTCAAAAAGAAGACAATGAAGGCAATTTAGAGCGATTGTGATTCAAGCTCATCGGATAAAGAAGATGGAAAGGAAACAAACAACCTTTCTTTATGGCTATTGAAGATGATGATCTCTTGGATGTGATTGAAGAAGAAAAGGTACACGACTCATTTGAATATGATGAATTGCTTGACAGATTTAATGAATTGCATGAATTATATGACTTGTTAAGAAAGAAGCATAAGCCAAAAAAAAACATTCATCTTTATTATATGTTTATGCATTAATTGTAGAGAAGAACAAAATCTATAAAAAGGAAATTATATGTTTAAAAGATGAAAACATAAAACTTGGAAAAAGCATATCAGACATAGCATCTAGTTCAACTAGTACTTATGAGTGCAACACCTTGAAGGATGAACAAGTTATTGATACATACCATGGTAACCAAATTCACATTGGAAGAGAAAAGTCTCAAAATGTTACTTGGTTCCTAAATGTGTGTATTTGATTAGGGGGGATTGGGATACAAACCTGACATTAAGCAAAAAATTTTGAACAATTATTTTGTAAGGACATCCACGTCATCATGTACATATACTTCTAGTGATGCTAATACCATATGTCATGCATGTAATAGGAAATGACATAAGATATATGATTGTATGTATAAAAAGGAAAATGTAAATATTATATAGGTTCTGAAAGGAACCAAAACTAACTCTCGAGGACCCAAGAAAGCTTGGGTACCTAAAATTATGTGATTTTATTCGAATAGATGATGAAGAAGAAGATCAAAGGAAAATGGTTCCTGATAGTGGGTGCTCAAGTCACATGATGGGGGACTACTCAAGACTCTCTTCTTTCACTTGCATCAAAGATGGTGGATTGGTCACATATGGTGACAATAGTAAAGGTAAAATTCTTGGCTATGGAAACATTGGTACCGTTCCGCCACTTTGATTGAGAATGTTTTATTGGTTGATGGTCTTAAGCATAATTTGCTAAGTATTAATCAATTATGTGATAAAAACTGTGGTTGAATTTGATGTATCAAAATTTAGAATTATTGATAGTAAATCACATGATACATTGTTCATAGGTCATAGAAATCAAAATGTTTATTTGATTGAAATTGAGCATGACATGCATCATGAGAAATATTTGAGTGCATTAGATTACAATACTTGGCTTTGGCATAGGAGATTAGGTCATGCACACATGAAATTGATTTCTAAAATCTCCAAAAAGGATTTAGTAAAAGGAATTTCCAAGTTAAAATTTGTGAAAGATCAAGTTTATGAACATTGTAAACTTGGAAAACAAACCAAAAGTTCTTTCAAAGCTGAAAATGATTTCTCATATTCAAAACCCCTACAACTATTACATATGGACTTATTTAGACCATCTAGAACTACAAGTTTTGGTGGCAAAAACTATTCATTTGTAATAGTTGATGATTACTCTAAATTTACATGGATTTTCTTTTTACCTCATAAAAATGACACTTTTAAATCATTTATAAAGTTTTCAAAAGGAAAAAGATTCTAATATTGTTTGCATAAGAAGTGATCACGGGGGAGAATTTTGAAAATCAACTTTTTTGAAGATTTTTGTATAGAGCATGACATAAAGCATCAATTCTCTTATGTTAGGACACCTCAACAAAATAGGGTGGTTGAGTGAAAAAATATATCATTGCAAGAAATGGCTATGACAATGTTAAATGGACATCACTTACCAAAGTACTTTTGGGCCGAAGCGGTTATACCGCATGTTTCGTGACCAATACAGTGGTAGTGAGAAAAGATATTGACAAAACTCCCTATGACTTATGGAAAGGTAGAAAACCAAACATTTCATTTTTCAAAGTTTTTTTATTGCAAATGTTTTGTTTTGAATACAAAAGATGACTTAACAAAATTTGTAACTAAATCCGATATTGAAATTTTTCTAAGATATTTTCCATCTAGCAAAACATATTGAGTTTACAATAAAAGAACTATGGTAGTTGAAGAGCCTATGCATGTAACTTTTGATGAATCTAACAACTCTTCATCTAGAAATAAAGTTATTGATATGAGAGATGATGATGAAGATGAGGATCATTTGGGAAAGTAAATGAATGATATACATTTTGATGATCCTAATAACCACCTAGAAGTTGAGAACCATGCGCTGTTGGACAGTTATGACCCATAGCGTCACTATTTGTACAGATCATGGTGTTGTTGTACAAATTAACTATGTGACAATGGAGATTGCTCTCTTATCATTTGTGATTAGATCACCAAGATGTATAAATGATAGGAGGTCCCTGTGATTTGTTCCTGGATTGAGAAGATATGAGACAGTATCAATCTACGAAGGATAAATCATTAAATATCCCTAGTCAGAGTATTATCGAGATTGGACATCGATAATGCGTAAAAGACTAGTATTACACTTGTGCGTGTTGTGAGGGCACAACAGAATAGTTCTCATATATTTGGGTATATGATACTCATGTAAGTGTAATATGAGGTTGTGTTTTACTGATGGTACGGGAAACAGCTTCGCTCTGGATAGACCCCCTCAGAATTCCATTGGTAGTATGACTATATATGTATGGAAGTCCGAAATCAGGGTAGGTGTATTTGGTCTTAACCTGAGACTTGCACCGCTAATACTTACGACAATCAATATACTTTGGTTTTGGTCATCCAGGGCTTTAACCGGTTTCTGTGTACACCTCTTCTGGGTATATCGAGAATCGTAGTGTGTTTGGTGTGATGTCAAGACGGAAGTATCACTTCAGTCATAGTGGAGATGATGTCACGTAGGATACGGGACTGGTGCTCTTATATGCTGCAGCTATCGGGATATTATGACTAGGTCATGTATATCCGATTATAGAGACTAGTTACCAGAAATCCGACATGTACTTCGTACGGGGCAGACACAATTCCAGCCTCAGGCCTAGCACGTGACATCCGATACTGGATCGAAATACGCAATACTACGTATACTACGCCTAATATAGATCGCTTATTCCTGTAAGCATAGTCCTGGAGAATTGGGTAGGCATGGCGCTTTGCTAGAAGCCAACCTTGTCTTGTAAATCGGTATAAACGTAGTACTAGGTATTTACGTGTTCGGATAGTCCGACAACTGTATTTACTGCCAACATATCCGAGGATCTCATGGGTCGCTTCCCGAAGATTCACCGATGACGTATGACTCGCACTTTATTAATCTGGGATTAATTTGATGAGAGAGAAAATTAATCTGGGATTAATTACGGAGATATTTTATCTGGGATAAAATATCATTTAAAGAGAGAAAATGATTAATTTGGAATTAATCGATAAAATAATATATTTGATATATTATACGTAAGCCTTTTCTCAGCAGTTTGAGCGAACCGTACATAGTTCGGGTGTAAGACACTCGGGTGACTGGCTATAGGCCAAGTGGGAGATTGTTGGACAGTTAGGACCCATAGCGTCACTATTTGTACAGATCATGGTGTTGTTGTACAAATTAACTATGTGACAAAGGAGATTGCTCTATTATCATTTGTGATTAGATCACCAAGATGTATAAATGATAGGAGGTCCCTGTGATTTGTTCCTAGATTGAGAAGATATGAGACAGTATCAATCCACGAAGGATAAATCATTAAATATCCCTAGTCAGAGTATTATCGATATTGGACATCGATAATGCGTAAAAGACTAGTATTACACTTGTGCGTGTTGTGAGGGCACAACAGAATAGTTCTCATATATTTGGGTATAGGATACTCATGCAAGTGTAATAGGAGGTTGTGTTTTACCGATGGTACGGGAAATAGCTTCGCTCTGGATAGACCCCCTCGGAATTCCATTGGTAGTATGACTATGTGTCTATGGAAGTCCGAAATCAGGGTAGGTGTATTTGGTCTTAACCTGAGACTTGCACCGCTAATACTTACGACAATCAATATACTTTGGTTTTGGTCGTCCAGGGCTTTAACCAGTTTCTGTGTACGCCTCTTCTGGGTATATCGAGAATCGTAGTGTGTTTGGTGTGATGTCAAGACGGAAGTATCACTCCAGTCATAGTGGAGATGATGTCACGTAGGATACGGGACTGGTTCTCTTTTATGCTGCAGCTATCGGGATATTATGACTAGGTCATGTATATCCGATTATAGAGACTAGTTACCAGAAATCCGACATGTGCTTCGTACGTGGCAGACACAATTCCAGCCCCAGGCCTAGCACGTGACATCCGATACTGGATCGAAATACGCAATACTACGTATACTACGCCTGATATAGATCGCTTATTCCTGTAAGCTTAGTTCTGGAGAATTGGGTAGGCATGGCGCTTTGCTAGAAGCCAACCTTGTCTTGTAAATCGGTATAAACGTAGTACTAGGTACTTACGTGTTCGGATAGTCCGACAACCGTATTTACTGCCAACATATCCGGGGATCTCATGGGTCGCTTCCCGAAGATTCACCGATGACGTATGACTCTCACTTTATTAATCTGGGATTAATTTGATGAGAGAGAAAATTAATCTGGGATTAATTACGGAGATATTTTATCTGGGATAAAATATCATTTAAAGAGAGAAAACGATTAATTTGGAATTAATCGATAAAATAATATATTCGATATATTATACGAAATTGGATTTCGACGCGGAATTTAAGTTAGATTTTAATTCGGGCGAACGAGTTACTTTAGAATTAATTCGTTAGCGACGTGAATAGTGATTTTGCTATTCATAATTAATTAATTACGTCGCAACGGAAAATTCGTTAATTTGGAATTAGGGAACCCGAGCCCGGGATTGTTTGCGAGTGCATTCGTATTTCGAATTCGAGTGCGGCACGCAAGTCAAATCAAGCGTCAAATCATTGGTCACATCAAGCGTCAAATCATTAGTCACTTTGAGTGATGTGACAACTTGTCACTTGATTGATTGAGTGATGTGACTTGATGGAAGTTGATGGTGGAGTGTAATACACTCAAGTGTGATGGCATGATAGACATTTAATATATTTTAAATGTTTAGTATTTGTTTAGATTTTTGAAATCAATTAATTGATTTTTTGGAAAATCAAAAGTGGTATTAGATATACACTTTTTCAAATAACCATCACATAACTCACTCTCTCTCTTTCTCTCCCTCTCATTCACGCCCTAGGGGCTGCATTTTCTCTCTTCTGTTTCTGCCACTGCCGATAGTTGTAGGAGAGGAAATGTGAAGATTTTGTTGCAAAATCAAGGTGCTAGCACACCCGTGTGCATGGAATCATTTCATCACAAGCTTGGAGCTTGCATGGAGGACCAAAGCCGAAAATGGAGAAGAAAAAAAAAACTGCACTGCCGTGAGATTCTCAAAAGGCAGAAAAAGTTTTTGTCTTCGTCGCATCGCTCAACCGCTCGATGTAAGTATTCCACAACTTTCTTGATTGTATTCGCACTTATGTTTTATGCTTGATTCGATCCTCGGACCGTAGAAACTCTACAATGGTATCAGAGCGGAGTAAAATCATGAAATATGACTTAGGGTTAAAATTTGGGTAAAATGTATTTGAGCATGATTTATGAAATTGGGATTGAGGTATGCTTAAATGTGTTTTAATTGAGGATTGATTGGATCAATTTGATGAAATGTTGTTTGGAACAAATTGCCCAAAATAAAGGCTTGGCCGAATACACTATGCCCTATTTGTCTTGGTAATTTTTGATTGATTTGGATGATTGGGAATTTGGAATCAATTGGAAATGTTGATTTAATGTTTAATTGGATTCAATTGGATTGGATTTAAAATTGGACATAAAATCCCCTCCATTGCCGAGAGCTTGTAGCATGTATTGGGTTTGATTTTTTGATCAAAATGTGTTGGACAGTAATTGATGTTGATAAGCATGATTAATTGTACAAATTTGTGTTTTGGAAATATTTATTTGGGTAATTAATTGTGTAATGCACTTTGAGTAATTAAATTGTGAAATTGGATTTTTTGTAATTTAATTATTTGGGCTTAAATTGGATTTGGGTTTGAAATGTTGTTATTGGGCTTGGTTGTACCAAGTTAGGTTTAGGCTAAATTGGTTGGATCCAATTGGGCCCAAAACCGTTTCCATAAAGCCCAAATGCGACTAATGGACCTTAATAATTTAATTGGGCCTAATGGGCCTAAATTGATTTATAGGCTTATGGGGTTACTCATTGATTGGGCTTTGGTTATTGGGTTTGACCCAAGTTGACCAAAAGTCCACGCCTTAAAGAAATTAATTAAAAGCCCATTGGACTTTAATTAAATTAACGTTGGACGTTAATCGGGCTTTGAGACCCGTAAAGATAAATTTGGAATTTAAGTCGTAAAGGTTCGTTAATAAAGTGTAATATTTAATTTGGAATTAAATAGCGAATTAGTATTAAATACATATTAAATTGGATTTAATTTTGTAGTTTAATTAATTCGAGAATTCGTACTTTGAGTACTTATTCGCAAAACGAGTTTGACTGAGCAAAATCAATCGTTGTTGAACATTGGATGATCACTAATTATCAGATTAATTAATTGGATTAGATTGATTGATAATACTGCTTGTGTGAATACATGGTGCGATGCATGAATAATGTATATCGGTTGGATATTAGATGGGTGGGGCAATTTTAGAAATTGTTGTAATAATGTATATCGGTTGGATATTAGCCTATTACATCCTTACTCTTTGTATTCTCTTCTCGCCTATTCCCCTTAATGTAAATGAGGTTTCTTTAGATGTTTAGTGTAACAGGTAAAAGCAATACTTGCGCTAGCGGGGAGGGAGAGAGGAAATGGAGAGATTTGATCTAGGATCAATGTGTTAAGTATCCATCCGCATATCATTATTATTCATTATACGCTCTTTATTATGTATTTAGAATGCATGTTTAAGGTGTATGATGATGAGACCTTAACAAAGATAATAAATTGGTTGCCAATTTGCACACAAAAAACCCTCGCAAAATATTAAGCGTTTTTCCTTCCATTGAGTGATTCTTACTCAAGATCCGAGACTGACATTGGCTTGTTGGCCAAAGTCAAGGCCTTTGTCCGTCGAGGATGTGTTTGAATCATGAGATCTTTGTTCCATATTAGTGTCTTGTCCAAGCCGTGGTTTGTTGGCCAAAGTCAAGACCACTTCTTGTCCATCGACATTGATTACGAAGCTTTCCATGGTCAATGGGTTCCGCTTAACTTGGATCACTAAGTTTGTTATGCCAAAGCCAAATCTTAGTTGATTCAGAGGAAAAATGTTAGGCAATATATTGGATATATTGGCATATATATTGTATATATGTTTCGGACTTGGATGTCCCCCTACTGGATCTAGGGATTGGATGGGATCCAATTGATCTTAGAGATCTACCTAGTTAATTATCATACAATTTGTTGGCCAAAGTCAAGATTGTTTGATATTTAACGGGATCCTAGCCCACTAGGAAACACGGTTTCCCGAGTGCTCGACAGAGGGTTAGAGGCTCGCCGAAAAATAGTGGGAGGCAAGAATTGAATTTGCAATATTCGTTTCATTACTTGCCATACACGCTCAAATAAATATCATTCGTCAAATAAATTATTTATTAGTTGGACTAATATTTAATCGTTGTTTTAATTAACAGTTGGACTGTATTCAAACAATTAAATTATAGTTGATTAAATAGTTGGACTATAATAATCATTATAATAAATAGTACCTAAATCGTTGATTAAATAGTTGGACTATTAAAATCTAGATAAAGTTGAAAGATTAGCTTTTGAAACATAATCCTAGGGAAAATGTATTTAAATGGTTTAATTTTCAAATTGGGAATAAATTTCAGGAAGGTCCTGGAAAATAATAAGTTACTTTATTTTATAAAATAACATATTATGCCTAAGCCCGAAGTTAAGAAAATAGTAGAGCATGATCTTTGGAAGATTCATGTAATGATAACTTTAGTGCTTAATCCATTAAGCTTGCCGATTAGATTCCTTGATTTCTTAATCAGAACTAAGGATTAGATCCTTAAAGTATGATAATGAAATTGAAGGATCTTCATAGATCTATTTTAGATCTTACAAGACTAAATTGCAATTGATAACTCTTGGAGGGTTAATGACTATTCTCAAGGAGACAAAGTCAAAGTTTGCAATATGGCAAGAAGGGCAAGGCGCACTGTTGATGGTGTTTTCAGGACCTATGTTATTTAATGAGTACGGCAGGGGTAAAAAGGGTAATTCCCTTCTCGGTCGAAATCATTAATGCCGACCCGACCACTAAGAGCACTTTATGATCGGTAACCGAGCACTTGGGTTCAGATGACCGAGCATATGACGAGGCGTGCTCCGGAAGATGACACCCTATTCTTGCGGATAAGATGACAAGTTATCCTACTTTCATGGGGAAAACAGGTGAGTCAGAGTCATAGTAGGATAAAGAAAGTAAATGTAGTTTTGATTAGGAATCTTTATGGGAAAAGGAAAGTATTTCAACTAGGAAATTCTTGTACAAATAGGAATATGATTTCTACACTATTATAAATAGAAGGGTAGAGTATGCATAAGGGGAGGAAGTAAAAAGTTGAGATCAGAATCATCAAGCTCTGACTTGTAAAAACAAAAAGAGACCCGAGAAGCATATTTGAGTAATAAAGAGTACCATCATGTTCTTGTCCGTGGACGTAGGTCGGATAAAAAATCCACCGAACCACGTTAAATCTCCTTGTTGATTGGTGTGTTTATCTGTCTTTTGCTAAATTTGCTTTTGGTCCCCCATAAACCAAACAAATTCACTATTGAAGGAGGATTATCTCGGAGGTGATATTCCCATATTACCCTGAGACCAAAATCAGCCGTCAACAGTTGGCGCCGTCTGTGGGGATTCAACAAAAAGCAACTCGCGTAGTAAGACAATGGCGGAAGGCGGAAACCACCAGTCGTCAGGGAACTCGGCTGCGGATTGGATGGAGAAGATCGAGGAGAACCTGAGGAAGGAAAGGGAGGAAAACCAAATTCTGCTAAAAACCATAGTAGACCGGTTAGAAAAGGTAGAAGGAGTGCACAACAGAAAATTCGAGGCCGGGACTAGCCGACGAAGGAACGAAACAGCAGAAAAGAATTGTCGATACAAGTGAGGACGACAGACCCCGGAGAAGGGGTCCCTACAGGGTAAGATCTGTGGTGGTGCAGAGAGATTCCCAGACCGAGGACACGTGGGAGGAAGATGATGATAAATCGTCACCAGACCCCTCCTATGATGGCCCTCGCAACACCCGGCGAAGGGGGAAAGAATATGACGAAGAGGTACGAGAAGATACCGAGCCCGAGAAGCACCACTCCCAAGATAACAGAAAGAAAGGAAACCGCAGGAGGTGGCATGGAACCAAACACAGCAGCATGAAATCTTGGTTAGGGGAGGAGCTGGCCAAATGGGGACTATGCCCCAATACAGACAGAGGGGATGCCCAGGACGGAAAAGACGAGTCCCCCCTCACAGAAGAAATAAAGTCAGAGAAATTCCCAAAAAGATTCAGCATGCCAAATATGGCGCCATACAAAGGCCATACCGATCCTAAAACCCACATCGAAGGCTTCGTCCTACTAATGGAGGTACAAGGGGTAACAGGGGACGCCATTTGCAAAGTGTTCCCCTTAACTCTAGCCGGACCGGCCATCCTATGGTATAGAAGCCTAGCCCCAAGAAGCATCAGCAGCTTCACACAACTCAGAAAGTCATTCATACGACACTTCAAGGGGGCTTGTGTCCCCAGAAAGACAATTGGAGAACTAAGACTTATGAAACAAGGAGACGATGAACCTTTGAAAATATTTATTGAAGATACCACAATATGGTACTCGAAGTCGGAGGGTACGAATCCCCCGAGGCCCTGGAAAGCTTGAAGGGAGCCTTGAAAGTCGGGAGGCTATGGACCCACCTAAGGATCCAGGACACCCCGGACTACGCAACCGCCCTAGAGGTGGCCCGAAAATTCATCCTATTAGAAAACGAGGAGAAAATATCCCGAAGAGGGAACACCATCAAGAAAGGACCACAACGTAAAGGGACATGCCACGAATGGGTGCAGAGACTTGCGGGAGCAGGTGGAAGACTTGGTGAAAGAAGGCTATCTCAGTGTGTACATAGACCATTCGGTTTTTGAGGTCGACCAAGTTGATAGCGGAAGTCATCCGGTCGGATGCGTGGAATGCTGAGATGTAGAGAGGATGTATTAAGAAGAGCCTTGCTTGTAGTGACCCTCGTAGAGTTGCAAGAAAGGCAACGGATCCCCAAAAAGGTGAGAAAAACCTATTCTGACTTAGGTTGACATTTGATTATGCTTGTTTGTTATGGCTCACACAATGGTTTTGATATTTGTTTTCCGGCTCGGGTCTGCTCTTGTACCGCCGAGACCGATGTCTCTTTCCGGCTCGGGTCTGCTCTTGTACCGCCGAGACCGATGTCTCTTTCCGGCTCGGGTCTGCTCTTGTACCGCCGAGACCGATGTCTCTTTCCGGCTCGGGTCTGCTATTGTACCGCCGAGACCGATGTCTCTTTCCGGCTCAGGTCTGCTCTTGTACCGTCGAGATCGATGTTTGTTACAGCTCGGGGTCGGGTTACGTCCCACTGAGTCGTGCTTATTGGCCTGGGGACGGAACATTCCCCCAGAACCAAATGTCTCTTAAGCTCGGGGTCCTCGGAAATATTCAAGGACATACTCGATGCATAGGATCCGTGAGAAGCATAGCACGAGGAGGGATGATACCCCTGTGGCAATTGCCTACTCCAGTGTTACCGAACATGAGGAGGAACATGCCCTTAATGTGTCGAACACTCCTTTGATCCTCACCTACCCGATGTAATGGATCTGTGGGAAAGCATAACACGGGGGATAATGATGCCCCCGTGACGATTGCTAGCTCCAGTGTTACCGGGCCTAAGGAGGAATATGCCCTTGGTATCCCGGACACTCTTTGATCCATTCATCATCCGGATCCGCGAGAGACACATCACGGGGATGCGTTATGCCCCTGTGGCGTGTGCCTACTCCAGCGTGGTAAGGAGGAGCCCTCATACAATACACAGGCTCCCCAGTGAACCGACTTGTAGAGGATGTGCCCTTACCATTCAAACGCTCTTCTGATCCGAATCCTGGTTCGCCGGGACGCTGAATTGAAAGGTTCATAATTGTGTTTTGGAGGCCTCGGGCAGGACACTGTTTCGAGGCATCCGTGCTGTTGTTTACACTTGTGAAAAGTTTTTCTTTGGGACAAGTGCTAAGTCACCCCCACCTTTTGATTTTATCTTCGAAAGTTTTGTTTTTATTTTTTCGCTGGTCTGGCAAGGGGACGCCCGTGCCAGATTCGGTAGGGCTTCACAAGGTTGATTCACTTCCCTTCTGAGGAAGTCCCAAGGATTACTCGGCTCGGGGCTGGATTCGTTCCGCCGAGGTCACTTGATTAATCGGCTCGGGGCTGGATTCGTTCCGCCGAGGCCACTTGATTAATCGGCTCGGGGCTGGATTCGTTCCGCCGAGACCATTTGATTAATCGGCTCGGGGCTGGACTCGTTCCGTCGAGGTCACTTGATTAATCGGCTCGGGGCTGGATTCGTTCCACCGAGGCCACTTATTAATCGGCTCGGGGCTGGATTCGTTCCGCCGAGACCACTTGATTAATCGGCTCGGGGCTGGATTCGTTCCGCCGAGACCACTTGATTAATCGGCTCGGGGCTGGACTCGTTCCGCCGAGGCCACTTGATTAATCGGCTAGGGGCTGGATTCATTCCGCCGAGGCCACTTGGTTAATCGGCTCGGGCTGATTTCGTTCCGCCGAGGCCACTTGATTATTCGGCTCGGGGCTGGATTCGTTCCGCCGATACCACTTAGTTATTCGACTCGGGGACGGGTTACGTCCCACCGAGTCTACCTCTTTGGACTGGGGACGTAACATTACCCCAGGTCCAAGTGCCTTTCTCAGCTCGGGGTCGGGGTACGTCCCACCGAGTCAGCCCTTCGGACTGGGGACGTAATATCCCCCAGGTCCAAGTACCTTTCTCAGCTCGGGGTCGGGGTACGTCCCACCGAGTCAGCCCTTCGGTCTGGGGACGTAACATTCCCCCAGGTCCAAGTGCCTTTCTCAGCTCGGGGTCGGGGTACGTCCCACCGAGTCAGCCCTTCGGACTGGGGACGTAACATTCCCCCAGGTCCAAGTGCCTTTCTCAGCTCGGGGTCGGGGTACGCCCCACCGAGTCAGCCCTTCGGACTGGGGACGTAACATTCCCCCAGGTCAAGTGCCTCTCTTCATTCGGGGTCGGGTTACGTCCCACCGAATCAGCCCTTCGGACTGGAGACGTAACATTCCTCCAGGTCCAAGTGCCTTTCTCAGCTCGGGGTCGGGGTACGTCCCACCGAGTCAGCCCTTCGGACTGGGGACGTAACATTCCCCCAGGTCCAAGTGCCTTTCTTAGCTCGGGGTCGGGGTACGTCCCACCGAATCAGCCCTTCGGACTGGAGACGTAACATTCCTCCAGGTCCAAGTGCCTTTCTCAGCTCGGGGTCGGGGTACATCCCACCGAGTCAGCCCTTCGGACTGGGGACGTAACATTCCCCCAGGTCCAAGTGACTCTCTTCATTCGGGGTCGGGGTACATCCCACCGAGTCAGCCCTTCGGTTTAGGGACGTAACTTTCCTCCAGGTCCAAGTCCCTTTCTCAGCTCGTGGTCGGGGTACGTCCCACCGAGTCAGCCCTTCGGACTGGGGACGTAACATTCCCCCAGGTCCAAGTGCCTTTCTCAGCTCGGGGTCGGGGTACCTCCCACCGAGTCAGCCCTTCGGACTGAGGACGTAACATTCCCCCAGGTTCAAGTGCCTTTCTCAGCTCGGGGTCGGGGTACGTCCCACCGAATCAGCCCTTCGGACTGGAGACGTAACATTCCTCCAGGTCCAAGTGCCTTTCTCAGCTCGGGGTCGGGGTACGTCCCACCGAGTCAGCCCTTCGGACTGGGGACCTAACATTCCCCCAGGTCCAAGTGACTCTCTTCATTCGGGGTCGGGGTACATCCCACCGAGTCAGCCCTTCGGTTTAGGGACGTAACATTCCTCCAGGTCCAAGTACCTTTCTCAGCTCGGGGTCGGGGTACATCCCACCGAGTCAGCCCTTCGGCTTGGGGACGTAACATTCCCCCAGGTCCAAGTGATTCTCTTCATTCGGGGTCGGGGTACATCCCACCGAGTCAGCCTTTCGGTTTAGGGACGTAACATTCCTCCAGGTCCAAGTGCCTTTCTTAGCTCGGGGTCGGGGTACGTCCCACCGAGTTAGCCCTTCGGACTGGGGACGTAACATTCCCCCAGGTCCAAGTGCCTTTCTCAGCTCGGGGTCGGGGTACGTCCCACCGAGTCAGCCATTCGAACTGGGGACGTAACATTCCCTCAGGTCCAAGTGTCGTTCTCAGCTCGGGGTCGGGTTGCGTCCCACTGAGTCAGTTCTTCAGACTGGGGACGTAACATTCCCCCATGTCCGAGCATCTCTCACAGCTCGAGACAGGATCACATGCCACCGAGCACATCATCGTTAGCTCAGAGGCAAAATTTTCTCCTCACAATCGAGATTAGATCAGTCAGGGGTCAGGACCCCCAAATCTCTGGTACATATATTACAGAGGAGGAGTCATTTTTAGTTTGGACAACAAGAGGAACTTCATCTCCTGATGGGACGACCCAAGTAAGCAATTTGCTTTGAGGTGGAGAATCGTTCTGAATAGAGTCAGCATCTCCAATAACCGAGGTTATGAAGATAGAAACAGAAGACTTAGTTGATGGCGAAGGCAATTTCTCTGTGATTTCTGGAACGACCACCAGCAAGGCGATCAGCACACCATCTTTTTTTATAGTTCCCGGCATCAACTCACCAACTCGTTGTTACCGAGAACTAGGGGACAGATGTTGATGGTGTTTTCAGGACCTATGTTATTTAATGAGTACGGCAGGGGTAAAAAGGGTAATTCCCTCTCGGTCGAAATCATTAATGCCGACCCGACCACTAAGAGCACTTTATGATCGGTAACCGAGCACTTGGGTTCAGATGACCGAGCATATGACGAGGCGTGCTTCGGAAGATGACACCCTATTCTTGCGGATAAGATGACAAGTTATCCTACTTTCATGGGGAAAACAGGTGAGTCAGAGTCCTAGTAGGATAAAGAAAGTAAATGTAGTTTTGATTATGAATCTTTATGGGAAAAGGAAAGTATTTCAACTACGAAATTCTTGTACAAATAGGAATATGATTTCTACACTATTATAAATAGAAGGGTAGAGTATACATAAGGGGAGGAAGTAAAAAGTTGAGATCAGAATCATCAAGCTCTGACTTGTAAAAACAAAAAGAGACCCGAGAAGCATATTTGAGTAATAAAGAGTACCATCATGTTCTTGTCCGTGGACGTAGGTCGGATAAAAAATCCACTGAACCACGTTAAATCTCCTTGTTGATTGGTGTGTTTATCTGTCTTTTGCTAAATTTGCTTTTGGTCCCCCATAAACCAAACAAATTCACTATTGAAGGAGGATTATCTCGGAGGTGATATTCCCATATTACCCTGAGACCAAAATCAGCCGTCAACACGCACCTTACTTCAATATTCTAGAAACCTGAGGCTTGGCCAAAGGCTTCTAGAGTGTTTAAATTGGCAAAGGAAAAATCATTATAATCTTCTGGGAAGATAAAGGACATATCCCAAAATGTCTGCCTAAATGTGGCAAATGGGATCGCAGAAGCGTGACTGCCGTTTGGACAAAGCAGACATGAAGGAATTGAAGTACGAGCAAGGCTCTGACTTCAAATATGTTTGTCATAAAATATGTTCACAACTAATATTAAAATTGGATTTTAAATACTTAGTGTGGTACATAAATATGTATTGATGTGCAAAATCTTCTATGAGCAGGATACTGACTTCAGTAGAGATTTGTCTGCGAATCGGAAACGGGACAACTGTCACTGTTTTAATCGTAGATACCTAAGTTTAGGAACTACCCTTTGGGTGTGTACTTAAATTAGGAAACTGTTAAAATGTAACTAGTTTGATTAGATACATTATCTCTCTATCAGGGTTTAACCCGTTGCGGGTATACCTTTATATTCTAGAACACTAAAGTGTTTTATTATATAAAGATGATATTGAGATAAACACATTTGATGTGAAATAACATCATTTATATTTTGAATATAAATAAATCTCAAACATATAACATGACAAACAAACAGCTCAAACTGATTTGATCAGAAGAAACTTAAAAGTGGCATTGTTGTCTGGGACACAATTAAACAAGAATCGTATATCCACTCTTTCGAAGAGTGGGTACTAGGACAAATTTGATTCTAATCAAATAAAGTCTACAAATCTAGTTTATTGGGCAAAATGCTTATAACACTATTTACTTGGTAAAAGTACAAATGCCACCGATCTGTTAGCCCTAGTTCATGGTGAAACAAATGGGCCCATGTCTAGCTAGGCTAGAAGTGGATATGAATATTTTGTGACCTTTACGGATGTGGCATCGCGTTATGGTTATGTGTTTCTTATGAAACACAAATCGGAAACTTTTAAAGTTTTTGACACAAAATAGACAAACAGATCGGCTAAAGTATTAAACTGTCACGGTAAGACCGTAATGGAAAATACTTAAGCAATAAGTTTCTAATATACTTGAAAGAGTATAGTATTCTTTCAATGATGACTCCTCCTGGAACACGTCAATTTGACGATGTGTCCGAACATGATTAATCGAATTTTGTTGGACATGATAAGGTTAATCATGAGTCGCTCTGAGCTACCATTTCCTTCAACGGATAAGTATAAACAGTGCAGAACTTATTTAGAATAAGGTTCCATAAAATCTGTTTGACTGATATCATATTAGATATGAACAGAAAAGAAATTAGGTTTCTCATTCCTGAATATTTGGGTATGCTAGGCGTATGTTTGGATGATACCAAACTAGAACCCAAATTGGATAAGTGCCAATTGTAGGTTATCCTAGGGATACCAAAGTATAGTACTTATACAACTCACAATAGAACAATTTAATTGTTGCTCACCATGCGGGTTTCCTAAGAGGAATACCTATATGCAGTGGTAAGTGGGAGGATAGTAAAACTCGATGAAAATCAGAGTGATACTATTCTAGGCACCGAATCTTAATGGAACACAAATAGTTCATCAAAGATGAAACTATACCAGTAATCTTCGAATACACAAGAACCGCGTAAGTCGAAGAGAGTCAGAAAACAACCTGGGGTATGGGTTTCTGATCTCACCTCATAAAGATGTCAATCTTATTGAGGAATACCAACTGACTACATATGAGGAAGTTATACAAGGTATCGACTCCCTATTATGGCAAAGTGCCATGAGCCCGAAATGGATTCCATATATATCAACAAGTTTGGATACTAGTTGATGTACCGCAAGGTATTGTGCCTATTGGTACTTATAAGTCTTCAAGGAAGACATACATGGATGGCAATATACCAACGTATAAAGCTAGGCTTTTAACGAAAAGGTATCGTTATCAACATTGGGTCGATTACGACGAAACCTTTTACCTGTTTCCACGGTAAATCCATTTGGATAATGCTTGCTGATGCTGCATGTTTCATTTATGAAATATGACAGATGAACGGGAAAATCGCTTTCCTGAAAAGGAAACTTTTTGGAGGATGTTTACAACATCCTGACAGTTTTCTCATACCAAAACTAGCAAACAAGGTTTGCAGGTTACTCGATCCATGTATGGATTGAAGCAAGCATTGAGTTCTTGGAATTATCGTTTTGATGTAATCATAATGAAATATGATTTAATTCAAAACTAAATGATTCTTGTGTATATAAGGAGGTTAGTGGGAGCGCACTGACAATAAATGTCCTATAAATAATGATAATATATGTCATTTCTTGGAAATGATATTCCCATAAAACAATCGGTGAAAGCTTCGCTTTCATGAAAAGTCTCCGAGAAATCGTACATTAAAAAATGTACTCGACCTGGTGTTTCATACGCTTTGAGCATATGGATTCACAAACAGGCCAATCCAAGTGATAGTCACTGGATTGATATTAAGAACATCCATTAGTATCTTAGAGATCTAAGGATGCTGTCTTAATCTATGGAGAATGAGAACTTGAAGTGACTGGGATCACTACTGCAAGTTTCCCAACCGATAAAACGACTATAAGTCGCAAAACGGTACTATACAGTTTGAAATAACGGAACAGTGAGCTGGAAATCTTCCAAGCAAGATACTGTTACCGAATAAACAACAAATGCGGGTTATTGCTGCAGCTGAGGCAGCAATAGAAGCCATTTGGGTAGATAATAAATCTAATTAGATTAGATATAGTTCTGTTAGGAGCTGAACTAGGCGTCAGCATAGGCTAAAGAATTAATGGTCTCATTAACGATCCGGATACATCCTTCGACTATTCATCTGATTCGTTCGGAACATACATCGTGGCGATGTGATGATCGAATAAATCGCATTAGATGATAATCATGCAAATCAGCCGACGAAAGCCTTTTCTCAGCAGTTTGAGCGAACCGTACATAGTTCGGGTGTAAGAAACTCAAGTGACTGGCTATAGGCCAAGTGGTAGATTGTTGGACAGTTATGACCCATAGCGTCACTATTTGTACAGATCATGGTGTTGTTGTACAAATTAACTATGTGACAAAGGAGATTGCTCTCTTATCATTTGTGATTAGATCACCAAGATGTATAAATGATAGGAGGTCCCTGTGATTTGTTCCTGGATTGAGAAGATATGAGACAATATTAATCCACGAAGGAAAAATCATTAAATATCCCTAGTCAGAGTATTATCGAGATTGGACATCGATAATGCGTAAAAGACTAGTATTACACTTGTGCGTGTTGTGAAGGCACAACGACATAGTTCTCATATATTTGGGTATATGATACTCATGCAAGTGTAATATTAGGTTGTGTTTTACCGATGGTACGGGAAACAGCTTCGCTCTGGATAGACCCCCTCAGAATTCCATTGGTAGTATGACTATGTGTGTATGGTAGTCCGAAATCAGGGTAGGTGTATTTGGTCTTAACCTGAGACTTGCACCGCTAATACTTACGACAATCAATATACTTTAGTTTTGGTCGTCCAGGGCTTTAACCGATTTCTGTGTACGCCTTTTCTGGGTATATCGAGAATCGTAGTGTGTTTGGTGTGATGTCAAGACGGAAGTATCACTCCAGTCATAGTGGAGATGATGTCACGTAGGAAACGGGACTGGTGTTCTTATATGCTGCAGCTATCGGGATATTATGACTAGGTCATGTATATCCGATTATAGAGACTAGTTACCAGAAATCCGACATGTGCTTCGTACGTGCCAGACACAATTCTAGCCCCAGGCCTAGCACGTGACATCCGATACTGGATCGAAATACGCAATACTACGTATACTACGCCTGATATAGATCGCTTATTCCTGTAAGCATAGTTCTGGAGAATTGGGTAGGCATGGCGCTTTGCTAGAAGCCAACCTTGTCTTGTAAATCGGTATAAACGTAGTATTAGGTACTTACGTGTTCAGATAGTCTGACAACCGTATTTACTGCCAACATATCCGGGGATCTCATGGGTCGCTTCCCGAAGATTCACCGATGACGTATGACTCACACTTTATTAATCTGAGATTAATTTGATGAGAGAGAAAATTAATCTGGGATTAATTACAGAGATATTTTATCTGGGATAAAATATCATTTAAAGAGAGAAAACGATTAATTTGGAATTAATCGATAAAATAATATATTCGATATATTATACGAAATTGGATTTCGACGCGGAATTAAAATTAGATTTTAATTCGGGCGAACGAGTTAATTTATAATTAATTCGTTAGCGACGTGAATAGTGATTTTGCTAGGCATAATTAATTAATTACGTTGCAACGGAAAATTCGTTAATTTGGAATTAGCGAATCCGAGCTCAGGATTGGTTGCGAGCGCATTGGCATTTCGAATTCTAGTGCGGCACGCAAGTCAAATCAAGCGTCAAATCATTGGTCACATCAAGCCTCAAATCATTAGTCACTTTGAGTGATGTGACAACTTATCACTTGATTGATTGAGTGATGTGACTTGATGGAAGTTGATGGTGGAGTGTAATACACTCAAGTGTGATGGCATGATAGACATTTAATATATTTTAAATGTTTAGTATTTGTTTAGATTTTTGAAATCAATTAATTGATTTTTTGGAAAATCAAAAGTGGTATTAGATATACACTTTTTCAAATAACCATCACACAACTCACTCTCTCTCTTTCTCTCCCTCTCATTCACGCCCAAGGGGCTGTATTTTCTCTCTTTTATTTCTACCACTGCCGAGAGTTGTAGGAGAGGAAATGTGAAGATTTTGTTGCAAAATCAAGGTGCTAGCACACATCCGGAGTCGTCCGTAGGTGATAGGGAAACCCACCCGTGTGCATGGAATCATTTCATCACAAGCTTGGAGCTTGCATGGAGGACCAAAGCCGAAAATGGAGAAGAAAAAGAAACTGCACTGCCGTGAGCTTCTCAAAGGGTAGAAAAAGTTTTTGTCTTCGTCGCATCGCTCAACCGCTTGATGTAAGTATTCCGCAACTTTCTCGATTGTATTCGCACTTATGTTTTATGGTTGATTCGATCCTCGGGACCGTAGAAACTCCAACATGCGCCACATAAAGGTAATGATATGCATTCTCAACAAGATCAACATATAAATCTCCATCTCTTCCTAAGGAAATCAAGTATGCTAGAGTCATGAAGTATTATTCTAGGGATTTGATTATAGAAGGTCCATTTGAAAAAATAGTCACTAGACACACACTTTAGAAATTTTTGTAGTCACATAGACATAATGCATCACTTCCTTAGAGATCATATTAGTAGAGGGGATGTTGTCTTTGAGTTTGTCTCAACCAATCACCAGTTGGCAGGTATTTTTTCCAAACCCCTTCCCGAAGAGAGTTTCATTAGAATTAGAAGGAAATTTGTCAAAATTGTATTGAATGGTAAAAACATGCTCTAGATTGGATATTTTGTGTGATATTGTATGATCTTATGCATGATTTATTTTGTTCGATCTTACTTATATGTTTTGAGTGTTAATGTAACTCCTCACGTTAATTTATAACTTGCATGAGTCATTACATGTATTCAAAAATCAAATTTGTGGCCAAGTTGTAAAATTCTGTAAAAATCTCCCTCTACATGCCTTCTGGAACCGACATACTGGTTAGTATACCAGTCTCCCTGTATATGAACTGTCGTGAACTTATTTTGGCTGAAAATACTCAAATGAACCCAAATCCAACACTTCTTCTCTAGTTCGGGTCGACATCCTAACTTACTTCATCATCAATAGGTTCTGCCCTCGGGAGAACTCCTTTGTACGACAAGGTCGTGTCCTTCTATTAAATTCTGTCTTTCTCTCTAGGCCCTTGAGCCTTTGTCATCCTCTTTTGGCTAAGTAAAATCTCGATTCTACCCTCCTCGGTACTTAGACCATCCTTGGGGCCAGAAATCACCATCAATATCTACCCTATAGTTCTCTATATCAACGTGTTTACGAATTGATTTCGGGAACTTCGAAAAAGATACTGGTTTCCCTCTCACCCTGATGCTCAATCTTTATCAAGTCCAAAATCTCAAATCTGCACCACTTCATAACAAATACCACAATAGCAAGCTTCAGTGCTTCTTCTTGTGAAAATCCACGTTGGGTTCATAACCTTGATCCACGTTGGGTTCATAACCGTGATCTAGCACATCTGCTTCTGATTCATAACTTGGTCATCTCTTCTACTAGGCATCCTATGTCCAAAGAGGTTGATCTGAACTAACTATGGTCAATCTATCTACCTGCTTCTCTGCTTGAAGAAGCTCATCTCGTGCCACCTCGTGCTAATGCATGCTCTCGACATGCTGCAAACTGCAATCCCAGAAGAAAATGATCTGTAAAGTCCAGCAAAATATAACATAGGCCACAAGAGAAAGCTCTTATCCTTGGGTTATTACTAAAACAGTAAGGCCTTAGGGGAGAAATTCTTACCCTGAGCTATCTAAGTCATTTGGCCGTAAGGGAATGAACCCTAATTACGCCAACACATAGCAATAGAGCCTTAGCGGGACATAACTCAGCCCCGACCCAATCTGACAGAGAGAGGCATTGGGGAAAGATTTTGACTACATGTCATCTAAGTCACTTGGCCACAAGGGAATGAACCCTTCTTGCTACAACACATATCAATAGGGCCTCGGCGGAACGTAACCCAGCCCCGAGCTAATGTGACAGAAAAAGACATTGTGGGAAAATTCTGACCATAAATCATCTAAGTCACTTGCCCGCTAGGAAATTGTTAGGGATATGCTCTATACCGAACTTGTGGATGGGCTATATGTACATGTATTTTTAATATTTGCATTAATTAATAAAATGGCAATCTTTATTATACATGTCTTACATAACTTATATGAATCATCAACACTGTAATAAAGCCCTTGGAGTAATAAGAAGATGTCTTCCATGCCTTATGAGAATCATTACTCTTAAATGTTCATAGTCATAGTTTTGTGAATAATCTGGGCGTTCAAAAATCGGAGAGACTAGCATGATGATATGATCCGCCCTTAATTGGGGTAGCCGATCTCATAGGCTACTATCGGAGATCCGTCCGCTTGGTGTATCACATGGATGCATGAGTTGCTCGTGTCCATCGAAATGACCGCCGAAAGTTTTCATATGGATGTTTATCCCATGTGTCTGTGAGAACTTTCATGTATCGATTATATGATTAGTCCTTAGACTTGAGGTCCTTACAATCTTATGCGTGGATCAAATAACTTTGACATTCTCCTTCCCCGGTACAAAAGATCCGGTCATAAGGGTATGATTGGGTCATTTTTTGAAACACATGAAGTTTGTAAAGATACAACAGAGAATCGCCACTCTCTCGGATAATATTTTCTTATAAGAGTAATATTCCAGTTTGCAGGTTGATATGTGTGATCAGTGCTTGAGACTGTGGCCATAGCAGAAGAATAATGTGAGATTCTTGGGTTAACACGATTCATAACACTATCAACATCATACCTTTGACTATATGGGTAGACACTTTACGTACCCTAGGTCAATAGATGGGGATACAGTGAGACGATGGACCGTATCTTTTGGACAATTATGACCCATAGCGTCACTATTTGTACAGATCATGATGTTGTTATACAAATTAACTATGTGACAAATGAGATTGCACTCTTATCATTTCTGATGAGATCACCAAGATATATAAATGATAAGAGGTCCCTGTGATTTTTTCCTGGAGTGAGAATGATATGAGACAGTATCAATCCACGAAGGATAAATCATTAAATATCCCTAGTTAGAGTATTATCGAGATAGGACATCGATAAATACGTAAAAGACTAGTATTACACTTGTGCGCGTTTGGGAGGGCACAACATCATAGTTCTCATATATTTGGGTATAGGATACTCATGCAAGTGTAATAGGAGGTTATATTTTACCGATGGTACGGGAAACAACTTCGATCTGGATAGACCCCCTCAGAATTCCATTGGTAGTATGACTATGTGTCTATGGATGTCCGAAATCAGGGTAGGTGTATTTGGTCTTAACTTGAGACTTGCACCGCTAATACTTGCGACAATCAATATACTTTGGTTGCGGTCGTCCAGGACTTTAACAGGTTCTGTGTACACCAATGCTGGGTATATTGAGAATCGTAGTGTATTGGGTGTGATGTCGAGATGGAAGTATCACTCCAGTCATAGTGGAGATGATGATCAACTAGGATACATAACTCGTTCTCTCATATGCTCGAGCTATCGGGATATTATGACTAGGTCATGTTTATCCGATTATAGAGACTAGTTACCAGAGATCTGACATGTGATTCGTATGAGGCAGACACAATTCATGCCCCAGGCCTAGCACGTGATCATCTGATACTGGATCGACATACACAATACCACATATACTACGCCTGATATAGATCGCTTATTCCTGTAAGCATGTTTCTAGAGAATTGGGTAGGCATGGCGCTTTGCTAGAAGCCAACCTTGTCTTGTAAATCAATATAAACGTAGTACGAGGTACTTACGTGTTCGGATAGTCCGACGAACGAATTTACTGCCAATATATCCGGGGATCTCATTGGTCACTTCCCGAAGATTCACCGATGACGTATGACTCGTACTTTAATTAATCTGGGATTAATTTAATGAGAGAGAGAATTAATCTGGGATTAATTGCGGAGATATTTTATTATGGGATAAAATATCATTTAAAGAGAGAAAACGATTAATTTGGATTTAATCGATAAATTAATATATTCGATATATTAAACGAAATTGGATTTCGACTCGGAATTAAAATTAGATTTTAATTCGGGCGAGCGTTAATTTAGAATTAATTCGTTAGCGATGTGAATAGTGATTTCGCTAGGCGTAATCGTTTAATTGCGTCGCAACGGAAAATTCGTTAATTTGGAATTAGCGAATCCGAGCCCGGGATTGTTTGCGAGCGCATTCACATTTCGAATTCGAGTGCGGCACGCAAGTCAAATCAAGCGTCAAATCATTAGTCACATCAAGCGTCAAATCACATGTCACTTTGAGTGATGTGACAATTGATTGATTGATTGATGTGAGTTGATGTGGGATGATGCAAGCATTTAATGCTTGACTTTTTGAAATTGTAAAATTGTTAATGGTTAATTGATTTTGGAAATAAATAAACCTATTACACATTTTCATTTCTCTCTCTCCTTGGTTCACGCAATTTTAGAGCCAAAAACTCCTCTCTATCTCTCACGACTTCTTCTCTCTCTTGGCCTTGGAGGCAAAATTTTTCTTCTTCATGGTTTTGTAAAAACCGTGAGTCTTGGAGAAGAGATTGATGATTTTGTGGCAAGATCAAAGGTGCTAGCACACACATTGAGTTATCCTAAGGTGATAGGGAAGTGATTTCGTGAGCATGGAATCACCATCATCAAGAGCTTGGAGCTTTAATGGAGTCCATGGCCGAATTTCTTGGAAGACCACACAGCCCACTGCCGAATGACTTCTTGGAGGAGGCAATTCATTTTTGTCTTCAACCGCATCGACTCAACCGTTCATTGTGAGTATTCCGCACCTCCTTTGAATGTATTCACACTTGTTTCATGCTTGATTAATGATCTTAGGAAGCTTATAAAACTCCAACAATGGTATCTTGAGCTATTTTGAGCATGGAACTAGTTTAGGGTTTAAAATTGGGTAAAACGAATTTGGGCATGATTTAATGAAATTGGATGAATTAGTATGCTTAAATGTGTTTTAATTGAAGATTGATTGGATCAATTTGAAGAAAAAATGGTTTGGAACAATTTTCCCCAATTTTGGAAGGCTTGGCCGAAAATACATGAACCCTAAATTGTCTTGGATTTTTGATTTTTGATCATTGGATGTGTTGGAAATCATTTGGGATATTGATTTAATGTTGAATTGAATTTAATTGGATTGAATTTGATTTGGGCATGAAATTCCCCCTTGGCCGAAACATATATGCATGTAAATTGGGTTTGATTTTTGATGAAATGTGTTGGACATGTTTTGTTGTTGATGAGCATGATTAATTGAACAAATTTGGTGTTTTGGAAATATTGATTTGGGTAATTAATAATGTTATTCACTTTAGGTAATTTAATTGAGAAATTTGGAATTTTTGGAATTAAATTATTTGGGCTTAAATTGGATTTGGGCTTGTAATGTTGTTAATGGGCTTATTGGGCTTTGTTGTACAAAGTTGGGTTTAGGCAAATTTGGTTGAATCCAATTGGGCCCAAAACCGATTCCATAAATCCCAAATGCGACTTAATGGACCTTTAAAGTTTAATTGGGCCTAATGGGCCAAAATTGATTTATGGGCTTATGGGGTAACTCCCGGATTGGACTTTGGTTATTGGGTTCGACCCGAGTTGACCAAAAGTCCACGCCTTAAGAAATTAATTAAAAGCCCATTGGACTTTAATTAAATAAACGTTTGACGTTAATCGGGCTTTGAGACCCGTTGCGATTAAATTTGGAATTTAAGTCGTAAAAGGTTTATTATTAAAGTGTGATATTTATTTGGAATTAAATAGTGAATTAGAATTAAATACAAATTGAATTGGATTTAATTATGTAGTTTAATTTTAATTCGAGAATTCGTACTTTGAGTACTTATTCGCAAAACGAGTTTGACTCGCGCAAAATCAAATCATTGTTTGAACATTGGATGGTCACTAATTATCAGATTAATTAATTTGATTAGATTGATTGATAACATGCTTGTGTGAATACATGATTGCTATGCATGAATAATGTATATCAGATGGATATTAGATGGGTGGGGAATTTTTAGAATTGTTGTAATAATTTGATTTATTAATTGGACCAGCGTGTCCAGCCTTATCACCTCCATACTCTTTGTATTCTCTTCTCACCTATTCCCCTCAATGTAAATGAGGTTTCTTTAGAAGTGTAGTGAAACGGGTAGAAGTAATACATGTGCTAGCGGGAGAGAGAAAATGGAGAGATTTGATCTAGGATCAATGTAAAGTATCCATCCGCATATCATTATTATTTATATGAGCTTTATTATGTGTTTAGAATGCATGTTTAAGAGTGTATGATGATGAGACCTTAACAAAGATAATAAATTGGTTGCCAATTTGCACTCGAAAAACCCTCGCAAAATATTAAGCGTTTTTCCTTCCATTGAGTGATTCTCACTCAAGATCCGAGACTGGCATTGGTTTGTTGGCCAAAGTCAAGGCCTTTGTCCGTCGAGGATGTGTTTGAATCACGAAGGCTTTGTTCCATATTGGTGTCTTGTCCAAGTTGTGGTTTGTTGGCCAAAGTCAAGACCACTTCTTGTCCATCGATATTGATTACGAAACTTTCCATGGTCAATGGGTCGCGCTTAACTGGGATCACTAAGTTTGTTGTGCCAAAGCCAAGGCTTAGTTGATTCAGAGGAAAAAGGTTAGGTAATACATTGGATGTATTGACATAAATAAGATATATGTTTCGGACTTGGATGTCCCCCTACCGGATCTAGGAATTGGATTGGATCCAATCGATCTTAGAGATCTACATAGTTAATTATCATACAATTTGTTAGCCAAAGTCAAGATTGTGTGATATTTAACGGGATCCTAGCCCATTAGGAAACACGGTTTCCCGAGTACTCGACAGAGGGTTATAGGCTCGCCGAAAAATAGCGGGAGGCAAGAATTGAATTTGCAATATTCGTTTAATTACTTGCCATACACGCTCATTCAAATATCATTCGTCATATAAAATAAATGTTAGTTGGACTAATATTTAAATTTTTTTTTTTAATAAATAGTTGGACTATATTCAAACTATTCATTTATAGTTGATTAAATAATTGGATTATAGTAATCAATATAATTGATTTTAATCTATTAAATTATAGTTGATTAAATAGTTGGACTATTGTAATCATTATAATAAATAGTACCGAAATCTTTGATTAAATAGTTGGACTATTAAAATCAAGATAAAATTGAAAGATTGACATTTAAAACATAATCTTAGGGAAAATGTATTTAAATGGTTTAATTTTCAAATTGGGAATAATTTCAGGATGGTCCTGGAAACTAATAAGTTACTTTATTTGATAAAATAACATATTATGCCTAAGCCCGGAGTTAAGCAAATAGTAGAGCATAATCTTTGGAAGATTTATGTGATGATAACTTAAGTGCTTAATCCATTAACTTGTCGCAGTAGACTCCTTAATTTATGAATCAGAACTAAGGATTAGATCCTTAAAGTATGATAAAGAAATTGAAGGATCTTCAGAAATCTATTTTAGATTTTAGAAGTACTAAATTGCAATATATAATTCTTGGAGAATTAATGACTATTCTCAAGGAGACAAAGTCAAAACTTTGGAATTAGGCAAGTAGCGCAAGGCGCACCTTACTTCGATATTCTAGAAACCCGAGGCTTGGCCAAAGGCTTCTGGAATATGAAAAGGACGAAGACAAAATCATTATAATCTTCTAGGAAGATAAAGGACATATCCTAAAATGTCTGCTTAAATTGTGGCAAACGGGATCGCGGAAGCGTGACTGCCGTTTGGACAAAGTAGACATGAAGGAATTAAAGACAGAGCAAGGCTCTGACTTCAAATATGTTTGTCAATAATATGTTCATGACTAGTATTGAAATTAGATTTTAAATACTTAGTGTGATACATAAATGTATGTATTGATGTTCAGAATCTGCTATGAGCAGGATACTGACCTCAATTGAGATTTAATCTGCGGATTGGAAACGGGACGAAAGTCGCTGTTTTAACCGTAGATGCCTAATTTTAGGAACTACCCTCGGGTGTGTACCTAAATTTGGAAACTGTTATAATGTAACTAGTTTGATTAGAAATATTATCTTTATATCAGTGTTTAACCCGCTGCGGGTGAACCTTTATATTCTAGAACACTAAAGTGTTTTATTATATAAAGATGATATTGAGATAAGCACATTAGATGTGAATGACAAAATTTATATTTTGAATATAAATAATATCTCAAACATATTAAATGACAAACAAATAGCTCGAACTGATTTGATCAGAAGAAACATATTGTGGCATTGTTGTCTGGGACACAATTTAACAAAGACTCGTATATCCACACTTTTGAAGAGTGGGTTCTAGGACTGATTTGATTCAATCAAATAAAGTCTACGAATCTAGTTTATTGGGCAATGTGCCTAAAACACCTTTACTTGGTAAAAGTGTAAGTGCCACCGATCTGCTAGCCCCAGTTCATAGTGAAGCAAGTGGGCCCATGTCTAGCTAGGCTAGAGGTGGATATGAATATTTCGTGACCTTACGGATGTGGCATTGCGTTATGGTTATGTGTTTCTTTTGAAGAACACAAATCAGAAATTTGTTAAAGTTTCAACACGAAATAGACAAACAGATCGGCTAAAGTATTAAACCGTCACGTTAAGACCGTAATGGAAAATACTTAAGCAATAAGTTTCTAATATACTTGAAAGAGTAAAGTATTCTTTCAAATGAGGACTCCTCCCGGAACACTTCAGTTTGACGGTGTGTCCGAACGGATAAACCGAATTTTATTGGACATGATAAGGTTAATCATGAGTCGCTCTGAGCTACCATTTCCTTCAACGGATAAGCATTAACATTGCAGAACTTATTTAGAATAAGGTTCCATAAAAATCTGTTTGACAGATTTCATATTAGATATAAACGGGAAAGAAATCGGGTTTCTCATTCCTGATAATTTGGGTATGCTGGGCATATGTTTGGATGATGCCAAACTAAAACCCAAATTGGATAAGTGCCAATTGTAGGTTATCCTAGGGATACATAAGTATAGTACTTATACATCTCACAAGAGAACAATTAGATTGTTGCTCATCGTGCGGTTTTCCTAAGAGGAATACCGATATGCAGTGGTAAGTGGGAGGATAGTAAAACTCGATGAAAATCGAGTAATACTGTTCAAGGCACCAAATCTTAATGGAACATAAATAGTTCATCAAGGATGAAACTATACATTAATCTTTAAATACACAAGAACCGTGAATGTCAGAGAGAGTCAGAAAACAACCTGGGGTATGGGTTTCTGATATCACCTCATAAAGATGTCTATCTTATTGAGGTATACCAACTGACTACGTATGAGGAAGTGATACAAGGTATCGACTCCCTATTATGGCAAGATGCCATGAGTCCGAAATGGATTCCATGTATATCAACAAGTTTGGATACTAGTTGATGTACCGCAAGGCATTGTGCATATTGGTACTATTCAGTCTTCAAGGAAGACATACATGGAAGGCAACATACCAACGTGTAAAGCTAGGCTTTTAGCGGAAAGGTATCGTTATCAACATTGTGTTGATTACGATTCAACCTTTTACCTGTTGCCATGGTAAATCCATTTGGATAATGCTTGCTAAAACTGTATGTTTCATTTATGAAATATGACAGCTTAACGGGAAAATCGCTTTCCTGAAAAGGAAACCTTTTGGAGGATGTTTTTAACATCCTGTCGGTTTTGTCGTACAATAACTAGCAAACAAGGTTTGCAGGTTATTCGATCCATGTTTGGATTGAAGCAAGCATAGGTTCTTGGAATTATCGTTTTGATGTAATCATAATGGAGTATGATTTAATTCAAAACGTAAATGATTCTTGTGTATATAAGAGGGTTAGTGGGAGCGTATTGACAGTGGCTGTCCTATTAAATAATGATAATACATCATTTCTTGGAAATGATATTCCCATAAATAATCGGCGAAAGCTTGGCGATGTGATGATCGTATAAATCACATAAGACGATAATCATGGAAATCCGCTGATGAAAGACTTTCCTCAGCAGTTTGAGCCAACCGTACATAGTTCGGGTGTAAGATACTCGAGTGACTGGCTATAGGCCAAGTGGGAGATTGTTGGACAATTATGACCCATAGCGTCACTATTTGTACAGATCATGGTGTTGTTGTACAAATTAACTATGTGACAAAGGAGATTGCACTCTTATCATCACCAAGATATATAAATGATGAGAGGTCCCTGTGATTTGTTCCTGGATTGAGAATGATATGAGACAGTATCAATCCACGAAGGATAAATCATTAAATATCCCTAGTCAGAGTATTATCGAGATAGGACATCGATAAATACGTACAAGACTAGTATTACACTTGTGCGCGTTTGTGAGGGCACAACAACATAGTTCTCATATATTGGGTATAGGATACTCATGCAAGTGTAATAGGAGGTTGTGTTTTACCGATGGTACGGGAAACAGCTTCGCTCTGGATAGACCCCCTCGGAATTCCATTAGTAGTATGACTATGTGTCTATGGAAGTCCGAAATCAGGATAGGTGTATTTGGTCTTAACCTGAGACTTGCACCGCTAATACTTGCGACAATCAATATACTTTGGTTTTGGTCGTCCAGGGCTTTAACAGGTTCTGTGTACGCCAATGCTGGGTATATTGAGAATTGTAGTGTGTTGGGTGTGATGTCAAGACGGAAGTATCACTCCAGTCATATGGAGATGATGATCGTGCATGGATACAGAACTGGTTCTCTAAAGGGTTGCAACCATCGGGATAATATGACTTGGTCATGATTATCCGATTATAAAGAGAATAGTTGCTCCTGATCCGATATATACTTCGTACGGGGCAGACACTGTACCAGCCCCAGAACATCGGCGAACGGCGAGTGAAAGAAGAGAGACGTGTATGATGGGTTTTGTCGATCATGGCTCGTCGCTTCATTTCATGACCCGAGCTACCAGCCAAATCGAAGCTCTTGGAGAGTACTACAAGTTGGCGGTGATGAATTTTTCGTTATATACACGGTTCCATACGAAACGAGGAATGAAGATTCAAATGAATATGGTGAATCGTAGTGTATTGGGTGTGATGTCGAGATGGAAGTATCACTCCAGTCATAATGGAGATGATGGTCACATAGGATACGTAACTCGTTCTCTTATATGCTCGAGCTATCGGGATATTATGACTAGGTCATGTTTATCCAATTATAGAGACTAGTTACCAGAGATCCGACATGTGATTCGTACGGGGCAGACACAATTCCAGCCCCAGGCCTAGCACGTGATCATCTGATACTGGATCGACATACACAATACCACGTATACTACGCCTGATATAGATCAATTATTCCTGTGAGCATGTTTCTGGAGAATTGGGTAGGCATGGCGCTTTGCTAGAAGCCAACCTTGTCTTGTAAATCGGTATAAACGTAGTACGAGGTACTTACGTGTTCGGATAGTCCGACGACCAAATTTACTGCCAACATATCCGGGGATCTCATGGGTCGCTTCCCGAATATTCACCGATGACGTATGACTCGCACTTTAATTAATCTGGGATTAATTTAATGAGAGAGAGAATTAATCTGGGATTAATTGCGGAGATATTTTATCTGGGATAAAATATCATTTAAAGAGAGAAAACGATTAATTTGGAATTAATCGATAAATTAATATATTCGATATATTAAACGAAATTGGATTTCGACGCGGAATTAAAATTAGATTTTAATTCGGGCGAACGAGTTAATTTAGAATTAATTCGTTAGCGACGTGAATAGTGATTTCGCTAGGCATAATTGTTTAATTGCGTCGCAACGGAAAATTCATTAATTTGGAATTAGCGAATCCGAGCCCAGGATTGTTTGTGAGCGCATTCGCATTTTGAATTCGAGTGCGGCACGTAAGTCAAATCAAGCGTCAAATCATTAGTCACATCAAGCGTCAAATCACATGTCACTTTGAGTGATGTGAAAATTGATTGATTGATTGATGTGAGTTGATGTGAGATGATGCAAGCATTTAATGCTTGACTTTTTGAAATTGTAAAATGGTAAATGGTTAATTGATTTTGGAAATAAATAAACCTATTACACATTTTCATTTCTCTTTCCTTGGTTCACGCAATTTTAGAGCCAAAAACTCCTCTCTCTCTCTCACGACTTCTTCTTCTGTCTTGGCCTTGGAGGCAAAATTTTTCTTCACTGGTTTTGTAAAAACCGTGAGTCTTGGAGAAGAGATTGATGATTTTGTGGCAAGATCAAAGGTGTTAGCACACACATTGAGTTATCCTAAGGTGATAGGGAAGTGATTTCGTGAGCATGGAATCACCATCTTCAAGAGCTTGGAGCTTGGAGCTTTAATGGAGTCCATGGCCGAATTTCTTGGAAGACCACACAGCCCTCTGCCGAATGACTTCTTGGAGGAGGCAGTTCGTTTTTGTCTTCAACCGCATCTACTCAACCGTTCATTGTGAGTATTCCGCACCTAATTTGAATGTATTCACACTTGTTTCATGCTTGATTAATGATCTTGGGAAGCTTATAACACTCCAACAGTATCATATGTAAATCACATACAGAATGAGTATATATATATTTCCTTCTCATTTGGGGGGCCTTGGCATGTTGCTAGATGTCAACCTTGGTCATTGAATTCGAACGACCATCTGATCGGAAGATAATTTATGTTCGATTAAATTATCACGATTCATTTCATGTCAAACTTGAGGGGAACCCAAAAGGTCACACACAACAAAGTCGAAATCAATGGTTAACAGTGCACAGTACAAATATAACAGCATATATGATTGCTGTAGGAATTGTTCAAAAATGGTTCAATGTGTTTAATTATTGAACAGATCATTTATGAGGTTCCATAGTGGCTTAGGGATTGGTGAATGACGATAGGGGCACTTTGGAAATTGGAAAAAAAAAATACTATTCACATGAATAGTATTTTTTTTATTTGTTTTGAATTCCAATTCGGCCCAAACTCTTATTAGGGTTTTATAATCTCATTACACCACTAAATTAAGATCCAATGGCTAAGATTAAATTAGCTTTTATCCCACATTTGATTCTTAATTAATTTTGTTGTCTTTGAAGCACTATATAAACCACAAGAATTCTTCACAAATTTGCTACACCAAAACCTTTCATATCTTGGGTTTATATAATTGAGCAACTCTAAAGTTTAAGAGTAAGCCATTGATTTTGAGGATCCTTAAGTCTAATTGACTAGAGGAACCTCGAGTTAAAAGTTTTGAGGTATTTGCCTAGGCTAGCACCAATGGCAAAATACCCGTGCACTCAAGGCGTAGTCTTGCCGTTGAGTTTTGGCTTTGGTGTGTGCATCTTTGGAGGCCACACACTTGGGTGGCTCTTTGGAACGTGGAAGAGCTTGCTGAGTTCGAGAAAAGCTTGTAGATTGGAGGGAGGACTGAATGAGTCTTCGGTTCAATTAAGTCTTTTTCTTTCTTTATTTTAATTAGAGTTCTTATGATAGTTAGCATGTTTAGGTTTATGTTCTTTACATGTTTTATGAGTTTTATGCTTAGAATATATAGTAACATGCCTAGGCCTGTAGAATAATAAAAACAAATGGGTCTTGGGCAAAGGGAAAGCGGCATAATAATTTTGATTTTCCGCTGCGCACCCGCGGCCGCTTCCCAACAGTGGTATCAGCGCACCGTTTTTGTTTTGATTAGTTCTCTCTCATTTGAACTCGAATTGGGTGTTTAAAAGCTCGTTGGAAATCTAACACCCTGAAATTAATTTTAGGTACAAGTTTTGCATGATTTGGTTAAGATTTGAATTGTGAAATTGCATTTAAAGTTCACGCGTCTACAGAAAAAACGTGAATAGTAAATTTATTTTAATAAAATAAAATGCAATATCATAATTAAATATTAATCAAAGTTATTTAATGCCTAAAATAATTCCAACATATTAAAACTCATATGCTTGAGGATTCTATGTATGATTAGAATTGGCATGATTATTTTAGGGTGCAAGCATCTAGAGACTTTCTAAGAAATAGAGAGTGTATTGCTTATCCCTTAGCTAAGTAATTATTCTGTGATGAACTTAGAGATTTATTACCATTAAGGCTAATAAATATAAATCACTTGTTTATAATAAAAGACATTATAAAAGATACAAGTGGGGTGGGACCAAGGCGTTAATAAAAATTTCCAAACTAAAGTTAATTTAACCAAAGGTATTACTAGAGTTAGATAATGATTTGGTGTCATCCTTCACTCAACTACCTTTTTATAGCCAAAAGGAAAAGCTGTGAAGACATCTAGATAATCATTTACTCAAAGCTTACCTTAAAGCATATTTAAAGTGTTAAACTAATTTGGAGGATCTATTATTTATTCCTGTCACCAAGGCAATAAGAGCCTAAGAGGTAAAGGTATTTAAGAGAGTTCGCTTTACCCTCCCTCTGGGGAATTTTCAATGGAGGAATCCATTTGACAGTTATTCACTTAAACTTGCTAAAATCCTCAATAATAATTTAAGTCTAAAATTTGCCTCCCATTGTAAAGTATAGACCCAAAGGGCTTAAACCGTATTGGCAGGACTAGGCTTTACCAGACTGACCAATACCAATTTGTCCCTAAATCATACTATTGACAATTGTTTGACTTTTCTGAGTTATAAGACGCAGAGACCCTTAGGCGTGGTCTTATAACTTAGTGGAAAAGATTGAGTGTCCACAAGGACTGGCATAAGCTATGGCATGTTTGATTGCCCAACCCAATGATCAAGGAATTGTGATTTATATCATAAATTGGTTGAGAACCTACCTAATTATCATATTTTATAACGACCGGCCCTACTCAGAGTTATGAAATGATGATAATGGGATCCTTGCCCATAAGAAATCCATCATATTGGGGTTGATGCGATTTGCTTAAAATTTTAAAACAATTGAGTGTGAGCAACTTCATAATATTAAAAGCCCATGTTATTATGAAACATTAATGAAAACATATTCCTAATTTTAACATTTTCTCTTAACATGTGGGTTAAAATAGTTCACAAACATTCAAATGGAAAACAGAGTATCACTTCGTTCCATCCTTGATGAGCATAAGCTCAAAGGGGACAACTACAATGACTGGTTTAGAAACCTTAAAATTGTCTTACGACAAAAAAAGATTTTCTATGTTCTTGAAAGACCATTTCCCCTGAACCCGCAGAAGATGCTGACCAAGATACATTTGATGCTTGGAAGAAACACGTCGATGATGATGAGCAAGCAGTTTGCATAATGCTTGGCTCTATGTCGGACGAACTTCAGAAAGCTCACGAAGAAATGGATGCTCAAACCATCATCTTTCACTTGAAGGAGTTGTATGCAACTTCTGTTCATACCATGAGATTCCAAGTGTCATGTGCCTTATTCCAAATAAGGTATAAGGAAAGATCTGTTAGTGGACATGTGCTTAAGATGATTGGCCACATTGAAAAATTGGCCAACCTCGGGTTCATCATGGATCATGAGATAGTTCACGATTTGATTCTTCAGTCCTTACCAAAAGAATTCTCTAACTTTATTATGCAGTTTCATCTGTCTGATAAAGAAGCTACTTTAGCAGAATTGCACAATCTGATAAAGCAAGCAGAGAAGGACTTGAAACTGGAGCTTAAAACCTCCGTCATGCTTACGGGTACGGACCTGAAGCCACGAGGTCCAAAGAAAAAAAGGGCAAGGCCAAGGCTCTAGATCACCTAAAGCCCAATGGTAAGGTGGAGAAGAAAAAGGGAAATGGGAAATGTTTCTTTTGTGGAAAGAAGGGTCATTGGAAGAAAGACTGCATATCCTTGAAAGCCAAGGAAGCTAGGGAAGCCCAAGAGGCCAAAAAGCCCAATGCTTTAGGTATGTTGTATATGATTGAACTATATTCTCAAAACTCTGAACCTTCTACTTGGGTGCTTGACACCGGTTGTGGGACTCACTTGTGTAACAATGTGCAGGGCCTGAGAAGCAGTAGGAGACTCCGTCATGGGGAGGTTGACTTACGCATGGGCAATGGAGCAAAACTGGCTGCATTGTGCATGTGGACTTATTCATTAGTTTTTCCGAATGATTTAGTTTTAGACTTAGAAGATTTTGTTTATGTATCTTCTCTAGTAAAGAACATCATTTCAATTTCTTCTTTATGTAATAAAGGCTTTTCATGCCTAATAAGTTGTAATGGATGTTCTATTTATTTCAATGAAATGAAATATGGATATGGTATTTTGAATAATGGTATCTATGTCTTACAAACTAACAAAGAATGTTTGATGAGCGGAAAATATATCAATATTTACCGTCCATTTTACATAATATTTTGTTTAGTTTCTCGGGTTTGATGAGCGTTTTGATGTGTTTTAGTTTATTTTGTAGATAAAATAATATTGGGACACAATGAAATCATTTAGGACAAAATGTGGGTCAAATAAGGGCAAAAATTGGACTTGACATATTAATTTTGGAGATTGGAAACTTGAAAGGGCGTTTTAACGAAGTGCAGTTTTGGAAATTCCAGTTTTGCGCATCTGTCGTATTTTGGGCATAACGTTTTACTCCGATATCGGATAGAGCTAATTCAAGTTCCAGATTAAAGAAGACTCAAAGATCTACAACTTTGAAAGACAAAATATTTTCGAATTCTGAAGATGTCATGCCCGAAACTGATGAACCATCCAGAAGTGTGTTGTGTGTAATTATTAAAGTCATTTTCAAAGCAAAAAATAAATTAATAAATAAATAATAAAAATTATCAAATCACCACCAAACAAGATAAACAATTAGTGGAGCAATTAATAATGGATTTGGTGGATGATTTGATGGAGGCAAAATTTTGCCTATAAATACCAAGCCATTTCATTTGTAAATTCATACTTTCTTCTAAGGAATTCCTTAAGAATATTAAGAAGATTGTATCTTGTTTGTTTATTTATACCTTTTAGTAATTAATTTCCGCTTTCACACTTTCTTTTCTTTACTTTTCAGTTTTTACTTTTCACAATTTACTTTTACGCACAGTACTTTTCATTCTTTAATTTTCAGTTTTTACTTTTCAGTAATGAGGAGGTAACTCCCCTTTCCTGGGGTAAAAGGTAAAACTTTTATTACTAATATTTAGATTAATCTCCCTTAATTATAATATATAAACTAGTTAAAACCTGACTTAACGAGGATACCGCCATATTGGTCGGTTGGTAATTATTTAAATTGGCTTTAACCTGACTAAACTGGATACCGCCTGATTGGTCGGTTGGTAATTAATTATTAATTTGACTTAATCTGGATACCGCCTATATGGCTGGTTGGTATTATCATGCAAAGTTAATATATTATATTAAGGGAGATATCTAAAATAGAAGTAATAAAAGTGGATCCTTTTACCTCAGCATTTTCTTTTATTGTACTTTTACTTTATTTACTTTTCAGCAATTTACTTTTCAGCATTTACTTTCAGCAATTTACTTTTCAGCATTTACTTTTCAGCAATTTACTTTCAGCAATTTACTTTTCAGCATTTAATTTTCAGTATTTAATTTCAGCATTTACTTTCCGTCATTTACTTTTCAGCTATTTACTTTTCAGCATTTACTTTATGTCTTTTATTTTATTTAAGTTTTTACTAGCCCTAGTTATGTGTCGCAACTAAGTTAGTTATCTGGGGTTGTGATGAATTCTAATATCACCGTTTTATAAGGGGTTATTTTATAATTTGGGTAATTTAAAGGTTTACTTATTAAGTCTTATGCTTAATGCTTCTTGTTGTCTGATCACCAATAAGATTGATGTGGTAAATCTAAAATGAACTAGACATAGAGATTTTAAGTTTCAGCCTTAGACTTAATAGCCCACGATCTTCCTTGAGGATAGATAACCCTTTAATAGATTTCCTTACAGGATAGACATATACCTGTCGGGCGGGGGTAGCCATAATTGGAACTTAAACTTAATGAATCCAGATAATTTGGTTGACATAGACATATGGTTCAATTGGGTTAAACTGAGTATTTGCGTCTGACCATCAACAAAGGCTGTTGCATAATTTCGTGTTCCTGGTTAGTAAACTGATTTATTACACAAACATAAAATAATCACTTCATCTTTTAAAAGATATTAGAATGATTCACAACCCTAGATCTTTGTGTCTTTTGTTATTTTCCTTAGTATTTTCTTTTGTCTTTTTATTTATTTAGCAAATCTACAATCAACCAAATCAATCAAGCAATCATTCTCTTCTCCCTCAATTAGATATCTGTAAATAAATAGATTCAATAATTAATAACAACAGTAGGAATTAAGTCCTCGTGGGATCAATATTTTTATACTACTTGAACGATACGTGCGCTTGTGTTATACGCGTGTGTTTACGCCGTTCAAGTTTTTGGCGCCGTTGCCGGGGAGTTATATTTCTTGAGTTATTAATTTTGAAGCTATCAAATTTACTTATATCAAATTTTCTTTATTTTTATCTGTAATTTTTATTTCTTTCTTTTGTTTTCAGGTGATTAAAAAATGGAACATTATTGGGAGATTGAAAGATTACGAGCTTTACTAGAAGAAGATACACCCCAATTCAGGGAGCAACAATCCGGTTTTCTGAGGCCTGTTGTCCAGCCCAACATCTATCACTGGATGTCAGAATCAAGCAATACTACATTTGCTCATCAAAACGTAATGGGGAGATGTGAGATATGCGATGGTAACCACCCGAGCGATCAATGCATATACCTTTCAGAGTGGCAGAATTATCGGAATCATTCAAGGTACGAAGAATCATCACATTTTCCATCTTATCCACCATCTATCTACGATCTTCATCAAGAACCAGAACCATCAGAGGAAGATCAGTTGATTCACATGCTCAAAGATTGGTTCGAGGAACGAGAAGCTCAATTTGATGCACAAATTCAGAGTAAAGCGGTGTCTGTACAGAGGATGACAGATCAAGTTAGACAATTAGCAGATAACCTGAATCACATATCTCACGAAGAAAATTCAAATAATACTGAAGAAGCCTTCGAATATCCTGAGATTCATCATGACATCATAACAGAGGACGAGGCTGAGCAATATCAAGAATCAGAGGTATCAGTTCAGGAGCCTGAACCGACACAGTCTCAATTTGATTTTTATTATTCTTCTGACTCTGACGAGGATGAAGAAGCTGAGCTATTTGTACCAACTGCACCAACAAGGGAAGATGACTATTTCCATCCTCAAAATGAAGATCTTGGAGAATGCATTGCACAAATGTTTGAAGAAGATCTACCTGAGCCAATCATTTCACTCAGATCAGAGGATGAAGACCTAAAAATAGACACAACTTTATATCCTCACGTTGATACTTCGGGAGCATGCATTTCACAGATGACATATGAAGAATTGAATACTGAGATCCTAAAATACATCTGCGAAGAAAATGTGGAGCAAGAAACAGAGCAAATGGAGGAGCAAATGTCTGACCTTATTAAAGATCCAGAGCATTCAGGCGAAACATCACTATTTTGGGGAGAACAAATCAAAGATATCAACCAGAAGCTTGACATAATGGAACTCCCATTCCAAGTCAAGCACCATACGAAACCTCCTGATTTTCTTTCTTTCTTTTCAGGAACCACTGGAGTAACAAAAGTTAAAAAGATGGCACAAACACTGAATGAGACAAAATTCTTTTTGCCAACTTACCGTTGGAAGAGACCCGTCAAAAGCAACGCACATGGGAATGTCTTTAATAGGACATCCAAAATGACGCTGAAACCTCATTGATGGATAGATTTCAGTCACGTCTGGCTGAAGACGAAAAATTTAGCGCTAGCAGGGAGGCAACCCTTGCACTTTGTTGTAATTTCTAATTTTATATTTTGTGTATACATGTTGTAAAGTTTTTAATTTTGTGTGTTATTTTTGTAGGGAAAAGCACAAACGGAGCATTTTAAGACAGAATGAATGGTGTTTGGCAATCACAAAGGATAGAGCTAATTCATTTGTGATGGCTGAGTTATATAAATTCAGCTCTACATTTCTTTCTTCGACACATCCAGATATACATCCAAATAAGAGAAAGAAAATGGAAGCAACTTCACAGCAGCGAGTCAAGCGAATTTATGTTTTCTGTGGATCCAATTCTGGTAATAAACCAGAATTCATTGAGGCTGCAAAGGAATTGGGGAGAGTCATATCAGAGAAAAATATGCACCTAGTATATGGCGGTGGCAATCTTGGAATGATGGGAAGCATTTCAAAATCCGTTCAGGAAGGTGGCGGTCATGTTTTGGGAATCATTCCAAAACCTTTGGCAGAGGAACAATTAATTGGACCAAAAAATGGAGATGAACGCATTGTATCAGGTATGTCTGAACAAATCCATGAAATGATCAATATTGCGGATGCGTTTATTGCATTACCAGGTGGGCTTGGAACGTTTGAAGAAATGTTCACCGTAGCATCATGGGCACACTTAAACATTCATCGGAAGCCCATTGGGTTACTTAACATTGAGCATTTCTTCGATTTCCTGTTTGTATTTCTCGCGGAAGCCAAAAGACATGAGTTCGTCACCAAATCAGTACAAGATATTTTCCTGACTACGACAAAAGCCGAAGAATTAATTGACCAAATCCTAGAATTTGAACCAAAAATCGACCCCATTCTTTCCAAGTTGAACTGGTCAGATATCAATCGTGGTAAGAAGCGTAAATTGGACATAGATCTTAATCGGTAATTTTTCGTAGATTTTCAGATAACCAGGTACGACCTTCTTAACTCCTCTTCTACTGTTTAAGACATTGGGGACAATGTCTCATTTAGGTTTGGGGGAGGGAATATTTTATTAGTATCTTGTTTATTTTGTGTTATTTTTATTAGATTTTTAGTCCAAAATTTTTCAAAAAATACAAAAAAATTGAAAAATTTTCAAAAATTACAAAAATATTTTTTTTTTGTTTTTGTGTTTTTATTTTGACTAAAAATGTGAAATTGGTAAGAGATAGCTGAGTAAGGAGTTTCCACTCCCGAGACGTATCTCAAACCTATTTCGGAACAACTTAATTTTTGTTTATTTCATTTTAATTATTTAATTTGTAAATTCTCCATAAAACGGACTAAAATGGATCTTCATATGTTCAGTTAGCAGATATTATCAACATACATAATAACATACAGACATGAGCTAAAATTGAAAAGTTTGTAATATTCAGTGCTCTAGTTTAATTGGAGGAAGCATCTCAAAAAGTGATGGAGTAAAAAAAAAACGTATGAGATCCGAGTTATTAAGTCTGTAAGGGTGTTTTAACACCTAGTGCCCTAAAGCCAGCTGGTTTGGGAGTCACTGGCCCAAAGCTCGCTACATGGATCAAGGATGTTGCAAAAATATATATATCTGAAGTCTGAGTAATTAAGTCCGTAGGGGTGTCTTAACACCTGGTGCCCTAAAGCCAATTGGTTTGGGAGCCACCGACCCAACACTCGCTACATAGATGGAAGATATTGTATATAAATAAAAAAAAATCAAAAATAGAAAAAAAATCATTAGAAAAATCAGAAAAATTATTCCATTGCTGCAAAAAGATGTGACTTTAGATAAAAATTGAGGACAAAAATATTATTCTCTTATCAACTACAATTGTCACTGTTGTGGGCAAAAATGAGTTGATTAATATTTTGTCGACTGTGTATATGGAGAATGGTAAAAATAATCGGAGAATTTACTTATTCGGTAATTTAGAATGAAACAAAACAACTATTGACTTGGAGTAGAAGTTTCATCTGATTAGTCACTAACTTCTTTATTCTCTTTTCTCTTGCCTTTTTGCTTTTGTGTGCACTAGTTTTATTATTTTTTTTAAAAATATTTGTGGGTATCGTTGCTGTAAGCCCTAACGAGACTATAACTCGTCCACTAGGGACACCTAAGGGTTTAAAGGCTTGTTGCATATGCTAAATGCAACTGTGATCCCTACGAAAGTGGCTTAGTTTAATTTTAATTGTTTCTTGTATTTTATTTTATTGTTTTGGTCGAGGACTAGCAAAATGTTAGGTTTGGGGGTGTGATGAGCGGAAAATATATCAATATTTACTGCCCCTTTTACTTAATATTTTGTTTAGTTTCTCGGGTTTGATGAATATTTTGATGTGTTTTAGTTTATTTTGCAGATAAAATAATATTGGGACACAATGAAATCATTTAGGACAAAATGTGGGTCAAATAAGGGCAAAATTGGACTTGACATATTAATTTTGGAGATTGAAAACTTGAAAGGGCGTTTTAACGAAGTGCAGTTTTGGAAATTCTAGTTTTGCGCATCTCTTGTATTTTGGGCATAAAGTTTTAATCCGATATCGGATAGAGCTAATTCAAGTTCCAGATTAAAGAAGACTCAAAGATCTACAACTTTGAAAGACAAAATATTTTCGAATTCTGAAGATGTCATGCCCGAAATTGATGAACCATCCAGAAGTGTGTTGTGTGTAATTATTAAAGTCATTTTCAAAGCAAAAAATAAATTAATAAATAAATAATAAAAATTATCAAATCACCCCCAAAAAAGATAAGCAATTAGTGGAGCAATTAATAATGGATTTGGTGGATGATTTGATGGAGGCAAAATTTTGCCTATAAATACCAAGCCATTTCATTTGTAAATTCATACTTTCTTCTAACGAATTCCTTAAGAATACTAAGAAGATTGTATCTTGTTTGTTTATTTATAGCTTTTAGTAATTAATTTCCGCTTTCGCACTTTCTTTTCTTTACTTTCCAGTTTTTACTTTCCGCAATTTACTTTTACGCACAGTACTTTTCTTTCTTTAATTTTCAGTTTTTACTTTTCAGTAATGAGGAGGTAACTCTCCTTTCCTGGGGTAAAAGATAAAACTTTTATTACTAATATTTAGATTAATCTCCCTTAATTATAATATATAAACTATTTAAAACCTGACTTAACGAGGATACCGCCATATTGGTCGGTTGGTAATTATTTAAATTGGTTTTAACCTGACTAAACTGGATACCGCCTGATTGGTCGGTTGGTAATTAATTATTAATTTGACTTAATCTGGATACCGCCTATATGGCTGGTTGGTAATTATCATGCAAAGTTAGTATATTATATTAAGGGATATCTAAAATAGAAGTAATAAAAGTGGATCCTTTTACCTCATCATTTTCTTTTATTGTACTTTTACTTTATTTACTTTTCAGCAATTTACTTTCAGCATTTACTTTCAGCAATTTACTTTCAGCATTTACTTTTCAGAAATTTACTTTCAGCAATTTACTTTTCAGCATTTAATTTTCAGTATTTAATTTCATTATTTACTTTCCGTCATTTACTTTCAGCAATTTACTTTTCAGCATTTACTTTATGTCTTTTATTTTATTTAAGTTTTTACTAGCCCTAATTATGTGTCGCAACTAAGTTAGTTATCTGGGGTTGTGATGAATTCTAATATCACCGTTTTATAAGGGGTTATTTTATAATTGGGTAATTTAAAGGTTTACTTATTAAGTCTTATGCTTAATGCTTCTTGTTGTCTGATCACCAATAAGATTGATGTGGTAAATCTAAAATGAACTAGACATAGAGATTTTAAGTTTCAGCCTTAGACTTAATAGCCCACGATCTTCCTTGAGGATAGATAACCCTTTAATAGATTTCCTTACAGGATAGACATATACCTGTCGGGCGGGGGTAGCCATAATTGGAACTTAAACTTAATGAATCCAGATAATTTGGTTGACATAGACATATGGTTCAATTGGGTTAAACTGGGTATTTGCGTCTGACCATCGACAGAGGCTTTTGCATAATTTCGTGTTCCAGGTTAGTAAACTGATTTATTACACAAACATAAAATAATCACTTCATCTTTTAAAAGATATTAGAATGATTCACAACCCTATATCTTTGTGTCTTTTGTTATTTTCCTTAGTATTTTCTTTTGTCTTTTTATTTATTTATTTATTTAGCAAATCTACAATCAACCAAATCAATCAAGCAATCATTCTCTTCTCCCTCAATTAGATATCTGTAAATAAATAGATTCAATAATTAATAACAACAATAGGAATTAAGTCCTCGTGGGATCGATATTTTTATACTACTTGAACGATACGTGCGCTTGCGTTATACGCGTGTGTTTACGCCGGTCAATGTTCAACCTCTATTATATACAACGTTAACTCGAATAATCTCAATGAATCACTTCTATGGCACAGTCGCTTAGTGTTGGACAATTATGACCCATAGCGTCACTATTTGTAAAAGACATTGTGTTTTTATACAAATTAATTATGTAGCAAAGGAAATTGCCTTTTATCATTTCGTAATTAGATTACTTAAATGTGTGATTGATGAAAGTCCTTATGATTAGTTCCGGATTGAGATGATATAAGACAGTATCAATCAACGACGGTTTAATCATTAAATATCCCTAGTCGTAATATTATTGATATTGGACATCGATAATGCGGAATAGACTAGTATCGCACTTGTGCGTGTTATGGAAGCGTAACAGCATAGTTCTCATATATTTAAGTATTGGATACTTATACAAGTGTGGTAGGAGATTGTGTTTACCGATGGTACGGAAACAGCTTCGCTCTGGATAGACCCATCGAAATCCCATTGGTAGTATGACTATGTGTCTATGGGAGTCCGCATCAGGGTAGGTGTATTTGGTCTTAACCTGAGACTTACATCACTAGTACTTACGACAATCAATACGCTTTGGTTTTGGTCGTCCAGGACTTTAACAGGTTCTGTGTACGCCTCTTCTGGGTTTATTGAGAATCATAGTGTATTGGGTGTGATGTCAAGACGGAAGTATCACTTCAGTCATATGGAGATGATGGTCACGCAGGGATACATAACTGGTTCTCTAAAGGGTTGCAACCATTAGGATAATTATTTGATAATAAAGAGACTAGTTGCTAGTGATCCGACATATGCTTTGTACGGGGCAGACACTATTCCAGCCCCAGGCCTTGCATGTGACATCCGATACTGGATCGCAATACACAATACTACGTATACTACGTCTGACATAGATTATATATTCCATTAAGAATATTTCTGGAGAATTGGGTAGGCATGGCGCTTTGCTAGTAGCCAACCTTGTCTTGTAAATCGGTAAGAACGTAGTACGAGGTACGTACGTGTTCGGATTGTCCGACGACCGGATTTACTGCAAACATATCCAGGGATCTCTTGGGTCGCTTCCCGAAGATTCACCGATGACGTATGATTCAAACTTTATTAATCTGGGATTATAGCGGAGAGACTTTATCTGGGATAAAGTACTATTTGAAGAGAGAGAACGATTAATTTGGAATTAATCGATAAAATAATATATTCGATATATTATACGAAATTAGATTTCGACGCGGAATTAAAATTAGATTTTAATTCGGGCTAACGAGTTAATTTAGAATTAATTCGCTAGCGACATGAATAGTAATTTTGCTAGGCATAATTATTTAATTTAATTTAATTTAATTACGTCGCAACGGAAAATTCATTAATTTGGAATTAACGAACCCGAGTCCGGAATGTGTTTGCGGGCCCACTTCGATTTTGAATCAAGTGCGGCCACAAGTCACATCGTGAGTCACATCACTCGTCACTTTAGTGATAGATGTCAAGTCACCCTTTTGGTGAGTGACATGCAGTCACTATTCATGATGTTGGTTGGTGTGGACATTTAATGCAATTTTGGAGCCAAAATTTTGGTTGACTTTTTGAAAGCATATACCAAATTTTTGGTAATTGATTTTATTATGTTTTTGGAAAAACAAATACTAAAAAACCGTGAGCCTCCTCCATTGAAAGAAGAATTGTTTTTCTTTCAAATCTTGCTAGCAAACTAAAAGGATCAATACAAGGTGATAGGGAAACCGAACTTAGAGCTTGGAATCCTTTGGAAGCTTGGAGCTTGTTCATCTTCATCAATAAAATCTTGCCTTGGCCGAAAGCTTAAACAAGGTGGAAATTTTTGTTGATCTTCGCATCCAAAAGCCGATCTTTGTAAGTATGATTCCGTCATACTTCTTATAAGTATTCATTCTTTTCATTGCTTATATTGATCTTGGGACCACCTTAGAAACAAACACTTAGGTCATATCAATGAAACAAGATTAACTAAGCTACACAAGGATGGGTTTTTCAAACCCTTCAAATATAAACCTTATGGAACTTGTGAGTCTTGTTTACTTGATAAAATGACCAAATTACCCTTCAAAGGTAAATGATAGCGTGCAGCGGAGACATTAGAACTCATACACTCTGATGTATGCGGACCAATGTCAGTCACCGCTAGAGGTGGATTCTCCTACTTCATTAGCTTTATCGATGATCATTCACGATATGGGTATGTGTACCTTATGCGGTACAAATCTGAAGCCTTTGAGAAATTCAAAGACTTCAAGGCTGAAGTAGAAAACCAGCTTAATAAAAGTATTAAGTCACTAAGGTCTGACCGATGTGGTGAATACTTAAGCAATAAATTTCAAGATTACTTGAGAGAAAATGGCATTGTTTCCCAGTGGACTCCTCCGGGAACTCCACAGCACAATGGGGTCTCCGAAAGGAGAAATCAGACATTATTAGATATGGTCCGGTCAATGATGCAAGACACGGATCTACCTCTTTCATTTTGGGGTCTTGCTTTAGAAACTGCAACACTACTACTAAACCAAGTTCCTTCCAATACTGTTAGTCAAACACCATATGAGTTATGGTTTGGGAAACGTCATAATCTTAGTTATATAAGAATTTGGGGATGTGACGCATATGTCAAGCTCACACAAACTAACAAATTGGATGATAGGGCAGTTAAATGTAAGTTTGTAGGATATGCCTTGAACTCAAGAGCATACGTGTTCTACGTCCCAAATGAACAAAGAACATTTGTCTCACGAAATGCTAAATTTCTAGAGAATGAATTCATTCTCAAGAAATATAGTGGGAGTAGACTTGACCTCGATGAGGTACGAGAAGAAAAAACTAACATAGAACTAAACCCCATGCCCCTCAAAAAGGCAGCGACAGAACAACCACAAGGTTATGAACTCAGAAGGTCTGGTAGGGAAAGACATGAGCCTGAAAGATATGGTTTCCATATTGATGAGGAAAATGATCAGGTCATTGATAATGACGATCCCACAAGTTATGAAGAAGCAATGTGTGACATTGATTCAGTCAAGTGGCTTGAGGCCATGAAATCCGAAATAAACTCTATGTATCAAAATCAAGTCTGGGACTTGGTAGATGCACCTGAAGGGATAAAACACATAGGCTGCAAGTGGATTTACAAGCGTAAAACTGATGCAGAAGGCAACATCCAAACCTATAAGGCTAGGTTGGTGGCGAAAGGTTTTAGACAAATCCAAGGAATTTACTATGACGAAACCTTCTCACCTGTTGCAATGATAAAGTCCATTCGAATTTTACTGGCACTAACTGCACACTTTGATTATGAGATTTGGCAGATGGATGTCAAAACAGCTTTCCTTAATGAGAACCTCGTAGAGGAAGTCTATATGACACAACCTGAGGGGTTTGCATCTTAGGATGATCATAATAAAGTATGCAAGCTTAAACGATCCATTAATGGACTCAAGCAAGCCTCCAGAAGTTGGAATATACGATTTGATGAGACAATCAAAGAATTTGACTTCATCAAAAATGTAGACGAGCCTTGTGTTTACAGGAAAAGTAGTGGGAGTGCTGTTGTATTTATTGTATTATATGTCGTTGACATATTAATCATCGGGAATGATATTCCCATGATGCAAGCCACCAAACAATGGTTATCTCAGAATTTCTCCATGAAAGATTTGGGAGAAGCAGCCCACATCCTCGGCATTAAGATCTACCGTAATAGATCTAAGAGGTTGTTAGGACTTTCTCAATCTATGTACATAGATAAAGTTTTGAAAAGATTCAAAATGGAAGATTCCAAAAGAGGTAATTTACCTACTTGTCATGGAATCAAATTATCTAAGGAGCAATGTCCACATACTCCTTCAGATAGAGAGCGTATGAGTAGGATCCCTTATGCTTCAGCAATAGGATCGATCATGTACGCCATACTATGTACAAGACCTGATGTCTCTTATGCTCTTAACATAATGAGCAGGTATCAGACAAATCCTGGTGAGCAACACTGGGCAGCTGTCAAAATAATCCTCAAGTATCTGAGAAGAACTAAGGATGTGTTTTTGACATACGGAGATTGTTCTGAGATGAAAATCATTGGTTACAGTGATGCGAGCTTTCAGACCGATAGGGATGACAACAGATCGCAAACATGATATCTGTTTACTTTGAATGGCGGTGCTGTCAGTTGGAAAAGCTCAAAGCAGTCAACTACAGCGGACTCCACCACTGAAGTCGAGTATATTGCAGCATGTGAGGCTGCTAAAGAAGCAGTCTGGATAAAGAAGTTCATCACGGAGCTGGAAGTACTTCTCGTGATAAAGAATGGCGTCACGATGTATTGTGACAACACGGGCGCCATTGCTTAATCAAAGGAACCAAGGTCCCACCAGAAATCCAAGCATGTACTCAGGCGATTTCATTTCATCAGGGAGATTGTTGAGAGAAAAGAAGTTATTATAGAGAAAATACCCACATAAGATAATCTTGTAGATTTTCTGACTAAAGGGCTGACTCAACAAAAGTATGATAGGCACACTCGAGAGTATGGTGTCCAGATCCATACTAGTTGCCTATAGGGCAAGTGGGAGATTGTTAGGGATATGCCCTATACCCAACTTGTGGATGGGCTATATGTACATGTATTTGTAATATTTTCATTAATTAATAAAATGACAATCTTTATTATACGTGTCTTACATAACTTATATGAATCATCAACACTGTAATAAAGCGCTTGGAGTAATAAGACGATGGCTTCCATGCCTTATGAGAATCATTACTCTTAAATGTTCATAGTCATAGTTTTGTGAATAATCTGGGCGTTCACAAAGCGGAGAGACTAGCATGATGATATGATCCGCCTTTAAGTGGGGTAGCCGATCTCATAGGCTACTAGCGGAGATCCGTCCGCTTGGTGTATCACATGGATGCATGAGTTGCTCGTGTCCATCGAAATGACCGACGAAAGTTTTCATATGGAGTTTTTATACCATATGTCTGTGAGAACTTTCATGTATCGATTATATGACTAGTCCTTAGACTTGAGGTCTTTACAATCTTATGTGTGGATCAAATAACTTTGACATTCTCCTTCCCCAGTTCAAAAGATCCGGTCATAAGGGTATGATTGGGTCATTTGTTGAAACACATGAAGTTTGTAAAGATACAACAGAGAATCACCACTCTATCGGATAATATTTTCTTATAAGAGTAATATTCCAGCTCGCGGGTTGATATGTGTGATCAGTGCTTGAGAGTGTGGCCACAACGGAAGAATCATGTGAGATTCTTAGGTTAGCACGATTCATGACACTATCAACATCATACCTTTGACCATATGGGTAGACACTTTTCGTACCCTAGGTCAATAGGTGGGGATACAGTGAGGCGATGGACCGTATCATATGTAAATCGCATACATAATGGGTATATATATGTTTCCTTCTTATTTGGGGGCCTTGGCATGTTGCTAGATGTCAACCTTGGTCATTGAAATCGAACGACCATCTGATCAGAGGATAATTTATGTTCGATTAAATTATCACGATTCATTTCATATCCAACTTGAGGGGAACCCAAAAGTTCACACACAACAAAGTTGAAATCAATGGTTAACAGTGCATAGTACAAATATAACAGCATATATGATTGCTGTAGGAATTATTCATAAATGGTTCAATGTGTTTAATTATTGAACAGATCATTTATGAGGTTCCATAGTGGCTTAGGGATTGGTGAATGACGATAAGGGCACTTTGGGAATTGGAAAAAAAAAATACTATTCACATGAATAGTAAAAAAAAATTTATTTGTTTTGAATTCCAATTCGGCCCAAACTATTATTAGGGTTTTTTAATCTCATTAAACCACTAAATTAAGATCCAATGGCTAAGACTAAATTAGCTTTTATCCCACATCGGATTCTTAATTAATTTTGTTGTCTTTGGAGCACTATATAAACCCAAAGAATTCTTCACAAATTTGCTACACCAAAACCTTTCATATCTTGGGTTTATATAAGTGAGCAACTCTAAAGTTTAAGAGTAAGCCACTGATTTTGAGGATCCTTAAGTCTAATTGACTAGAGGAACCTTGAGTTAAAAGTTTTGAGGTATTTGCCTAGGCTAGCACCAAGGGAAAAATACCCATGCACTCAAGGTGTAGTCTTGCCGTTGAGTTTTGGCTTTGGTGTGTGCATCTTTGGAGGCCACACACTTGGGTGGATCTTTGGAACATGGAAGAGCTTGCTGAGTTCGAGAAAAGCTTGTAGATTGGAGGGAGGTCTGGATAAGTCTTCGGTTCAAGTAAGTCTTTTTCTTTCTTTATTTTATTTAGAGTTCTTATGATAGTTAGCATGTTTAGGTTTATATTCTTTGCATGTTTTATGTGTTTTATGCTTAAAATATATAGTAACATGCCTAGGCTTGTAGAATAATCAAAACAAATGGGTATTGGGCAAAGGGAAAACGGCATAATAATTTTGATTTTCCGCTGCGCACTCGCGGCTACTTCCCAACAGAAATGAACCCTTCTTGCGCCAACATACAATAATAGGGCCTCAGTGGGACGTAACCCAGTCTCGAACCAAATTGACAGAGATAGGCCTTCGGGAAAATATTTCGACCCCATGCCATCTAAGTCACTAGGTCAGAAGGGAATGAACCGTGTTTGCGCCAACACATAATAATAGTGCCTCGACGGGGCGTAACCTATATCCGAGCCAATATGGCAGAGAGAGGTTTTGGGGGAAAGATTACAACCCCAAGCCATCTAAGTCACTTGGCCGCAAGGGAATGAACCTTTCTTGTGCCAACACACAGTAATAGAGCTTCGACGAGACGTAACCCAGCCTCGAGTCATTATAACCATAATCCAAAAAGTCCTCGAGGGAAGATATTCAACCTCAGGTCATCTGCACGAACACTGATATTGGCGTCTCATACCAAGTCGTGCATAAATAAAAATAAAAGATCGAAAATGTAACATGGGTAATGTGTCACACACTCCATGCCGACCTAAAAATATTAAGGTAACCGGGACAACGTCTTGTCCCATGTTACCTAAAATAATAATTTTGAACCTCCCATTCCAAATGTCCTGACGAATCGAGCTACAGATCAAGGAGCGGCCAATGCCATGGGGGAATTTCCCATCATGCTAGGTAGGCTCCAAGTCTGCAAATTCTATAGAGGCCTTCTAGCCTTCCCCGTGCTATGCTCCTATGGATCCGAAAAAGGGACAGCCAGCGCCATGAGGGAAATTTCCCTCCCTATGCTAGGCAAATCTCGAGGTTATAAATGCCACAAAGGCCTGTGGCCCTTGCCCGTGCTATGTACCTCCAACTTTCTCTATGGGCGAAAAACGTCATGGGGGAAATATCCCTCCCCATGCTATGCAAACCCAAGAGTACCATAGTACCAAGTAAATTTTCTTCCATCCATGTATGCTATGATTACCTTGGGGCACCAAACACCACACCGACCCTCCAGGCGAACGTGTTATGGATACCCGAGGCATCAAACATCATGCAGGTTTTCAATGTCTTCGATCTTCGAAGGTGCAAAAAATCGGGTACTAACGTTCCGACTTGAGGTGTTTGATAATGACACCGAGGCTGGTGTTTTATGAGGGGTGCGCACTTTCCACACATCATTTTTCACTTTTTTACTGATGTTGAGGAGGTGCAAGTAATCGGGTATTGATAATCTGGCCTGTGACACTTGATGGCATGCCACGGGAGTACTTGTGTTCCACACATCTCGTTGCACCTTTTGTTGTATTCCAGGGATCTATTGTTCATCTTATAACTTTTTGAGGGTGATTTTAAGAGTGGCTTTATCTGTTGCAAAAGCTTGACATCCTTTATTCTAAAAAGTTCATTAACCGGATGTTGTCCAGTTATTTCAGGTAATGGGAACCCGGCCCGATGGCCTCTGCTACCTGTGCTGCCCAGCTCTCATGGCCTCATGATCAACATACTCGTTGAGGTAGGCACCCCTCACCAAGTCCTCGACTTGTTCTTGCAGACCTCTATAATTCTCGATGTTATGCCCTTGTATTGTGATGGGAGCAATACGCCCTATCGTCCCTCTTCTCTACCGAGAATCTTCTCGGGTCGGGCTTTATTTGTATCTCCTTATATTGTATTTCCCCAGCTATCTGAAATAATGGCAAGTGTTATCTCCCTTTTTTTTCGTGCATTCTCTTTTTCCAACCATAAGTTCTCTTCCATCTTTTCCATCCACTCCTCCGTTGGGTTTTCCAAAACTCTATAGTTTCCATCTTTTGTTATCGCCTTAGTGTGTTTGCTTCTTCTTTTACTTTCTTCACGAACGACGCCAACTATTGACGACTATTTTCGTTCGAAGAGTAATATAGGAAATTAACCCTCAAATAAACCTCATTCAACAATGAATTTGTTTGGTTAGTAGGGAACCAAATGAAAACTCAGCAAGTGGACAGATAAATCACAGATGCAAGGATTTACGTTGTTTGGTGGAGAGTGGCTCCAACCTACGTCCACGGGAGAAAGAGGGTGTGTTTTATTACTGCTCGGGGTGAAGACCGACCCAGGGTACAAGTGAGGTAATGAACTTACTAAGAGTTTATAACACCTCAGGTCTTACACTAGCCCATTACTATTCTCTCAATAGTCAAACAACCGACCAATTTTCTCTCTCTCTCACAAGATTTTTGGCTCTTGGTTTCTCTCTAAGTGTTTGAGATGCAAATTTGGCTAACCCTTTACAAGAGTTGTCAATATAATTCCAAATAATTCCCTCCTTATAAGAGTTGTGTATCCAATTCCAAAGAATTCCTCTCTCCCCTGTTGTGAATCTCATTCCAAAGAATCCTTATCTCCCTTATATAGGCTTCCAAATCTATTATTCCACTGCCAATGACGTCATCCCATGCCACTTTGTCATCATTGTTTTCCTTGAGTCATTGCTACTACCACTTTCTCAGCCAATCCTATGCGCCAGCTGTTCTGCTACTTGCACCAGCCTATGGAGGCCCCTACACCGCTCTATGACGACTGGCATAGGCTACTTTCACAGTGAACCATTGCTTTCCCATAGTTATCTTTAGTCTTCTAGAATGATATCTTCTCATTTTAAGGCATACATCACTCGACTCAAATATAGATTGGCATGTGATCTCATCTTTATTCTTCGGGTCGGTATATCGAGGTGGATGATACTGGTCAAAACTCCATTTGACCTCCTTAACCAGGTCAGGTTGCTAAGCATGGACCACATCGGGTCGGTTTCCATAAATACGCAAATGAACCTAAATCTAACACATCTTCTTTAGGTCGGGTTGGTATCCCAATTTACTTCATCACCAACAGGTTCTGCCTGTTGGGGTATGCGCAGCGGAAAGGCGCGGTGGAAGGCAAAAATAGTTTTTAAACATTTTAAAATTTTTTCGAGTGAATTAATTAATATCAAATATTATTAATTCACTTAAAGTAGTTTAGATATATTATTTATTAACAATTAATAGTGTAATATATTTCGTTACTGATGAGTAGTAATTACATCACTTATTCACACTCATTTAGCCTAATATTTTGTATTGTTTCTCGAGTTTTATGAACGTTTTGATGTGTTTTGTTGTTATTTTGCAGATAAATAAAGTTTGGAAAGCACTGGAGGCAATTTGGGGCAAAAACGGACAAAAATGCATCAACAGGGATATTTTGGTCTTTATCGCGTCGCGACGCCAAGAAGTCTGCGTCGCGACGTCCAGAATGCGCCGGACCTGCTAACGTGCGCTGTTTGCCACGTGTCAAAATCTGATTGGTCAAAATTTGCTAACGTGCGCTGATCATGCTAACGTGTGCCATGCCACGTGTCACCATCACAGCGGTTCTGCTAATGTGCGCCGTTTGCCACGTGTCAACATCTGATTGGACTAAACCAAGCGCGTGCCACGTGTCGTCTTCCTATTGGACCGAATAACCGACGAATCAGAGCATGCCACGTGTCACCATTCTATTTGACCGAATTTCCACCCAATCACAAGCTGACACGTGGCACGATTTCATTGTACCGCATCGCCAGCCAACCACAGCGTGACACGTGTCACAATTATTGCTGCCGACAGCCGCGTGGTAAACCCACGTGGACTCCATGTAACTGTTTCCTGCGTCGCGACGCTAGTGCAATTTTCGCGTCGCGACGCTGGACCAAAAATGCCTATAAATTGAGCCTTCAGATTTCATTTTTCCTCATGCTCTCATTGGGATTATTCCCTGATTTTATAGGAAGCATCTAGTTTTGTATATATTAAATATTTTTAATTTATGTATTTTAATTTTCAGTAATAGTAGTTCTCTTATTATACCTTTCTTTTTAATGTTTAGTAGTTAATTTTTTTGCTGGGGATAAGGTGAAGCTTTTATTATTTTAATTTAGATTAATCTCTCTTAAATATAATATGGAAATTATAATTCAAAATATAAAAGATTACCGCCTTAATGGCTGATTTTATTTATTTGACATAATGTGGCACTGCCTATATGGTTGGTCTTTAGGTGACATGTAATTACCGCCTATATGGCTGGTTTATGTTCAAAAACTATTACCGCCTTTATGGCTGGTCGGACTTAATTTGACTTAATAAGGAATACTGCCTTTATGGCTGGTCGGTAATATCATGTTTAATTTCTGTATTATATTAAGGGAGATATCTAAATTATAAATAGTAAAAGTGGATCCCCAACCCCCAGCATTTTATTTTTATTCTAGGGAAGTGATGAAACACAATACACACACTTAATAATTGATTTTCTTTTTATGGGTAGTTCTTTAGTTTGTTTATTGAGTCTTAAGCTTAATGCGTCTTGTTAACTGGCAATTAATAAGATTGATGAGGTAAATCTAAAATGAACTAGACATAGGGATTTTAGGTTTCAGTCTTAGATTCAATAGCCCACGATCTTCCTTGAGGATAGATAACCCTTTAATAGATTTCCTTACAGGATATGAATATACCTGTCAGACGGGGGTAGCCATAATTGGAACTTAAACTTAATGAATCCAAGTAATGTGGTTGACATAGACATATGGTTCAATTGGGTTATACTGGGTATTTGCGTCTGACCATCGGAAGAGGCTTTTGCATATTTTCGTGTTCCAGGTTAGCAAACTGAATTAGTACACATAAATAAGAGAATCAATTCATCCTTTTAACAATATTGTGTGGAGTCACGACCCTAGATCTTTTGAGTCTGTTTATTTATTTTCCTTAGTATTTTTCTTTTGTTTATTTTATTTTTATTAAGCAATTCCACATTCAACCAATCAAAGCAATCAATTCACTTCTCCCTATAATTAGATACCTGTAAATAAATAGATTCAATAATTAATAACAACAGTAGGAATTAAGTCCTCGTGGGATTGATATTTTTATACTACTTGAACGATACGTGCGCTTGCGTTATACGTGTGTGTTTGCATCGGTCAGTTACACGACGAATTATTTTATGAAAATATTTTTCGACAAATACTACACGTAACGGGCAAACGGTCAAACCGGTTGACCAACAGCCGAGCCGGGGCAATCCAATCACTCAGGAAGTGTTCGGTCAGCCTTTGGGCTGTCCGAACAGGGCCTAGTTCGCTGGTTTCACAACCGTGACACAGTGAGCCCGTTTCGATGTGAATTTCATCATTTTCTCGCGTTTTCACCCTGAAATAATTTTTGGAATTAATCCACCACCCAATACACATCCAAAATCATCCAAATAATATACTTTTCCATGAAGACAAAATAATAATTATTAATTTATTTATTTATCTAATTAATAAAAAGACAAAATAATATTATGGAATAATATTCCAAGAATATTCTTCTATTTTATCATTATTAATAATTAATTAACAATTAATTAATTATTAATAATAAAAAAACAAGTGTCAAAATCCAATTGGTTAATAATGTGTATCTAATCTAAATTATGTATCGTACACAAATACACATTATTTAATACGCATATATAAATTATGAATAATCCAAATTATCTATAATTAATTGCCCAAGTGCTCAACGAGTACACTTTATATTGTGGGACTCTCTAGGTTCAAGTTTATCTGCACGGAAACCATTTCCATGTCCGTAATTTGTCCACTAACAAATTACGACGACCACAGATAATCGAGTTGAACCATCCAAGTCGAAGTCATTGCATATATATAATCTATTTGTCATAGATTATCCAAATTGTTCCGAAGATATAGATTAAACGACAAATCTCCGCTATGAACAATTCATGTGTCGCGACATAATTATGATTCTTTAATAAATATTCGGAACTCATTTTCGAATCATACCTTGGCCAAGGATTTCAAAGAATCACAAATTGGACACCTAAACCCGTACATGGGACTGACAAATCCTCTTCAGATACATCACAAGATATCGTGAGTATCAGTCTATACCCGACGAACAGGCAGAGGTCTGATCTTAAAAGATCGTTGACGTGACTGTCATCAAACTACAGAGGATATCACACATATCCACAGTGGTATCACAAGTCAAATGAGATGATATGCTATTCGACTCGTAAAGGTTCCTATTGACGTTGGTGTACCATCTATCAGGAATCTTCAAATGCATCGTTCAGTATTCATCCAATAAATACCTACGTGCCTATATGAGTCTCCCAAGACTCATGGTTTACTAAGATAAACCATTAGAACAATTCTAATATACTATACGTACCGGTCTCACAGGTTTACTAACTGACCAAGTATGTAAACCTTGACTAGGAACGATTTAAGAATGAATTGTATTGTTATATTTCTCAATAACAATTGCAGCGCTTTTGAAATTATGTCACAACTATTCATTCTATGGTCTTTTACGCCTTTACCATATATAAGATTATATTGATGAAAATTACTTAATTTTATTCATAATAAAATAAAATATACATTGTATTTACAATAAATATAATAAAATTTGGTGCGTTGAGTAACAACTCCAACACTGTCCTCGGAAGAACTCATTTGTATGATAAGGTCGGGTCCTTCTGTCAAATTCTGTATGTCTCTCCAGGCCCTTGAGCCTTTGCTATCACTTTTTATCTAAGTATAATCTCGATTCTACCCTCCTCGATACTCGGACCGTTCTTGGGGACAAGAAATCACCATCAACATCTTTTATTTTGGTTTTTTTTTTGTTTGGATTGCAATTAGATCTTCTAATCGTGTTTGTTTTCTTTGGAACATTTCAGATGGATTGATTTCAATTTCATTGTATTTTAATTTTTTTTAGATAATAATGGCCACTTGTTGGCATTATTGGATGTTCTCGAATGATTACCACCTTCTGCCAAAAATTCTTCTTCAAGAAATCTTGCAAAACGAGCTACGAAAACATTTCGATGCTCGGGTTAATAGAATTAATATCCTTTGGAATTCAAAGGATATCCAACAAACCTAACTTTTCTCCCTCGAGGTAAAAGTTTATGCTATTGCGTCACCTTGACGTATGGAGGATAGCCCCAAACCCTAACATAATTAAGGTTCGATTTCCTACCAACCCATATCTCATATGAAGTAGTGGGAACAAGTTTAGAGGGAACCCTATTCAACAGATGTGCAGCACTAAGAAGAGCATACCCCAATAAAAGTAAGATAAATATGTAAAACTCAACATTGATCGGACCATATCCAATAAAGTTCAATTTCTCCTTTCAGACACTCCGTTGTGCTGTGGAGTACCCGGAGAAGTATATTGAGCGAGAATCTCATTATCTTTAAGATACTCGGTAAATTCACTACTCATACATTCACCTTCTCAATCTAATCGAAGGCATTTGATGAATTTACCAGTTTATTTTTCTAAATTCTTTGAACTTTTCAAAGGTTTCTGATTTATGTTTCATCAAATAAATATTACCATACCGTGACAAATCATCGATAAATGTTACGAAGTAAGAAAAACCACTATGAGCAGTGTGACTTATAGAACCACATACATCACTATGTACGAGCTCTAATAAGTCAGTGGCCCGATGTCCAACACCAGTAAATGCGACTTTGGTCATTTTACCCTGAATACAAGATTCACAATGTTGGAAAAGATTTTATGGTTAGATTCATAATCAAACCATTCTTAACCAACTGGGTCAAGCGTCGTACACCTATATGACCTAACCGCATATGCGACAATTCAGTATCAGTTATTTCAGATCTTTTACATTTATTATCCTTTATTTCATAAACATTTCTAATAGCATACAAAAATAATGACCTTGCGAATTTGAACATTTGTGTAACAAAACAACATTCATATCATATATATACATAGAACAATTCTTAATATGTACATGATATCCTTTTGTATTTAATACAAACAATGAGCTAATATTAGCTACACAACTAGACATAAAAACATAATCTGTCAAAATGATGCTACCTATGGATAGACGAATCTTGTATTTGCCAACGGCTGCTGTAGATAAAGAATCTTCATTCCCAAAATGCAGCTGCATCTCACTTGGATTCAGCACTGGCCTTCAAACACTGCAATGAATTACAGATGTGAATAGGACTAGCAGAATCTAAAACCCATCCAGAACCTATGGCTTCACAAGCCAAAGAGATATCAATGATAGGGAAAATAAATATATCTATGCGGCGGCTCTCTCCCATGTGATGGAAGCTATGGCGTCTGGATAATTGTGTTTCCAATGTCCAATCTTGCCACAGTGGTGGCACTTGTCCTCAGCGGCTTTCTTCTTCGCCTTGCCTAGCTTCGCTACTTTTCCTTTGGGAGGAACACCAGAGCCAATCTTCTTTGCTTTTTTTTTTCTTGTTCTAGCTAGATCTCGTAGATTGAGAAGAAGAAGAACTAGGCAAATAGGACTCAAAATGAGTGTCGGCACACCCTTTTTGATGTCTTCCTCAGCAGTCTGAAGCATCCTATGCATCTGACTGTAGGAACAATGAATACCATGCATGTTGAAGTTCATAGTGAACTGGGAATACGCCGGTGAGAGTGATCCAAGAATCAAATTCCTGCCCAATGTCTCATTTAGCTAAAAGTCAAACTTTTGAAGCTGCTCAATGAGATCCATCATGTGCAATGTTGGTATATATGCCCTAGAGCTTCATGTATTATAAACATAATTGATTATTATAATAATAATAAATGCATTATTCATTTATCAAAGTTGTTTGATTTATATCGCATATTGTCCAATTGTCTTGTTTACCTTGATTACTCTTGTACTTCAGACTTAGTGTATGATGCACGAGAGGATTTAAGTCTGAAGTTAGTAATCTAAATAGTCCTGTGGGAACACAGAAATCTGGGGCGACGTATGCTGTCCCGGGCTCGCGGCCCGGTCGGGAGTACGGAGTAGCCACGGGGGACTAAACCGGAGAATAATGGAGTCGCCACCCGGTGTGAACCGGGAAAAGAGATTTAAGGCCGCACTCACCCCCCTCGCAAGGGAAGACCTCAAACCGTTGGGTTCAGAATAGTCCCTTACTTATGCCATTTGTAATGAAAGGATTTACATAATAATTTAATCAGGCTTAAGTAACACTTATTCCTAAGAATATCATGCTTCTATATTCACGGGCACAAAATAACACTTATACATACATTTCGCATATATCTCATATCTAAGAACACATGCCTGAAAATACCTCAAAGTAACAATGAACATACAACTTCATTCAACATATGATATTCATGAAAAACACAAGCATACATGATAACCGCACAAGCATACATGTGAGCACTTTTCCACGTGATACGTGGAATTGTATCCCAAGTACATACCGCATTACCGTCCATTCGGAATCGGCTACGGAATTTATGTCTGGGTTTCCATCCGATATATCACAAGAAATAATACTCCAAAGTCATCATGGCATATGTATATGAATCGTAATGCGTTAAATCAAGACTAAGGCAATGACGCAACTAATGGAATAAACATGCTTTTCATTATTATGTGCACAAAGATAAGAATGACTATGTGTGGTTCCATAAGAAATCACCTAAGAAACAATTATACATGGCATGTGATGAATATGTCTCAGTTCAGTGTGTTCGCGTTCGTGTAGCGTTCGTAAACGCGTTCGAACGGAAATGAAACAGAATGCTCGCGTTCGTGTGGCGTTTGTTAACGCGTTCGAACGGAAATGAAACAGAATGCTCACGTTCGTATGGCGTTCGTGAACGCGTTCGAACGGAAATGAGACCTGATGCATGATAAGGCAAAATGCATATGCGTTCGAGTTGCGTTCGTATACGCGTTCGAACGGGGATAAACCTGATGCATGAAATGGGACGCAATAAATAATGGCGAATAGTACAATGCGAGGCGCGACAAAGCATCGTGGTAAAGGGCTTTAACCCTTCCCCATAGGGGATCTTTCATTCCACTTACTAAGCCCATGCGCTCGATCGCATCGTGCATACAAACATAAAGACAATCATATCAAAACCAAGTATGCCTAATTGAACACATCTTACATCCAATCCGAACACACATCAACCGGCGCGGCAAAGCATCGTGGTAAAGGGTTTTAACCCCTCCCCATAAAGGATCTTTCATTCCACTTACTAAGCCCATGCGCTTGATTGAACCATGCATAAAAAGATAAAGACAATAATATCAAACTAAGTATGCCCGATTGAACGTATCTTGCATCCCACCGAACACACATCAACCGGCGCGGCGAAGTAGTATCACAAAGGTGGCCTTTTAGGCTATTCGTCTCTCAAATAGAGGACCTTTGGACTAACTCACTAAGCCCATGCGCTCGATTGAATCATGCATAAATAAACAACATACAGAATTCAAGTGATGAAAATAAACAAAAGCAACACAAAACAAAAGAGGGTGCCGTTTACTCAAGCGGTACGTGGAGTTGTGTCCCGAGTACAGATCATATTACCGTCCATTCGAAATCGGCTATGAAATTTATGTCCGGGTTTCCATCCGATATAATGCGAGAGTTGACACATCTCTCATTCATCCAATACCCGCAACACACATCATACACAAACGAGATTTAATGAATAAGTAAAATACGATCAAAATAACTAACAAAAATCAAATAAAGATGAGTGTGAAAAGTTTGGGAATAATATATTGGTTGATTGATTTTAACTTGGTATGATTATATTTGATTGGTTTTAATTGGTTAGGATTGATTTTAATTAGGCATATCTTCTTTTTAATTTTAGTATATGATATATTCAAATTATTTAAATTAGGCATGATTTTAGTTTAAGTTTGGTAAATGTTTTATTTAATTGGTAAATGGTTTAAATATTTTATTAATGTTTAATGTTTAAATTAATATTTATTTATTTAATTTGGGATGTGTTTTATGGGCTTGGTGGGCTAATTGGGCTTGGGTGTGAGGCTTGCAGCAAAACCAGAATTACCGACACCGTTCGAACGCTTCCTCGAACGCGACACGAACGCTCGCAATCTGCCTGACATTTGAACGAAGTAACGAACGCAGCACTAACGAAGACAGTGAGCTTGTTTATTCTGAATTTCCCCTTCCGATATCCGTTTCCCGCGGCTTCCGTGACTCAAAAGGTAGTGCCTCCAAATGAGACTCATCATCGGGTTTCACATGCAAAAATACAATGCCTACAGTCGCCCCCACTTTGATGGGGCTTGTGCAGTGTGTGACAGTGACAGTTCTATCAAAGTCTATGCAATGCATTTTTACTTACCTGGCAAGCTAGCTGTCTCGAGCTGAGCTGATACTGCAGTGGACCTCGATCCTGAGACGTATCTCGATACTGCTGATGACGTGGGCCTCGCTTGCAAAACGATGTGATGTGGAGCTTCGCTCCTCAGCCGATATGGGCTTCGCCCCCAAGCTGATATAATGTGATGTGGAGCCTCGCTCCTCAGCCGATATGGGCTTCGCCCCCAAGCTGATACAATGTGGAGCCTCGCTCCTCAACCGATATGGGCTTCACCCCCAAGCTGATATTATGTGATGTGGAGCCTCGCTCCTCAGCCGATATGGGTCGCCCCCAAGCTGATATGATGTGATGTGGAGCCTCGCTCCTCAGCCGATATGGGCTTCGCCCCCAGCTGATATGATGTGATGTGGAGCCTCGCTCCTCAGCCGATATGGGCTTTGCCCCCAAGCTGATATGATGTGATGTGGAGCCTCGCTCCTCAGCCGATATGGGCTTCACCCCCAAGCTAATATAATGTGAGGCTTACTGCTCACTCTTTTCCGTCTTCAACACATGTTTACACAAAACAGAACAAACACAAAAATATGCAATATAGGTTACGTGTATGCATGCATGCATGAGTTTTCTTATTCCGTTGGGTTAGGCCTTCCTTGGTCCATTTCCGAACCGTGCTCCATTTTCGGAGTGCCACTTCGGCGAGATGTGAAAGTAGTCCATTTTCGAACCATGCTCCATTTTAGGAGTGCCCTTTTCGGCGAGATATGATAATGGTCCATTTCTGAACCGTTACTCCATTTTCGGAGTGCCATTTTCGGCGAGATGAGATGATGGTCCATTTCGAACCCTGCTCAATTTCCGGAGTGCCATTTTCGGAGAGATGTGATAATGGTCCATTTCCGAACCGTTGCTCCATTTTCGGAGTGCCATTTTCGGCAAGTGATGAGATGATGGTCCATTTCAAACCGTTGCTGATGAGAGATAGTCCATTTCCGGACCATTACTGATATGAGAGTGGTTCATTTCTGAACCGTTGTTGATAATAGAGTGGTCCATTTTTGAACCATGCTTCCATTCTTGGAGTGCCATCCCCGGCTTGTTCATTTCTGAACTGTATTTCCATTCCTGGAGTGCCATTCCCGGCTTGTTCATTCTTGAACTCTGCTCCATTCTTGGATTGCCATTCCCGGCTTGTTCATTCTTGAACTCTGCTCCATCCTTGGATTGCCATTCTCGGCTTGTTCATTCTCGAACTGTGTTTCCATTCTTGGAGTGCCATTCCTGGCTTGTTCATTCTTGAACTCTGCTCCATCCTTGGATTGCCATTCTCGGCTTGTTCATTCTCGAACTGTGTTTCCATTCTTGGAGTGCCATTCCCGGCTTGTTCATTCTCGAACTCTGCTCCATTCTTGGATTGCCATTCTCGGCTTGTTCATTCTCGAGCTGTCCATTCCCGGACTTTATCTCCATTCTCGGAGTGCCATTCCCGGCGTGCTCATTCCCGAGTTGTCCATTCCCGGACTGTTGAGATGAGAGATAAGGCTTTATTCCCTGATTGTTTGGACTGTGGGCTTTATTCCCGAACTGCATTGAGATGAGGCTATATTCCCCTGGGCTTTGTTCCCGAACTGTGTTGATATGAGGCTTTATTCCTCTGGGCTTTATTCCCGAATTGTTGAGAGATAGGGCTCTATTCCCCTAGACTTTCTTCTTTCAATTATGTTGACCGTGGGCTTTGTTCCTGGATTGTTGTAGAGAGTGAGCTTTGTTCCCTGACTGTGTTAACTGTGGGCTTTGTCCCCGAACTGTACTGAATGTGGGCTTTATTCCCGAACTGTATCGGATGTAGGCTTTCTTCTTGAACTGTACTGAATGTGGGCTTTATTCCCGAACTGTACTGAATGTGGGCTTTATTCCATGAACTGAGCTGAATGCAGGCTTTCTTCCTGAACTGAACTGGATGCAGGCTTTATTCCTGAATCGTACTGAATGTGGGCTTTATTCCCGAATTTGAACTGAATGCAGGCTTTGTTCCTGAATTGTACCGAATGTGGGCTTTATTCCCAAGCTGTTTTGAAGGTGGGCTTCGTCCCTAGAGTGCCATACCCGGCAGAAACCGATGCTGAACCAATGTGGGCCTCGCCCCCAGAATGCCAGACCCGGCAAGTCTATCGTTGATGCTAATGTGGGCCTCGCCCCCCAGAATGCCATACCCGGCAAGCCTGATATTGATGCTGATGATAATATGGGCCTCGCCCCCAGAATGCCATGCCCGGCTAAACCGATAATGATAATAATATGGGCCTCGCCCCCAGAGTGCCATACCCGGCAAAACTGATGCTGATAATAATTTGGGCCTTGCCCTATGATTCATTCCTGGATTCAATCCAAAACTCTGACAGCGTGGGCCTCGGCCTTAGGATTCATTCTCGGATTCTTTCCAAATTCTGACAACGTGGGCCTCGGCCCTAAGATTCATTCCCGATGCTGCTGACAATGTGGGCCTCGACCCTGGGATTCATTCCCGGATTCTACTGATGTGGCCCTCGACCCTGGGATTCATTCCCAGATTCATTCCGAAATTCTGACGGTGTGAGCCTCAGCCCTAGGACTCATTCTCTGATTCATTCCGAAATTCTGACGGTGTGGGCCTCAGCCCTAGGACTTATCCCCAAACGGATACTGATGTGGGCCTCAACCCTGGGACTCATCCCCAAAACTGATACTGATGTGGGATTCGCCCCCAGGCTGATACTAATGTAGGCCTCGCCCCAAGACTGATACTGCTGATATGGGCCTCGCCCCCAGACTGATACTGATATGGGCCTCGCCCCAAGACTGATACTGATACGGGCCTCGCCCCAAGACTGATACTGATACGGGCCTCGCCCCCAGACTGATACAGTACTGTCGATGTTCCTGATTGGTTTGTCTTTTGACGCTTTCTTTTTTCTTTTGAAACCTGTTATTACAAAACAGAACAAACACAAAAAGGATGCAAGTATGTTACGTTTATGCATGCATGCATGATTGGGTTTCCTATCCCGTTGGGCTAAGTCTTCTGCCAGTGCTCTTGGTGGCTTCTTGGTCTTTTGACAAGTCTGTCCTCTTCCCTAACCAACGGGTATCTATGATGGCTTTCAAGACAAAAATGGGGTTCACATGGTGCATGTATGCATGAGGTGCATGTGATGCATGATATGCATGCGATACAAGAAATATATCAACTCATTAAAATTTTCACACAAATCGGCTCATCATCATTTTAGAAGTTTTTGGGCCAACTGTCATAGGAGTGAACTCGTCCCAGTTTAAATTGCCCAACGAGTTCACATCTCATGGCAAGGAGCCCAACTAAATCCAAATGGTAACGTTTCGAACACAATCACAAAGTGGCCCATCAATCACTTCGAAGCCTTTGGCCCAATAGTCATGAAATACGTTCTTGTCCCAGTTTAAATGGCCCAACAAGCCCATATCCCATGATAAATGGTCCAACTGGATCCAAACGACGATGTTCCCAAACACAAGCATAGAAGAAAGATGATGCAAACATGACATAATAATTTCTACACAATGGCCTATCGACATTTCAGAAGCTTTGGGCCTGATAGTCATAAGGTGCGAACTTGCCCCAGTTTAAATGGCCCAACAAGCCCGCATTTCTGACAATAGTCCAACTGCATCCAAATGAGGATGGTCCACAAGCACATATTCAAGGAAATAGTTGTTACTTTAGCCAACCCGGTCTATGGGTGGGTTAGCAAGAGCATAGACAAAGGCTCTCACCGACGAAGGATGGCCCACAACTAGGTCTCCCCACTCAAGGGTTCGAGCAACCAAGTGAGCGCACCCTTTTTTATACACTAAGGTACGTGCCAATGAGCTATGATATGTGACAGACTGTCAAATGGATTTCCCGTTGTAGATTCCCCAGAGGGAAGGTGGAGCGAGGCTCACTTAAATACCCAAGCCTCTTAGGCTCTTATCGCTTGTTGTCAGGAATAAACAACGAGTCCTCCAAATTAGTCCATCACAATAGGCTACGAGTAGATGGCTATCTAGGTGCCTTCACAGCTTTTCCTTCTAGAAGGTAGTGAATGAAGGAAGACACCAAACCATTACCTAGCCTCAAAATGCCTTTGATTAAACCCTCACTTTATCCACTATAGACACGGTCAATTAAAACATAAATCCAAACATCACAAGTCAATATTTCGGGGCCAATTCTCTATCCCCAGTGGAGTCGCCAGACTGTGGGAAAACAGAAATCTGGGGCGACGCATGCTGTCCCGGGCTCGCGGCCCGGTCGGGAGTACGGAGTAGCCAAGGGGGACTAAACTGGAGAATAATGGAGTCGCCACCCGGTGTGAACCGGGAAAATGAGATTTAAGGCCGCACTCACCCCTCGCAAGGGAAGACCTCAAACCGTTGGGTTCGGAATGGTCCCTTACTTATGCCATTTGTAATGAAATGATTTACATAATAATTTAATCAGGCTTAAGTAACACTTATTCCTAAGAATATCATGCTTCTATATTCACGGGCACAAAATAACACTTATACATACATTTCGCATATATCTCATATCTAAGAACACATGCCTGAAAATACCTCAAAGTAACAATGAACATACAACTTCATTCAGCATATCATATTCATGAAAAACACAAGCATACATGATAACCGCACAAGCATACATGTGAGCACTTTCCCAAGTGATACGTGGAATTGTATCCCAAGTACAGACCGCATTACCGTCCATTCGGAATCGGCTACAGAATTTATGTCTGGGTTTCCATCCGATATATCACAAGAAATAATACTCCAAAGTCATCATGGCATAGGTATATGAATCGTAATACGTTAAATCAAGACTAAGGCAATGACGCAACTAATGGAATAAACATGTTTTTCATTATTATGTGCACAAAGATAAGAATGACTATGTGTGGTTCCATAAGAAATCACCTAAGAAATAATTATACATGGCATGTGATGAATATGTCTCAGTTCAGTGTGTTCGCATTCGTGTAGCGTTCGTAAACGCGTTCGAACGGAAATGAAACAGAATGCTCGCGTTCGTGTGGCGTTTGTTAACGCGTTCGAACGGAAATGAAACAGAATGCTCACGTTCGTATGGCGTTCGTGAACGCGTTCGAACAGAAATGAGACCTGATGCATGATACGGCAAAATGCATATGCGTTTGAGTTGCGTTCGTATACGCGTTCGAACGGGGATAGACCTGATGCATGAAATGAGACGCAATAAATAAATGGCTAATAGTACAATGCGAGGCGCGGCAAAGCATCGTGGTAAAGAGCTTTAACCCTTCCCCATATGGGATCTTTCATTCCACTTACTAAGCCCATGCGCTCGATCGCATCGTGCATACAAACATAAAGACAATCATATCAAAACCAAGTATGCCCGATTGAACACATCTTACATCCAATCCAAACACACATCAACCGGCGTGGCAAAGCATCGTGGTAAAGGGTTTTAACCCCTCCCCATAAGGGATCTTTCATTCCACTTACTAAGCCCATGCGCTTGATTGAACCATGCATAAAAAGATAAAGACAATAATATCAAACTAAGTATGCCCGATTGAACGTATCTTGCATCCAACCGAACACACATCAACCGGCGCGGTGAAGTAGTATCACAAAGGTGGCCTTTTAGGCTATTCGTCTCTCAAATAGAGGACCTTTGGACTAACTCACTAAGCCCATGCGCTCGATTGAATCATGCATAAATAAACAACATACAGAATTCAAGTGACGAAAAATAAACAAAAGCAACACAAAACAAAAGAGGGTGCCGTTTACTCAAGCGGTACGTGGAGTTGTGTCCCGAGTACAGATCATATTACCGTCCATTCGGAATCGGCTATGAAATTTATGTCCGGGTTTCCATCCGATATACCGCGAGAGTTGACACATCTCTCATTCATCCAATACCCGCAACACACATCATACACAAACGATATTTAACGAATAAGTAAAATATGATCAAAATAACTAACAAAAATCAAATAAAGATGAGTGTGAAAAGTACCCTCAGGTCTAACCTTTTAAGCCGTCTCTCGGATTCGCGTTTCACGAAGATCGGAAGGGGTAAAGCTCCGCAACTTTTCTGGTTCACTGGTTTGCCTTTTCCTTCACTGTTTTGCCGCTCAAACTACTGTTTCGAGTCCGTTTTGCTGCTGTTTCCTTGTGGTTTTGCTGCCGTTTCCTCTGTATCTCTTGCTTACTGTTTTTGGGTGTGTTCTTCCTGTAATTTTCCTGTGTGTTCTGTATCTTATGTGTATGAGCTAGCTAGCTAGGGTTGAGAAGGTTGGTGAAGGGTTGTTTATATAGAGAAAGGGTTAGGCTTGACAAGGAAAGAGATTTGATTTGGTGTTGGATAAGGGAAGTGAAAGATTGAGGGGGGACAAATCTTGGCTAGATAGGGAAGGTTGAATATTTAGTTTATGTTGATTAGGCATACAATATTTTAAGTTTGGGAATAATATATTGGTTGATTGATTTTAACTTGGTATGATTATATTTGATTGGTTTTAATTGGTTAGGATTGATTTTAATTAGGCATATCTTCTTTTTATTTTAGTATATGATATATTCAAATTATTTAAATTAGGCATGATTTTAGTTTAAGTTTGGTAAATGTTTTATTTAATTGGTAAATGGTTTAAATATTTTATTTATGTTTAATGTTTAAATTAATATTTATTTTTAATTTGGGATGTGTTTTATGGGCTTGGTGGGCTAATTGGGCTTGGGTGTGAGGCTAGCAGCAAAACCAGAATTACCGACACCGTTCGAACGCTTCCTCAAACGCGACACGAACGCCCGTAATCTGCCTGACGTTCGAACGAAGTAACGAACGCAGCACTAACGAAGACAATGAGCTTGTTTATTCTGAATTTCCCCTTCCGATATCCGTTTCTCGCGGCTTCCGTGACTCAAAAGGTAGTGCCTCCAAATGAGACTCATCATCGGGTTTCACATGCAAAAATACAATGCCTACAGTCGCCCCCACTTTGATGGGGCTTGTGCAGTGTGTGACAGTGACAGTCCTATCAAAGTCTATGCAATGCATTTTTACTTACCTGGCAAGCTAGCTGTCTCGAGCTGAGCTGATACTACAGTGGACCTCGATCCTGAGACATATCTCGATACTGCTGATGACGTGGGCCTCGCCTGCAAAACAATGTGATGTGGAGCTTCGCTCCTCAGCCGATATGGGCTTCGCCCCCAAGCTGATACAATGTGGAGCCTCGCTCCTCAACCGATATGGGCTTCACCCCCAAGCTAATATTATGTGATGAGGAGCCTCACTCCTCAGCCGATATGGGCTTCGCCCTCAAGCTGATATAATGTGATGTGGAGCCTCGCTCCTCAGCCGATATGGGCTTCGCCCCCAAGCTGATATAATGTGATGTGGAGCCTCGCTCCTCAGCCGATATGGGCTTCGCCCCCAAGCTGATATAATGTGATGTGGAGCCTCGCTCCTCAGCCGATATGGGCTTCGCCCCCAAGCTGATATGATGTGATGTGGAGCCTCGCTCCTCAGCCGATATGGGCTTCGCCCCCAAGCTGATATGATGGGATGTGGAGCCTCGCTCCTCAGCCGATATGGGCTTCGCCCCCAAGCTGATATAATGTGAGGCTTACTGCTCACTTTTTTCCGTCTTCAACACCTGTTTACACAAAACAGAACAAACACAAAAATATGTAATATAGGTTACGTGTATGCATGCATGCATGAGTTTTCTTATTCCGTTGGGTTAGGCCTTCCTTGGTCCATTTCCGAACCGTGCTCCATTTTCGGAGTGCCACTTCGGCGAGATGTGAAAGTAGTCCATTTTCGAACCATGCTCCATTTTCGGAGTGCCCTTTTCGGCAAGATATGATAATGGTCCATTTCCGAACCGTTGCTCCATTTTCGGAGTGCCATTTTCGGCGAGATGAGATGATGGTCCATTTCGAACCGTGCTCCATTTCCGTAGTGCCATTTTCGGAGAGATGTGATAATGGTCCATTTCCGAACCGTTGCTCCATTTTCAGAGTGCCATTTTCGGCAAGTGATGAGATGATGGTCCATTTCGATCCGTTGCTGATGAGAGATAGTCCATTTCCGGACCATTACTGATATGAGTGTGTTTCATTTCCGAAACGTTGTTGATAATAGAGTGGTCCATTTCGAACCACGCTTCCATTCTTGGAGTGCCATCCCGGGCTTGTTCATTTCTGAACTGTATTTCCATTCCTGGAGTGCCATTCCCGGCTTGTTCATTCTTGAACTCTGCTTCATTCTTGGATTTCCATTCCCGGCTTGTTCATTCTTGAACTCTGCTCCATCCTTGGATTGCCATTCTCGGCTTGTTCATTCTCGAACTGTGTTTCCATTCTTGGAGTGCCATTCCCGGCTTGTTCATTCTTGGGGTGTGAGGCTAGCAGCAAAACCAGAATTAACCGACACCGTTCGAATGCTTCCTCGAACGCGACACGAACGCCCGCAATCTGCCTTACGTTCGAACGAAGTAACGAACGCAGCACTAACGAAGACAGTGAGCTTGTTTATTCTGAATTTCCCCTTTCGATATCCGTTTCCCGCGGCTTCCGTGACTCAAAAGGTAGTGCCTCCAAATGAGACTCATCATCGGGTTTCACATGCAAAAATACAATGCCTACAAGTCCATAGAGAGCAAACAAAAAGGGTATGTGGTTTGTGGTTTATCTATGGCTGCAGTTATTTAATAATTGTATGACGGCCTTGATTCGGGATCGTTCATGTAGTGACATGGGAATGGATGCACCTTGTATGATGAGATCATATAGGACTAGACTCAGATAAATATGAATTTCTTTTAATATCCGTTAATCGAAAAAATTCATTTTATCTACTAGATGGTCATATATGGATTCGATCTTAATCCTGAGTGTATTACGAACTCCTACATGACAGGTTATGTCATTTGATTTACTACGGTAAGGTTGGTGTAGCAGTCCCGGCCAATAACTATGTATTTTGGGGATATGGTTTGGTGTGTAGCTGGAAACGTTTTACACAGATATGGAATTCACTAATTCTTACGAGAAACAGAAGAATATCTCTTTTAAGAATTTTATTCGAGACTTGAATAATTTGAGTGCTCAACTCTTCTATTACGAATAGAAAATTTTATGTTCATAATTGTTATGAATTAATTGTTCATTATAGAATCAATAGTGCTTAAGAGACGAAATATTTAGAGGGGTTTAACAGACTTATGACACGACTCTATTTATTAGAATCAATAGTACTTAATGTTTTCTAGAATTCTTTGATTATGAGATAATCAAATCATGATTATGAGATAATCATGTTAATAATAATTATAAGATAATTACTACAACATAATTGAAGGTAATTAAATCATTATTAAGATAATAATTTTTATTTACCATGGAGACAAAGCCATATGGCTTACCATGCTCTCAAACTTATTATGTCTATTAGGTGGCATGTGTAAACCTAATGTCTTTATCATTAGCTAAATATTTCTTATGCTTTGGTATGGCCTTCACATTAATGTGTTTGCCATTGCAAGAAAGCATTAGATTTTTAATGACAAAGTCTTTGTCTTTAGCTTAATATTTCTTATGCTTTGGTATGACATTCACATTTTTGTGTTTGCCATTGCAAGAAAGCATTAGATGCTTAATGACAAGGTTAGTTGGCTTGTGTAAGAGAATATAATATCTACCATTTCTCTCACGTGGAATGGTTAGCATTTGCATTCATTTACACAAGTGAAAAAGAGAGAAAAGAGAGAGTGTTCAAAGATTCACAAGTGTTGTGAAAGTGTTTGAAATTCCAAAAGCCTAACACCATTATGACAACGTTAATCTCTAAATTATTTAGAGTTGATCTTTGTAAGTGAAGTCCACACTTTGGTTTGTTGGTTTCGAGTCATTGTTCAGAAGATCAGGTGGTTGATCCAAGTGTTGGACATCAAAGGAAACTCATCTACATCAAATGAGCAAAATCCATTCTTCAAGTGTTGGAGGATTTCGGCTACAACGAAAAGGAGAAGGCAAAATAAATTTTAAAGGTCCATATCGGAGCCGGTGCCTATATTAGCAACTTTTGCTGCGCTAAGGAAAGTCATTTCCTACAATTGGTATCAGAGCGCTTAAGGTTGAAAAGTGTTCTTAACTCTTCTCCTTTAAAGTTTTTTAGTTTTAATAATTTATATGAGATATAAATTATTAAAATACATGTTGTGATGAGTAGGCACAATTCAATTCATGAGATGAATGATTTTAATGTTCATGTGATGAATGTTTACTTTGATTCATGAGATGAATGTTTTGCGTTGATCGTTAATTTTTCCGGCTCTTATTTTTAGTATTGGAAATGAAAGACCATAAGGTCATATGATAAACGGAAAATATATAAATATTTACCGCCTCTTTTATTTAATATTTTGTATAGTTTCTTGAGTTTTGTGAATATTTTGATGTGTTTTGTAGATAAATAAGGTTTCAGGACTCACTAGAATCAAATCGGGGCCAAAACAGTGAAAAACGGGAAAAATGGCGAAAAAGAAATTTCCGAGTCACGACGCGCACAACTTCACACGTTACGACACGCCACAGTCACTGTTCTGCTGACACTTGTCATCATGATGTCAGCACAATAATTCAGCTTGCCGACGCCACACGTCATTACTTACGTCAGCATGACGTCAGCGTTGCGACGCGTAAGACTTCACAGTCGTGACTCCGAGCCAATAATTCTACCGCCAACCACATGTCATCATCTCAGCAAAATCACGTACACATGTCGAAGATCAATGACGCGTCACGAGACGCAAGACTTCACGCGTCGCGACGCGCATGTCAATTTTTACCTATAAATTAAGGTCGAATTCATTTGAAATTTTCATACCTTCTTCTGGGAATTTCCTTAAGAATACTAAGAAGATTGTATCTTGTTTGTTTATTTACAGCTATCTTGTATTTAATTTTTATTTTATGCAATAGTTCTTTCTTTATTTTACTTTTCAGTATGAGGAGGTAACTACTCTCTTCTGGGATGAAATGTTAAGCTTTTATTACTAATATTTAGATTAATCTCCCTTAATTATGATATATAAACTATTTTAAAACCTGAATTAATGGGATACCGCTTTTATGGTCGGTAGGACTTAATTAAATTAATTTTTACCTGACTAAATTGGATACCGCCTTTATGGTCGGTTGGAATTAATCTAAAATCTGACTTAATCAGGATACCGCCTATATGGTCGGTTGGTAATGTCATGCAAGTTTATATATTATAATAAGAGAGATATCTAAATTAGAAGTAATAAAAGTGGATCCTCTAACCCTACCATTTTCTTTATCGTTAATTTTATCTTTTTAATTTCCAAGCTTTACTTTATGTCATTTACTTTATTTATGCCTATAATATTCCTAGATATGTGTGGTAACTAAACCCCTTATATAGGGTTGTGATGAATTCCAATATCACCGTTTTATAATTGGTTATTTTATGTTTTGGGAAATATAAAGGTTTAATTTTTGAGTCTTAAGCTTAACGCTTCTTATTAACTGACCACTAATAAGATTGATTTGATAAACTTAAAATAAACTTGACGAAGGAATTTTAGGTTTCAGCCTTAGACTCAATAGCTCACAATCTCACATTGGGGCAAGAGACTCTTAGGTAGATTTCCTTCCAGGATAGACATATACCTATCGGGCGGGGGTAGCCACAATAGGAACTTAATCATAATGAATTCAGATAACTTGGTTAACATAGACATATGATTAATTGGGTTATTTGGGTGTTTGCATCTGACCATCGACAGAGGCTTTTGCATATTTTTGTGTTCCAGGTTAATAAACCGATATATTGCACAAATATGAGATAATCACTTCATCTTTAAAATATATTGGAAGGATTCACAACCCTAGATAACTTTATAATATTGAATTCTCCTTTAATTTACTTTCGCACTGTTTTATTTACTTGTTTTAAACAAAAATCACCATCCAATCAACAATCAATCTATTAGATACTTGTAAACATTTAACGTCATAAATTGATAGTTTAGGTATTAAGTCCTCGTGGGATCGATACATTTTATACTACTTGAGCGATACGTGCGCTTGCGTTACGTGTGTGTTTAATCATCGATCAAGTTTTTGGCGCCGTTGTCGGGGAGTTATTTATCTTTCACTATTAATTTTGGGGTTAGATACTTAGATACTTTTACTTGTGTCTAATTTTTTTTTTACTTTTAATTTTTATTTTCTTGTGTTTCAGGTTCTCAGACACTACATGAGAAGAACCAGAAGCTTTGAAATCTGTCCACTTGACCCAGAAATTGAAAGAACAATCAGACAGTTGAGAAGGGAAAGACATGAAGGTCAAGAAGCACTGATCAATATGGGACCTGAGCCTTTGGAAGTTGTACCACTAATTCCCATTCGAGACAGAATTATTCCGGTGGTTGACGGCTTCATTTCATGTATTGTATTTCCTCCCTTTCCAGCAAATGCGTTTGACATCAAAACATGCATTCAGATGATACAACAATCAATTCAGTTTGGGGGAAATGCAACTGAAGATCCTAATGCCCACATCAGCAACTTCCTGGAAGTTTGTGGCATTTTCAATTACAACCGAGTGGCTGAAGAAGCAATGAGACTGCGTGTGTTCCTATATTCCTTGAAAGATAGAGCTAAGGCTTGGCTCCATTCACTACCAGCAGATTCCATCACAACTTGGAACACTCTAGCCACCAAATTCCTTACAAAGTACTTTCCCTCAGCCATAACTGCAAAGCTGAGGAATGACATCATATCCTTTGTGCAACATGACTCAGAATCCCTCTGCGAAGCTTGGGAGATGTACAAGGAACTACTCCAGAAATGTCCTCATCATGAAATTACAAAATGGCTTCAAGTCCAAACCTTCTACAATGGACTTTATGGACTGATGAGAACCACAATAGATGTTGTTGCTAGAGGAGCTTTAATGGCAAAAGGAGAAGATCAGGCCTGAGACTTAATTGAGAAATGGCCAACAACAATTCTTTATGGCCAACAGAAATGAGCATGATTCAATGAATAACAGGAATCCACGAAGTCAGAGCCAACACATCAATGAATGCCAAGCTGTATCAAAAAAATGCTTGGAAACACTTAGCACACAAGTTGTGAACATCGTCGGTTCCATAAGTTCATTATATGGAGGAGTACCAGAGGCAGAATCGTACAACCTACATGATGAGACGGTGAAGTATGTCAATAATTTCAACAAATAGGGGAACAATCCATATTCCAATACCTACAACCCAGATTGGAGGAAGTATCCCAATTTCGCATCGAGTAACAATACAGGGCAAATGCACAATCCACCACCTGGATTCCAACAACAGAACAAAGGCCATGAATATGAAAAGAAGCCAAAATTGAAGATTTGCTTGCATAGACGTTCAAAAAGCAAGAAGCCAAATTTGATGCTATGTTTCAAGCTCAAGCAGAAGTAAATCAAAGCCAATTAGCTTCAATAAAGGTTCTGGAAAATAAATTGGGATAACTGGCCAATGCTCAGAATTACAGACCGCAAGGTACGCTTACTAGCAACACAGAACCAAATCCAAGGAACAGAGGGAAGAAGCAATGTCAAGCCATCACTCTAAAAAGTGGCACTAAAATCAACAAAGATGTTGGAGTCAAAACATCAGCTGAGGATGTTCTAAAAGAAAGCAGCAAAGCAGATCCACAAAAAGAGGCAAAAGAAAATGAATGAGATCGATTTACTCCACCTCCACCTTTTCCACAGCGTCTCCAGAAACATAAACTAGACAAGCAGTTTGCTCGATTCCTGGAGATCTTCAAAAAACTGCACATCAACATTCCATTTGCAGAAGCGTTGGAGCAAATACCCAGTTATGTCAAATTCATGAAAGATATTCTGTCACGAAAATGAAGATTGGGAGATTACGAGACTGTAGCTTTGACAGAAGAATGCAGCGCCATCATTCAGAGGAAGCTTCCCCAAAGTTGAAAGATCCTGAAAGTTTCACCATCCTGTGCACCATTGGAGATATTACTTCGGTAAGGCTTTATGTGATTTATGTGCGAGTATTAACATGATGCCTTTGTCTATTTACAGGAAACTTCATATTGGAGAAGCAAAGATCACTTCAGTTACTCTGCAACTTGTTGATAGATCACTCATATTTCTGAGAGTTGTAGTAGAAGATGTGCTGGTCAAAGTGGTCAAATTCATTTTCCTAGCAGATTTTATTGTCATTGACATGGAGGAAGACAAATATGTACCCATCATCTGTGGGAGACCATTATTGGCTACAAGTCGAACTGTTATTGATGTACAAAAAGAAGAACTAACCATGAAGGTGCATAACCAAGAAGTAACATTCAATGTTTTCAAAGCCATAAAAATCCCGAATGACGAAAAAGAGGAGGAATGTTTCAAACTTGATGTAATAGATAGTATCATCCAAAATTTTGATGCAATGCAACTTTCCACGGATAAACTTGAAGCTTACATCACTAACATGACTAACAACGAATTAGATGATGAAATTCTGGAATGTATCAACTATCATGACAGACCCTTTCGCTTCAGATCGACACCACATGTGGAAAGTTTAGAACTACCAAAAAGGAGCAAATCAAGCCCTCAATTGAAGAACCACCACAGCTGGAACTAAAGCCACTTCTGAGCCATCTCAGGTATGTATTCTTAGAAAACTCTTCTGATTTACCTGTGATTATTTCTTCATCGCTAACATTGGAGCATGAAGATAAGTTGCTGAGAGTGTTACGAGAGCATAAGAAAGCCATTGGCTGGACTATAGCAGACATTCGAGGCATTAGTCCATCATTTTACATGCACAAAATTCTGATGAATGACGAGTACAAAGCCATATTGGAGCATCAACGGAGACTAAATCCAATCATGAAGGAGGTCGTGAAGAAAGAAATTATCAAATGGTTGGATGTAGACATCATTTACCCCATCTCTGACAACACTTGGGTGAGTCCTATGCAATATGTGCCAAAGAAATGAGGAATGACTGTAGTCACCAATGAAAAGAACTAGCTGATTCCAACAAGAACAGTGACTGAATGGAGAGTATGCATGGACTACAGGAAGCTGAACAAAGTAACAATGAATGATCATTTTTCGCTACCATTCATTGATCAAATGCTAGACAGACTGACGAGACATGAATTCTAATATTTTATGGACGGATACTCAGGGTATAATCAGATTGCCATCGCCCCAGAAGATCAGGAGAAAACCACTTTTACATGTCTGTATGGTACTTTTGCTTTCCGCAGGATGCCATTTGGACTATGTAATGCTCCTGCCACATTTCAACGCTGCATGATGGCCATCTTCTCAGACACGATGGAATAAATTATGGAGGTTTTCATGGATGATTTTTTATGTGTTTGGAGACTCTTTCGACCTGACCGGCGTAAACACACAAGTATAACGCAAGCGCACGTATCGTTCAAGTAGTATAAAAATATCGATCCCACGAGGACTTAATTCCTACTATTGTTATTAATTGTTGATACTATTTATTTACAAATATATAATTGAGGGAGAAGGGAATTGATTGCTTGAATGATTTGATTTGTAGATTTGCTAAATAAATAAAAAGATAAAAAGACAAAAGAAAATACTAAGGAAAATAAAAGACTCAAAGATCTAGGGTTGTGAATCATTCTAATATCTTTTAAAAGATGAAGTGATTATTTTAAGTTTGTGTAATAAATCAGTTTACTAACCTGGAACATGAATTTATGTGAAAGCATCTGTCGATGGTCAGACACAAATACCCAGTTTGATCCAATTGAACCATATGTCTATGTCAACCAAATTATCTGGATTCATTAAGTTTAAGTTCTAATTATGGCTACCCCCGCCCAACAGGTATATGTCTATACTGTAAGGAAATATATTAAAGGGTTATCTATCCTCAAGGAAGATCGTGGGCTATTAAGTCAAAGGTTGAAACCTAAAATCCCTATGTATAGTTCATTTTAGATTTACCACATTAATCTTTATTGGTGATCAAACAACAAGAAGCATTTAAGACTTAATAAGTAAACCTTTAAATTACTCAAATTATAAAATAACCTCTTATAAACCGGTGATATTAGATTTCATCACAACCTAGAAAACTAACGTAGTTATAACACATAGTTAGTACAAATAAAAAAAAAACATAAAAATTACTAAAAAGTAAATGCAGAAAAATAAATAAAATGCTAAGGTAAAAGGAATTAACTTCTACTATTTACTATTTAGATATCTCCCATAAAATAATATATAATCTTGTGATATTTTAAACCAACCGTCCAGAATGGCGGTATCCTGATTAAGTCAAATTCAAATATACCAGCCATAAGGCGGAACAAAAATATAAACTTAAACCAACCGTCCAGTATGGCGGTATCCTCATTAAGTCAGGTTTAACCAATTTAAATTGAATAACCAACCGTCCAGAATGGCGGTATCCTTTATTAAGTCAGGTTTTAAATAGTTTATATATTATATTTTAAGGGAGATTAATCTAAATAGCAAAAGTAAAAGTATTACCTTATTACCTCAGCATAGAGAAGTTACCCACTCATAGATGGATAGAATTACTACTACAAAGCGTAAATAAAACTGAATATAAGAAACTAAAGAAGAGAACTCTCAATTTATATATAAGGATTTCAGAGGATGAGGTACATTGAAACTAAGAAATTCAAAATCTATTTATAGGCAAAAAATCTAATTTTTTATTATTATTTTTCTGATTTTTATTTTTTTTATTATTTTTTTTTGAATCGCTGAATTTTCGACACGTGGCATGGTGGCTAAAAAAAACGGCTCGTTGAATTTTTGACACGTGGCATGCGGTGCAATTACCAAAATACCCTCGGTGTCGGGACGCCCAAAATTACCAAAATACCCTTTTTGCCAAATTTCACAGTTTTGCTCCAAATCACCTCCAGAATGTCCTGAAACTTTATTTTGGTGTCGGGATGTCCAAAATTACCAAAATACCCTTTGTGTCGGGACGCCCAAAATTACCAAAATACCCTTTTTGCCAAATTTCACCAAATTTCACAGTTTTGCTCCAAATCACCTCCAAAATGTCCTGAAACTTTATTTATCTACAAAATAACACAAAACACATCAAAATATTCACAAAACTCAAGAAACTATACAAAATATTAAGTTAAATGAGTGGGAAATAGTGATAGTTTTACCACTCATCACGACCACTGCTTGCAAAATCTAGAAAAAGTGTTACAAAGATGCGAAGATACCAACCTGGTACTCAACTGTGAGAAATGCCACTTTATGGTGCAGGAAGGCATTGTCCTGGGACATCGGATCTCACAAAAGGGATTCGAGGTAGACAAAGAAAAGATCGAGACAATTGAAAAACTACCTCCACCATCATCTATCAAAGGGATTCAGAGTTTTCTCGGATATGCAGGCTTTTACATGAGATTTATCAAAGACTTCTCCAAGATTGTTAAATCTCTATGCAATCTGCTGGAGAAAGATGTGCCTTTCAACTTCACCGAAGAGTGCCACCAAGATTTTGAGATCTTAAAACAGAAGCCGGTCTCTGCCCCCATCATAGTAGCACCAACTGGCTGCTTTTATTTGAGGTGATGTGCGATGATAGTGATTTTACTGTAGGTGCAGTTTTGGGACAACACAAAGCAAAAGTTTTCCGCACCATTTACTACTCCAGCAGAACTCTGAATGAAACACAACTCAACTGCACAACAACTGAAAATGAGTTGCTCATAGTTATGTTTGCTTTTGTTAAATTCTGCTTCTATCTGCTGGGTAGCAAAGTGGTGGTCTACACAGATCATTCAGTAATCAAATACCTGATCATGAAGAAAGATGCCAAACCTAGATTAATCCGTTGGGTGCTTCTACTGTAATAATTTGATGTGGAGATCCGAGACAGGAAAAGGACAGAGAATCAAGTGGTAGATCATTTATCGAGGCTCGAGAATGGAGAAACAATTGGCAATGAGATGATAATCAAAGAAAATTTTCCAGATGAACAATTGTTTACCATCAAACAACAGGATATCCCTCGGTATGCTGACTATATAAACTACATAGTATCGGGAAAATGGCCGTTGGACTAGACACATCAGCAACGCAAGAAGTTCTTCAAGGAAGTCAAGCACTATGTCTGGGATGAGCCGTACCTATTCAAATGTTGTGATGATCAACTACTGAGATGTTGTGTTCCATAGGAGGAGGTCAATATTGTCCAGCAACATTGTCATTCATCACCATACAGTGGACACTTCAGCGGAGATAAAATGCAGCCAAAGTCCTACAATCAGGTTTGTACTGGCCCACTATGTTTAAATATGCTTACTTATTTGTCCTTCAATGTGACAGGTGCCCGAGAACTGGAAATATTTCGAGGAGAAATGAAGGACCTCTTCAGAATATTCTCGAATGAGAGATATTTGATGTATGAAGGATTGATTTTATGGGACCATTTGTTCCATCATTTGGAAACCTGTACATTCTGGTTGCAGTAGACTACATCTCCAAATGGGTTGAAGCAATGGCACTGTCGTCAAATGATTCAAATTTAGTGATAAAATTCCTTAAAAAGAATATTTTCACTCGCTTTGGAACACCTCGAGCAATTATCAGTGATGGTGGCACACACTTCTGCAACATATACTTTGATGCACTCCTATCCAAATATGGAGTTACTCATAAAGTTTCCACTACTTACCATCCGCAGTCAAATGGACAGGTTGAAGTTTCAAACAGAGAGATAAAAAGAATTTTGGAGAGAACCGTTGGATCAACAAGGAGTGACTGGTCTATAAAACTGGATGATGCACTATGGGCCTACCGGACAGCTTACAATACACCCATGGTATGTCCCCATATCGAATGGTGTTTGGGAAAGCATGCCATCTGCCAGTGGAGCTTGAACATAAAGCGTATTGGGCACTGAAGAAGTTAAATCTTGATCTACAAGCAACATGAGAGAAAAGACTCCACCAACTCAACGAATTGGAGAAATTTCACCTACAGACTTATGAGAATGCCAGACTGTACAAAGAAAATAACAAGAAATGGCATGATCGAAAAATAGTGCGCAGACAATTGGAACCAGGGCATCAGGTGTTGTTATACAATTCAAGGTTGAGACTTTTCCCTAGGAAGCAAAAATCACGGTGGTCAGGTCCATTCTTAATCAACCAAGTTTTACCATACGGAGCCGTTGAGATACTTGATCCCAACTCCAATGATACATTCAAAGTTAACAGCCATCGTGTCAAGCACTACTGGGGAGAATCATTTGAGCGATAAAAAGAAAGTGTCATACTTTCAGATCTAGCCTAACGTTCAAGCAGTCATGTCTAGCTGACAACGTTAAACTTATCGCTAGCAGGGAGGAAACCTATGCAATTAGTGTATATATTGAGATTTGGTGTGTTTTATTTTGGTGTGTTTTATTTTTGTAGGTAAAAAGTCACATTTCATGATGGAAGACGTTCTCGCAAATCTTCACAAGCAATTTCCTTCTCTCCCTCAAAATTCTCTGATGAAAGTCTACAAAGCTCGCATTGAACGAATGAGACTTTTCTGATGATCAAAGGTATTCCTAATGACATTCGTTGGATAATTGAAGCACATGTCCGATTGGCAGGTGAGTCTTCTGACTCTTTTATTTCATATCTGCATGGTTTAGGAAAAAACACTTATGCTAAGAAAAGAAAAGCTAAAATATTAGGTGTTTGTTATAAATGTGCACGCATGACATGTAACACTCGTTGTTGTTCTTTAGGAATGGTGTCTGATAACTGCGAAGATAAAATTAAATTCATTAGGGATGGCATGAGTAAGGAGTCTTTAGATGACATATCATTGTCTCTTGAGATGCATCCCAGTGGATATGTGTATCACACAATTCACATGTTCTATACTGTTGGAGTTTCTAGGTCCATAGGATCGAATACAAGCAATGAAATATGTGCGAATACAAATCGAGAAAGTCGCGGAATACTCACATCGATCGGTTGAGCGACGCAGAGGCAACAAAAATGAAGTTTCTGCCCACTGGTTTCACGCCAACTGTAGCAGTCCAAGCTCACTGGTTTGCGCCATTTGGTCTCCTTCGTCAAGCTCCAAGCTTCATCGAACGATTCCCGGCTCATGGGTGAACTTCCCTATCACATTTGCATGTCTCTCGGAGTGCTAGCTCTCTTGATTTTGCCACAAAATCAAGCACTTGTGCTTCCCTTTGCTCGGTCACTGCCCAGCAAAACCAGAACAATTTTCACAGCCCTTTGGGTGTGAGGGATGAAGAGAGAATGGAGGAGAGAGAGAGATTTATGTGTTTATTTTGTTTAGCAAAAAAAAATGGTAATATATTTCCAAAACCATTACCAAATTTTTTTCCCTCCAAAACAAAACATTAAATGCCAACCACACTCATCAACTTGCCATCAATCCATCACTCAGTGAATAGTGACTGGCGTCAATCACTCAAAGTGAAAGACATCCATCACTTGATTGACGAATGATGTGACGCTAGTTGCGACTAGCGATTTGACGCTTGATTTGATTTACCGCACTAGAATTCGAAATGTGAATGCGCTCGCAAATAATCTCGGGCTCGGGTTCGCTAATTATAAATTAACGAATTTTCCGTTGCGTCGTAATTAAATGATTACGCCTAGCGAAATCACTATTCACGTCGCTAACAAATTAATTCTAAATTAATTCGTTCGCCCGAATTAAAATCTAATTTTAATTCCGCGTCGAAATCCAATTTCATTTAATATATCGAATATATTAATTAATCGATTAATTCCAAATTAATCGTTCTCTCTCTTTAAATGATATTTTATCCCAGATAAAATATCTCCGTAATTAATCCCAGATTAATTTTCTCTCTCATCTAATTAATCCCAGATTAATTAAAAGTGCGAGTCATACGTCATCGGTGAATCTTTGGGAAGTGACCCATGAGATCCCCAGATATGTTGGCTGTAAATTCGGTCGTCGGACTATCCGAACACGTAAGTACCTTGTACTACGTTTATACCGAATTACAAGACAAGGTTGGCTTCTAGCAAAACACCATGCCTTCCCAATTCTCCGGAAATATCCTTACATGAATGAGGATCTATATCAGGCGTAGTATACGTAGTATTGCGTATTTCTGTCCAATATCAGATGGTCACATGCAAGGCCTGGGGCTAGTACAGTGTCTGCCCCGTACGAAGCATATATCGGATAACGAGCAACTAGTCTCTTTTTAATCGGATAATCATGACCAAGTCATATTATCCTGACGGTTGCAACCTTTATAGAGAACCAGTTCTGTATCCCTGCGCGATCATCAACTCCATATGACTGGAGTGACACTTCCGTCTTGACATCACACCCAACACACTAAAATTCTCGATATACCCAGAATTGGCGTACACAGGAACCGGTTAAAGCCCTGGACGACCTCAACCAAAGTATATTGATTGTCGTATGCATTAGCGGTGCAAGTCTCAAGTTAAGACCAAATACACCTACCTTGATTTCGGACTTCCATAGACACGTAGTCATACTACCAATGGAATTCCGAGGGGGTCTATCCAGAGCGAAGCTGTTTCCCATACCATCGGTGAAACACAACCTTCTATTACACTTGCATGAGTATCATATACCCAAACATATGAGAACTATGCCGTTGTGCTCCCACAACACGCACACGTGTAATACTAGTCTTTTACGTATTCATCGATGTCCAATCTCGATAATACTCTAACTAGGGATATTTAATGATTTATCCTTCGTGGATTGATACTGTCTCATATCATTCTCAATCATGGAACAAATCATAAGGACCTATCATCATTTATATATCTTGGTGATCTAATCACAAATGATAAGAGTGCAATCTCCTTTGTTACATAGTTAATTTGTACAACAACACCGTGATCTGTACAAATAGTGACGCTATGGGTCATAATTGTCCAACATATACACAATTTCGAAAAGAAAGGCAACAATTAAGTCTCAGGAATCTGACTTTAAAAGACCCTATTTGCCTATTTATAAAAAAACTGGATGAGAAGCTTGTCCATGACGCATAGATGTCATTCAAGCCGTTATTTCTTGTAAATATTATTATCTCTTTGTCTTTAACTAATAATTGTGATTTGTTTTGTTATTTTCTTTTATTTTCTCCGACAAGATCCAGACTTTTTAACTTTCGCAATTTATTTTACTTTTAGCTAATAATTGTCATCTGGCAGGTATTAGTGCTATTATTACTCATCCTTATTCAGGATCTATAAATTCAGCTCTTCATTGCACTCTTGAAGACATCCAGATTTGAGAAAGAAATATAAAAAAAAATGGAATCAACTTCAAGAAGACGAGTTGTTAACATCTGTGTATTTTGCGGTACTAGTGCTGGTTCTTAACTAGAGTTCGTTGAGACAACATAAGAATTGGGTAGAGTCATAGCTGAAAGGAATAGCACCTAATATATGGCGGTGGCAATCTTGGACTAATGGGGAACGTTTCAATGGGTACAAGAATGAGGTAGTCAAGTTTTAGGAATCATCCCAAAACCTTTGGTAGAGGCGAATCTGATAGGACCATCAAACATAGAGGAAAGCATCGTGCCAGGTATGTCTGAACAACTGGTTGAAATGATTAATCGTGCTGATGCTTTTATTACTTTGCCAGGTGACTTGAGCACGATGGAGGAAATTTTTACAGTGCTATCTTGGGCAAACTTGAACATAATGTTAGACAATTATGACCCATAGCGTCACTATTTGTAAAAAAACATTGTGGTTTTTGTACAAATTAATTATGTGGCAATGGAAATTGCTTTTTATCATTTTGTAATTTGATTACTTAAATATATAAATGATAAAAGTCCTTATGATTAGTTCCGGATTATAAGATATGAGACAATATCAATCCATAAAGGTTTAATCATTAAATATCCCTAGTCGTAGTATTATCGAGACTGGTCATCGATAATGCATAATAGACTAGTATTGCACTTGTGTGTGTTATGGAAGCGTAACATCATAGTTCTCATATATTTAAGTATTAGATACTTATGGAAGTGTGATAGGAGGTTGTGTTTACCGATGGTATGGAAACAGCTTCGCTCTGGATAGACCCCGCGGAATCCCATTGGTAGTATGACTATGTGTCTATGGGAATCTGCATCAGGGTAGGTGTATTTGGTCTTAACATGAGACTTGCATCGCTAGTACTTGCGACAATCAATACGCTTTGGTTTTGGTCGTCTAGGACTTTAACAGGTTCTGTGTACGCCTCTTCTGGGTTTATTGAGAATCGTAGTGTATTGGGTGTGATGTCAAGACTGAAGTATCACTTCAGTCATATGGAGATGATGATCACGCAGAGATACAGAACTGGTACTCTAAATGGTTGCAACCATCGGGATAATATGACATGGTCATGATTATCTGATTAAATAGACTAGTTGCTTGTAATCCGATATATGCTTCGTACGGGGCAGACACTATTCCAGCCCCATGCCTTGCATGTGACATCTGATACTGGATCGCAATACGCAATACTACATATACTACGCCTGGCAAAGATTATATATTCCATTAAGAATATTTCTGGAGAATTGGGTAGGCACGGTGCTTTACTAGAAGCCAACCATGTCTCGTAAATCGGTAAAAACGTAGTATGAGGTACGTACGTGTTCGGATAGTCCGACGACCGGATTTACTGCCAACATATCCAGAGATCTCTTGGGTCACTTCCCGAAGATTCACTGATGACGTATGATTCGAACATAATTAATCTAGGATTAATTATCGAGAGATTTTATCTAGGATAAAATACTATTTGAAGAGAGAGAACGATTAATTTAGAATTAATCGATAAAATAATATATTCGATATATTAAACGAAATTAGATTTCGACGCGGAATTAAAATTGGATTTTAATTCGGAAAATGAATTAATTTAGAATTAATTCGCGAGCGACGTGAATAGTAATTTTGCTTGGCATAATTATTTAATTAAATTTGATTTAATTACGTCGCAACGGATAATTCGTTAATTTGGAATTAGTGAACCCGAGCCCGGGATGTATTGCGGTCCCACTCGGATTTTGAATCAAGTGGGGCCCACATGTCACATCACTTGTCACTTTAATTACTTTTTGGTGATGGGTTTTGGTGAAGGCATGATGATGACTTGTAAAACACATTTGTGTGTATTGATTGAAAGACTTTTACCAAATGTTTTGTATATCTTTCATTTTGATTTTTGAAATCAATAAAAACATAATTCATTCACTCATTCAATCTCTCTCCCTCACGGTTTCATCAAGAAAATACAATATCTCTCTTCTTTTTCTCTCAATTGCCGAGAGTTTCAAAGAGAAGATTGAAAATTTGTTGCAAATTTTCTAAGTGCTAGCACACCAAAGGAATCATCCAAGGTGATAGGGAAACCATCCCAAAAGCTTGGAATCAACTCAAAAGCTTGGAGCTTGGATCTCATCCCCAAAAGTGGAGCTTGGCCGAAAACTTGGAGGAATAATTTTTGTATTTGACGCATCCTAAATTCGCTCTTTGTAAGTATGATTCCGCCATACTTTACTTTTGTATTCACATTATTTCATTGCTTATATTGATCTTGGAATGTCTTAGAGACCAACACATACACCAGAAACCAATTGGACTGCTTAACGTTGATGTATTTTATGATTTTCTTTGTGTGTTTCTTGATGATGCCCGGAGAAATGGGTTCGGGTCAAAACCTGTAAAAGATATCCTCTTCACTGCCAGAACTGCCAATGATTTAATTGACAACTTTTAGCATTTGACCCAAAAATTGACCTTATCATTTCCAAGATTAACTGGTCCGATAATGATCGTGGTAAGAAGCGGCGGATAAATCTGGATCTGAACCTTTAATTTTCTTTTAGATGTAGAATTTCAGCTAACCCGGTATTGTCTTCTAAACTCTTCTTCTATTTTTTAGACATTGGGGATAATGTCTCAATTAGGTTTAGAGGAGGGGAATAATTGATTAGTATCTTATTTCTATTTTTTTCGAGTGTTGTCTTTGCTTGGTTTTTAGTCAAAAATCTTCAAATATATGTGTTTTTATGTTTGACTAATCAGGTGGAATGGTGTTTGAGATAAATGTGTAAGGAATTTCCACTCCTGAGACGTATATCAACCTATTTCCTAACAAGTTAATTTTTATTTATTTCCTTTTGAATTATTTAATTTGTGAATTCTCCATAATACTGACTAAATTGGATCTTCATATGCTCAGTTGACAGGTATTATCAACATGCATGGTAACATACGGCCATGAGATGTAGGTGAAAAGTTTGTAATATTCAGTGCCCTAGTTTAATTGGAGGAAACATCTAATAAAATGATGGAATAAAAAAAATAACTTCTGAGATCCGAGTAATTAAGTCCGTATGGGTGTTTTAACACCTAGTTCCTTACAGCCAACTGGCTTGGGAGTCACTGGCCCAAAGCTTGCTACATGGATTGAAGATGTTATATAAAAAAAATCTAAAATCTGAGTAATTAAGTCTGTAGGGGTGTCTTAACACCTAGTGCCCTAAAACCAACTGACTTGGGAGTCATCGGCTGAAAGCTCACTACATGGATTGAAGATATTATAAATAAATAAATAGATAAATAAAAAATTATCCATTGCTAAAAAGGTGTGAATTCTAATATAACTTTAGGAGAAAAATATTACTCTCTTTTCAACTACACTTATGAATATTGTGGACACACTGAGTTGATTAGTACTTTGTTGGTTGTGTATATAGAGAATGGTAAAAATAATTGGAGAATTTACTTATTTGGTAATTTAAAAAGAAAGAAAATATCCATTAACTTGGATAAGAGTTTCACTTGTTTAGTCACTAACTTGTTTGTTCTTTTTACTTTTGTGTGCGTTTGACGTTTGTAGGTATCATCACTGTAAGCCTTCATGAGACTACAACTCGTCCACTGGGGACACCTAGGGGTTTAAAGGCTTGTTGCATACGCTAAATGCAATCGTGATCCCTACGAAAGTGGCTTAGTTAAATTTTATTTTAAAGTTATTTATTGTATTTTAATTTATTGTTATGCTCGAGGACTAGCAAAATGTTAGGTTTAGGGGTGTGATAAGCGGAAAATATATCAATATTTACCATTCATTTTACTTAATATTTTGTATAGTTTCTTGAGTTTTGTGAATATTTTGATGTGTTTTGTGTATTATATAGATAAACAAGGTTTCAGGACTCACTGGAATCAAATCGGGGCCAAAACAGCGAAAAAACGGGAAAAGGGTAAAAAATTAATTTTTACATCGTGACGTGCATAACTTCACGCGTCACAACACGCCAGTCATTGTTCAGCCGACACTTGTTATCATGACGTCAGCATAATAATTCAGCATGCCGACACCACGCGTCATTGCTTACGTCAGCTTGACGTCAGCGTCGCGACGCGTAAGACTTCACGCGTCGCGACTCCGAGCCAATAATTCTACCGACAGCCATGTGTCATCATCTCAGCAAAAGCGCGTACACGTGTCGAAGATCAACGGTGCGTCACAACTCGTAGACCAATTTTTGCCTATAAATTGAGGTCGAATTCATTTGAAATTTTGATATATTCTTCTCGGGATTTCCTTAAGAATACTAAGAAGATTGTATCTTGTTTATTTATTTACAGCTTTCTTGTATTTAATTTTTATTTTATGCAATAGTTCTTTCTTTATTTTACTTTTCAGTATGAGGAGGTAACTCATCTCTTCTGGGGTGAAAGGTTAAGTTTTTATTACTAATATTTAGATTAATCTCCCTTAATTATAATATATAAACTATTTTAAAACCTGACTTAATGGGATTCCGTCTTTACGGTCGGTAGGACTTAATTAAATTGATTTTAACCTGACTAAATTGGATACCGCCTTTATGATCAGTTAGAATTAATCTAAAATCTGACTTAATCAGGATACCGCCTATATGGTCGGTTGGTAATGTCATGCAAGTTTATATACTATATTAAGGGAGATATCTAAATTAGAAGTAATAAAAATGGATCCTTTAACCCCCATCATTTTCTTTATTGTTAATTTTATCTTTTTAATTTCCAAGCTTTACTTTATGTCATTTACTTTATTTATGTCTTTAATATTCCTAAATATGTGTGGTAATTAAACCCCTTATCTAGGGTATTGATGAATTCCAATATCATCGTTTTATAAGTGGTTATTTTATGTTTTGGGTAATATAAATGTTTATTTATTGAGTCTTAAGCATAACGCTTCTTATTAACTGGCCACTAATAAGATTGATTTGGTAAACTTAAAATAAACTTGACGAAGGAATTTTAGGTTTCAGCCTTAGACTCAATAGCTCACGATCTCACCTTGGGGTAAGAGACTCTTAGGTAGATTTCCTTCCATGATAGACATATACCTGTCGGGCGGGGGTAGCCACAATTGGAACTTAACCTTAATGAATTTAGGTAACTTGGTTAACATAGACATATGATTAATTGGGTTATTTGGGTGTTTGCATCTGACCATCGAGAGAGGCTCTTACATATTTTCGTGTTCCAGGTTAATAAACCGATATATTGCACAAACATGAGATAATCACTTCATATTTAAAAGATATTTGAAGGATTCACAACCCTAGATAGATTTATAATATTGAATTTTCCTTTAATTTACTTTCGCACTGTTTTATTTACTTGTTTTAAATAAAAATCACCATCCAATCAACAATCAATCTATTAGATACTTGTAAATATTTAACGTCATAAATTGATAGCTTAGGTATTAAGTCCTCATGGGATCGATACATTTTATACTACTTGAGCGATACGTGCACTTGCGTTACATGTGTGTTCAATCACTGATCATCATATTCTTTCAAGTGTTGTAAGTTCATTTCCTTTGTAATAAGTCCATTATGTAACCCTATTTGTAACTTGGAGGAGCCGATGCCGCGAAGGACTTATGACGAAGATTTTCCATGAAGAACTCAACAACACACCATGGAACAAGATTTGAAGACCAATGGATGTCTTGGATTTATTGTACTAATTAGATTAGTATAGAAAAATAAGAGCTCGGTCAACGTAATTTGTTTCGTGTATGATTTTTCGAAATTCAGCCCTTGGAAATAGAGGCGTGTCGCGACGCTGCACATCCGGAGCTGTTACACAGCTACTAGAATCAGTCACATTGTAACGTATAATTTTCTGCATCGTGACGCGCACCAGTCGCATCGCAACGTGCACCTGTCCGCTGCACGACGTGACCTAAAGCTGGAAAAATTCTAGCTACTGGAAGTATGGTCATCGCGATGCCCACTCTTTTGCGTCGCGACGCCCATGCCTAGGTTAAATGTATGTTTTAAAGTGTTTATTTACATGTCATATAGCCTAGGGTGCCTACTCGTGTATTTTCACATGCCATAACATGTAGGCATGCATGATATTATAGTCATAACATGTGATTTTATGTAATTTAAATGTAAAATAAGAATATGAGATGCATGTAAATGGATTAATAAGATTAATTGGTTTTAAAGGTTTAAAAATTGTGAACTCAAGTTTTAATACAAATGGACCTTATGAGTATATTATTTTCCTTGGTATATCGGATGGAAACTCGTACGTAAATTCCATAGTCGATTCTGAATGGACGGTAATATGATCTGCACTCGGGATACAATACCACGTACCTTTGGAATAAATAATGTGCTTTTATCGATTAAATAGTTTAATGACATTTGGTTCGTTCGTTGAATTCTAAATTTTAAAACCCATTAGTGGACTAATAATTTAATAGTTAAATTGATTAGATCACTCACAAATGAATGATTAAGTTGTTAATCAAAGCTTCATTGATCAAAATTATGGTAGTTGATTGATATAGGAATACGAGCTATTTCAGATATATTAATCAATTGATAATGTCTCAATCTATCATATGAATACTTGACCTACCCTACGGCGGCACTTATTTGTGGGATGATAGATAACTGTGGCATAATAATTCTTTTAGGTTTCTAATTCATTATACATTGATCATGCATCATGTTTAATTTTATGCCTAAATATTTGACAATTTTAATATATGATGAATGAATGTTGAATGCGCGTTTATTATTTTTCAGCCATAGCATCTGCAATTATCTCAATTCTCAAACAACAAGATAAATTAACCGGGGAAAACTATGTTAAATGGAAAAATGACATGAATTCTATTTCGGTCAGTGAAGACCTTAAATTTTTCCTAATGGAGGAATGTCCTCCTGAGCCAACACTAAATGCTGGCAGATCTGCACGTAATGCCTATAATAATTGGATTAAGGCCGATGAGAAAGCCCATAACTATTTGATAGCATCCATGTCTGAGGTTCTTGTTGCACAGCATCAGCCTATGGTGACAATATCGTTGATTATTCAGTCTTTACAGAACATATTTGGGCAGCCTTCGGAGCGGGCACAACATGAGGTTATTGCCTCTATATTGACCACTAGGATGAATGAAGATACATCAGTCTGAGACCATGTGTTAAGGATGATGTCTCATCTAAATATTACTGAAACCCATGGTGCATGTTGTTGGGGCAGTTGTGGAACCCCTAGGGTCAGATCGGTGCCCTGAGCAGCGGAAGTGGGTCTAACCCGTGGATATCAAGTATGGGTTTAATTTTAAATTATTTAATGAAATATTATATTATATTACGAGTGTATAGGAAAAAACCGGGACTGAATCGGAGTCGGAAGCTCCAGAACGAGAGAAAACAAAATTAGCGCGCATAGCACGTACCCGCGCGCGCTACAGTGACGCGCGCACTGTAGCGCATATTTTTTTTCAATTGTTTCATTTCACTTCCTTCAACTTACTTTCCAATGAGATGAAGGAATTAAGGTCTTTTACCCTAATTTCTTCCGGTCTTCCCTAAACACTTCAAAAACACCCAAAATTATTTTTAACTTCATAACTAACATCAAAACATGTTATAGAATAAAAATCAAGTTTTTCAAAATATCAAATATTTTTACAAAAACATAAATTTATTCTAAATACGCATTTGCATAAATTTTGAATCCAATATACAAACCAAATTAGAATCCCAATAAGAAATGCCTCGTGAACAATTCTAGGTCACCCAAAAGTGGTTAAATGATTCTAGAATGGTAGCCATAGTTCTAAGCTTTAATCTAGAGTTTCAAACTCTAAATTATGTTTATGTCTAACATAAATATTTTGACCCAATTACAAGCATATTGTGTTTATACTTCCAAAGCATCCTAACACAATTTATTAGCCTTATTTCAACATTAAGCTATATGATCATGCATCTAATACATAAAAGAACATAGCTTATGAGAAGATCAAATATTACCTTAGTAAGCTTGATGCAAGATCCAATCTACTACTCCTTTGTTGAAATTGTTGAAGAACCTCCAAGGTGTGCAAGCTTGACTTCAAGATCCAACCTTGATTTCCAATGCTAACAAGTTTCACTTCAAGATCTAATCTTATTTTCTTCTAGATGAAATGTTGTAGAGACCTCACAAGCTTCTCTAAACAACTTAGGCTAATTTCTCTAAGAATTTGCTTGTACTTGTACTTGTAATTAAAACCTTCCTTAAGCTTGTTATTTACAGCAAAACTTAGGCAATTTTTAATTAATAAAACTTGTAATCAACTTTTAAGTGGGCATAATCTAATTTTTTTTCCAAATATATATAATTAGGTGTGACTAATCTTCATTGTCTCCCACTTTAATTTAATCCAATTAAATCAAGCCAATGATTAGGAAATGGATTAGTAAATGTTTACCACCTTGATTTAATCCAATTAAATCAAGGCAAAACCACATATTATTACATACCTACAATTACCATAATATCCTCAAATGGTAGAGATAATTATGATCTTACAATTAAGCCATTGTGTAATAATTGAATTAATCCAATTAATCCAATTAGGTCAAAGTAAATTATCAATGTTATCCAATAACACTTCATTATCTTAGTTGATAATTATAATATCGAATATTATCTTTTATCAAAATTAATCGGCTACCCAAGTGTTCAATGAGTACACTTCATATTGGGACTTTCTAAGTTCAAACATGTTCGTCATATAAGCCTAGCTAATATGTACGTAATTCGGCCACCTCCGAATTTGCGAAGAACACGAACGACTTTTCTGAACTATAAAAGTCGAGGTCATTACATATGTTTAACAATCCCTCCATCGTAGGCTATCTGAGTTGTGCTTAGGAAACTTAGAATACACTGTCAAGTTTCCGAGACGTACATCTTATGTCGACATGTCCATGATTCTTTATAACTGATGCGATCCACCGTAGGTGATCGACTTTGGCCAAAGATTTAAGAATCATGACTTTACTCACATGGATACCTAAACCCCTTATGATACACATACGGGCCGACAGATCCTATCTTGCTTCGCACTTGATTATTGAGTGCATCGCCCAACGAACATCTAGAGGCCAGCCCATGAAAGGTTTCTGACATACATGGCATCAAAGTGTGGAGGATCTCACACAAAATCAATGTTATTCTACAGTCAAAGGATTACATATGCTACTCGACTCGAGGAGATTCCTATTGATGGTGGTGTGTACTTCCAACTATCAGGAATCGCCTATGAGTCATTCAGTATTCGCTTCAACGAATACCCACATGTCTATACGAGTTTTCAAAACTAATGGTATATCAGGTTAAACCATTGGAACTCCAATCCCAATACATGACATATGCTAGTCTTCTAGGTTATAGGAATTCGACCGTAATCCAAAACCAAGGAATATTTACTTTAAGAATAGTTTACACCTAGTGCCAAGACTATTCTAAGGTCGATGTCATTCTTAGCATATATATACATCAATCTAATATGCATAATGACAATACCATTAAAAGGTATGAATTGAAAAATTTAGTAATTTTATTAATAAATAATAAAATATACAAATCAGATTGGCACTCCAAGCACCAACTTCATCGATTAACTCCCACTTACTTAATACCAATCTGGATGGTACCGTAGTCCCATCTCCTCCACATGTTTATCGAATAACTTATGAGGTAAGGCCTTTGTAAGCGGGTCTGCTATGTTGTCTTGTCCTTGAACCTTCAAGACCACTATGTTTTTTCGTTCAATTATCTCTCTAATTACGTGGTATTTCCTTTCCTTTCCACGTGTTTAGACTTGGAATGCGCCCTCGGCTCCTTAGCCTGCATGATGGCTCTGTTATTATCACAGTACAATGGGATCGAATTCACAATACTAGGCATAATGCCAAGTTCTGTGATAAAATTTCTAATCCAAACAGCTTCTTTAGCAGCTTCTGAAGCCGCTATAAATTCTGTCTCAATGGTGGAATCAGCTGTTGAGCCTTGCTTTGAACAATGCCAACTAACAGCACCACCGTTATGGGAAAATATGTATCCTGATGTAGATTTTCTATCATCTGGATCTTCCTACAAGTCGGAGTCTGTATAACCTTAACTTGTCGCTCATTTTCTCCATACATCAGAAACTTATCCCTAGTACCTTTAAGATATTTTAGGATATGTTTCACAGTTGTCCAATGATCTTTACTTAGATCAGATTGATATCGACTGGTCATACTGACGCCGAAATTGATGTCAGGTCTAGTACATTGCATATCATACATTATGCTTCCAATACAAGAAGCATATGGCAAGTTAGACATCCTAACTCTATCTTCCTCAGTTTGAGGTGCCATTTTCTTCGAAAGATGTATGCTGTATCGGAAATGTACATTTGCTACCTTGCAGTTGGCAAAACTGTACCTTTCTAACATCTTATCTATGTACGTCGATTGTGACAACCCTATAAGCTTTCTAACTCTATCTCGGTAGAGCCTTATACCTAGTATATAAGAAGATTCACCCATATCTTTCATGGAGAAGTTCTTGCAAAGGTAGGCTTTCACACTTTGCATTATACTTATATCATTTCCTATGATAAGGATGTCATTTACATACAATACAGGGAAAACTATCATGCTCTCACTAACTTTCTTATAAACACATGGTTCTTCCTCGTTTTTTATGAATCCAGATAATCTAATAATCTCATCAAATCGACGATTACAGCTTCAGGATGCCTGTTTAAGTCCATAAATAGACTTTTGGAGCTTAGTCTCACTGGATACGAAACCCTCTGGTTGCTCCATATAGATATCCTCCTCAAGGAATCAATTTAGGAAATCGGTTTTCACATCCATCTTCCATATCTCATAGTCGTGATATGCAGCAATGGCTAAAAGAATCCTAATGGATTTTAGCATGGCTACTGTGAAAAAGTTTCCTCGTAGTCAATCCCAGGACGTTGAATGTAACATTTCGCTACCAGTCGGGCCTTAAAGGTTTCCACCTTTCCATCGGGTCCTTGCTTCCTTTTGTAAACCCATTTACAGCCAATAAGTTTAACTCATTCAGGAAGTTCAACTAAGTCCCTGATGAGTGGTAAAACTATCACTATTTCCCACATCATTTAACTTAATTTTGTATAGTTTCTTGAGTTTTGTGAATATTTTGATGTGTTTTGTGTTTTTTGTAGATAAATAAAGTTTCAGGACATTCTGGAGGTGATTGAAGCAAAACTGTGAAATTTGGTGAAATTTGGCAAAAAGGGTATTTTGGTAATTTTGGACATCCCGACACCAAAATAAAGTTTCAGGACATTCTGGAGGTAATTTGGAGCAAAACTGTGAAATTTGGCGAAAAGGGTATTTTGGTAATTTTGGGCATTCCGACACCAAAATAAAGTTTCAAGACATTCTGGAGGTGATTTGGAGCAAAACTGTGAAAATGGTATTTTGGTAATTTTGGGCGTCCCGACACGCGAGGATATTTTGGCAATTGCACCACCATGCCACATGTCAAAATTCAACGAGCCGTCTTTTTAGCACACCATGCCACGTGTCGAAAATTCAGCGAAAAAAAATAATAATAAAAATAAAAATCAGAAAAATAATAAAATAATAAAAATCAAATCAAAAATAATAATAAAAAATTAGATTTTTTTGCCTATAAATAGATTTCGAATTTTTAGTTTCAAATGTACCTCTTCCTCTGAAATCCTTATAAATAAATTGAGAGTTCTTCATATTTTCTTCTTTTATTCAGTTTTATTTACGCTTTGTAGTAGTAATTCTATCCATCCATGAGGGGGTAACTTCTATATGCTGAGTAATAAGGTAATACTTTTACTTTTTCTATTTAGATTAATCTCCCTTAAAATAAATAGATAAACTATTTAAAATCTGAATTAATAAAAAGATACCGCCATTCTAGGTCGGTTGGTTATTCAATTTAAACTGGTTAAACCTGACTTAATGAGGATACCGCCATTCTAGGTCGGTTGGTTTAAATTTATATTTCTGTTCCGCCTTATGGCTGATATATTTGAATTTGACTTAATCAGGATACCGCCATTCCGGACGGTTGGTTTAAAATATCACAAGTATATATATTATTATTTTATGGGAGATATCTAAATAGTATATAGTAGAAGTTATTTCCTTTTATCTTAGCATTTCATTTCTTTTTATTGAAATTCATTATTCTACAATTACTTTTCAGCAATTTAATTTTATGTCTTTTAAGTTTTTATCAGCTTTAACTATGTATTGTAACTAAGTTAAATATCTAGGGTTGTGATAAAATCTAATATCACTGGTTTAAAAAAGGGTTAGATTATAGTTTGGGTAATTAAAGAGTTATTTGTTGAGTCATAATCTTAATGCTTTTTATTAACTGGCCATTAATAAAATTGACTAAATAAAACTTAAAATGAACTAGACATAGAGATTTTAAGTTAAAGACCACAGACTTAACAACCCACGATCTTCTTTAAGGATAGATAAACCTTTAATAGATTTCCTTACAGGATAGGAATATACCTGTTGGGCGGGGGTAATCATAATTGGAATTCAATCTTAATGAATCTAGGTAATTTAATTGACATAGACATATGGGTCAATTTGATTATTCTAGGTATTTGTAAATGATCGTTCGAAAGAGGCTTTTACATAATTTAGTATTCCATATTAATAACTCAATTTTTTACCCAACTATGATTTAACTACTTCATCATTTAATAAGTATTGGAGAATTCACAACCCTAGATAGTTTTAATTCTCATTAATCTACTCTCAATTCTTTTACTTGTTTTAAATTTAGAATCATCGTCATTTTAATCAAACAACTTGTTAGATATCAGTAATCACTTAACCTCATAAAATTAATAGAATAGGTAATAAGTCCTCGTGGGATCGATATCTTTTTATACTACTTGAACGATACGTGCGCTTGCGTTTAACGTGTGTGATTACGTCGGTCAAGTTTTTGGCGCCGTTGCCGGGGACTTCTTTATCTTTTACTATTAGTTTAAGGTTAGATACGTTACTTGTGTCTAATTTTTCCTTTTTACTTATTACTTTCGTTTTATTGTGTTCAGGTTATCACAATCTTAATGAGACGAACCAGAAGCTTTGAACTACAACCGCTTGATCCAGAAATTGAAAGAACCATCAGACAATTGAGAAGAGAAAGGCGACAAGGCCAAGAAGCAATTATTAACATGGAACCTGAACCTTTGCAGGTTGCACCACCAATTCCTATTCGAGACAGAACAATTCCGGTGGTAGATGGCCTCATTTCATGTATTGTACTTCCTCATTTACCAGCTAATGCAGGTGACATCAAAACTTGCATTCAGATGATTCAGCAATCAGTGCAATTTGGGGGAAAAGCAACTGAAGATCCTAATACCCACATCAGCAACTTCCTGGAAGTTTGCGGCACTTTCAATTACAACCGAGATGCTAAAGAAGCAATGAGATTGCGTATTTTTCCACACTCCTTGAAGGACAGAGCTAAAGCTTGGCTACATTCACTTCCAGCTGGTTCCATCACCACTTGGAACACTTTAGCCACCAAATTTCTTGCAAAGTATTTTCCACCAGCCAGAACTGGAAAACTGAGGAATGACATCACATCCTTTGTACAACAAGAATCAGAAACTCTCTACGAAGCTTGGGAAAGGTACAAAGATTTGCTCCGGAAATGTCCTCACCATGAGATTCCAAAATGGCTTCAAGTCCAAACATTCTATAATGGACTTTCTGGAATTATGAGAACCACAATTAATGTTGCTGCTGGAGGAGCATTAATGGCAAAAGGAGAAGATCAAGCTTGGGACCTAATTGAAGAAATGGCCAACAACAATTCTTTGTGGCCAACAGAAAGGAGCATGATTCAACGAATTGCTGGAATTTATGAAGTTGGAGCCAATTCAGCAGTCAGTACCAAACTGGATCAGATATGCAAATTCATGGAAACTCTCGGCATGCAAAGCAACATTGGAACCACAAATTCACCATATGGAGAAGCACCAGAACAAATCAACTTGAAGAAACGGTGAACTATGTCAACAATTTCAACTGACAGGGAAACAATCCATATTCCAACACCTACAATCCAGGGTGGAGGAATCATCCCAATTTCTCATGGAGCAACAATTCAGGACAAAAGAACTATCCACCACCTGGATTCTAGCAACAGAACAAAAGCCAGGAGTTTGAAAAAGACCCAGAGATGAAAGATTGGATTGCAGAGATGTTCAAGAAGCAACAAGCAGCATATGATGCTATGTTTCAAAGCCAATCTGCTTCCATCAAAGCACTGGAGAATCAAATTGGACAACTGGCCAATGCTCAGAGTTACAGACCACCAGGAAATCTTCCCAGCAATACAGAACCAAATCCAAGAAACCGAGGGAATGAGCAATGTCAAGCCATCACCTTGAAAAGTGGTACTGAAATCAACAAAGATGTTGGAATCAAGGCAACCATTGCAGATGTTCCAAAAGAAACAGAGAAACAGATGGATGAAAAAGAAGCAAAGGAAAAATAACAGATCACTCCACCTCCACCTTTTCCTCAACACCTTCAGAAAAGTAAACTGGACAAGCAGTTTACTCGATTCTTGGAAGTTTCAAAAAGCTGCACATCAACATCCCTTTTGCAGAAGCTTGGAACAAATGCCCAGCTATACTAAATTCATGAAAGATATTCTTTCACGAAAACGAGATTGGGAGATTATGAGACAGTAGCATTATCAGAAGAAGAATGCAGCGCCATCATTCAGAGAAAACTTCCCCCAAAGTTGAAGGATCCTGGAAGTGAAGTTTCACCATTCCTTGCATCATTGGAGAACATAACTTCGGTAAGGCTTTATGTGATTTAGGTGCAAGTGTTAATTTAATGCCTTTTTCTATTTACAGAAAACTGCAAATTGGAGAAGCAATGCCTACCTCAGTTTCACTGCAACTTGCTGATCGAACGCTCGTATTTCCAAGAGGCGTTGTTGAGAATATGTTGGTTAAGGTTGACAAATTCATTTTCCCAGCAGATTTTATTGTCCTTGATATGGAGGAAGATGCAGACGTGCCAATCATCCTCGGGAGACCATTCTTGGCTACAGGTCGAACCATTATTGATGTACAAAAAGGAGAATTAACCATGAGGGTATAGAACCAGGAAGTAACATTCAATGTTTTCAAAGCCATGAATTTCCCAGATGATGAAAAGAAAGGAATGTTTCAGACATGATGAGAAGTTAGTGCGCATACAACTGGAACAAGGGCAGAAGGTACTGTTAAATAAATCAAGGGTGAAATTCTTCCATTGGAAGCCAAAATCACGGTGGTCAGGTCCATTTGTGATCACCAAGGTTTTACCAAATAGAGCCGTTGAGATACATGATCCTGACTCCACAACAAAACTCAAGGTTAAAACAAAGGCATGTCAAGCACTATTGGGGAGAACCGACCGTTGGAGCGACAAAAAGAAAGTGTCACACTTTCAGATTCAGCATAACGTTCGAAAAGTCACGTCTAGCTGACGACCATTAAACTTAGCGCTAGCAGGAGGAAACCCATGCAGTTTGTTGTAATTTTTTGTTTTCATATTTCATGTTATAGAATTTTTTAATTTTGTGTGTTGTTTTGTAGGGAAAAGCACAAACGGAGCATTTTAAGATAGAAAGAATGGTGTTTGGCAATCATAAAGATGAGAACCAATTCATTAGCGATGGCCGAGTAAAGAATTAATTCTTGAACACATCCTAATGAATTTATACTAAGCGAGTGGCGTATTGCGTACACAATTCTGTTTGCCTTAATTATTGCTTTGATTTCTTTCTTTTGTTATTTTCTTTTATTTTCAAAGACAAGATCCATACTTTTGACTTTCACGATTTCTTTTGTTTTGTTTAGCTAACAAGCTTCCTTTGGAAGATACTAGTGCTATTATTACTCACCCTTTTTCAGGTACATAAATTCAGCCCGTCATTGCACTTTTGAAGGCATCCAGAGTTGAGAAAGAAATACATAAAAAATGGAAGCCACTTCAAGAAGACGAGTTGAAAACATCTGTGTGTTTTGCGTGGTAGTAGTGTTGGTACTAAACCACAATACATAGAAGCAGCACAAGAATTGGGTCGAGTCTTAGCTGCAAGGAATATGCACTTAATATATGGCGGAGGCAATCTTGGACTAATGGGGATCGTTTCAAAGGCCGTACAGGAAGAAGGCATTCATGTTTTAGGAATCATCCCAAAACCCTTGGCAGATGCAAATCTTATTGAACCATCAAACGGAGAGGAACTGATCGTGCCAGGTATGTCTGAACGACTAGTGGAAATGATTAACCGTTCTGATGCTTTTATTGCTTTGCCAGGTGGCTTAGGTACATTGGAGGAAATTTTTATAGTACTATCTTGGGCAAACTTGAACATACACCAGAAACCGATTGGGCTGTTTAACGTTGATGGATTTTATGATTTTCTTTGTGTGTTTCTTGATGATGCCCGGAGAAATGGGTTCGTGTCAAAACCTATGAAAGAACTCCTTTATACTGCCAGAACTGCTCCGGATCTAATAGACCAACTCTTAGCCCATGAACCACAAGTTGACCCTGTCATTTCAAAGATAAATTGGTCTGAGGACGATCGTGGTAAAAAGCGTCGAATAAATCTGGATCTTAACCTTAATTTTCTTGTAGTAATTCAGCCAACCAGGTATTATCTTCTAAACTCTTCTTCTACTGTTTAGACATTGGGGACAATGTCTCATTAGGTTTGGGGGTGAGGAATAGTAATAGTATCTTGTTTATAGTTTGTGTTTTTATTTTTAGTCCAAAATTTTTCGAAAAATACAAAAAAATTTCAAAAATTCAAAAATATTTTGCATTTTTATCAAAGGCATATTTAAAGCTAGGTGATGGTTTGGTGTCTTCCTTCACTCACTACCTTTCTATAAGGAAAAGCTGTGAAGGCACCTAGATAATCATTCACCCGTAGCTTGTTGTGATAGACTAGTTTGGAGGACTTGTTGTTTATTCCTGACACCAAGCGATAAGAGCCTAGAGGCTAGGGTACTTAAGTGAGCCTCGCTCCACCCTCCCTCTGGGGAATCTACAACGGGAAGTCCATTCGACAGTTAGTCACACACCATGACCAGTAAAAATATTCTTTATGGTTTTGTTTTTATGTTGACTAAAAAGGTGAAATTGGTAAGAAATAGCTGTGTAAGGAATTCTCACTCCTGAGACGTATTTCAAACCTAATTCAAAACAAGTTAATTTTTGTTTATTCACTTTTGAATTATTTAATCTGTAAATTCTCCATTAAACTGACTAAAATGGATCTTCATATACTTAGTTGGCAGATATTATCAACATACATGGTAACATACGGACATAGGATAAAATTGAAAAGATTGCAATATTCAGTGCTATAGTTTAATTGGAGAAGCATCTCAAAAAAAAAAAAGTGATGGAATAAAAAAAAAATGTCTGAGATCCGAGTTATTAAGTCTGTAAGGGTATTTTAATACCTAGTGCCCTAAAACCAACTGGTTTGGGAGTCACTGGCCCAACACTCGCTACATGGATCAAAAAGATGATAGAAAAAAAAATACATATATCTGAAGTCTGAGTAATTAAGTCCTTAGGGGTGTCTTAACACCTGATGCCCTAAAGCCAACTGGTTTGGGAGCCACCGACCTAAAGCTCACTACATAGATGAAAGATATTGTATATAAATAAAAAATAGAGAAAAGAAAAAAATCAAAGAAAAAATCAGAAAAATCAAAAAAATTTATTCCATTACTACAAAAGGTGTGAAATCTGATAAAACTTTAGGACAAAAATATTACTCTCTTATCAACTGCACTTATGACTGTTATGGGCGAAATGAGTTGTTTAATATTATGTTGGCTGTGTATATGAAGAAATGGTAAAAATAATCGGAGAATTTACTTATTCAGTAATTTAGAATGAAACAAAACAACTAGTAACTTGGAGTAGAAGTTTCACCTAATTAGTCACTAACTTCTTTATTCTATTTCTCTTGTCTTTTTGCTTTTGTGTGCATTAGTTTCACTACCTTTTTACTTTTATAAAATGTTTGTGGGTATCATTGCTGTAAACCCTCACGAGACTACAACTCGTCCACTAGGGACACCTAGGGGTTTAAAGGCTTGTTGCATATGCTAAATGCAATCGTGATCCCTACGAAAGTGGCTTAGTTAAATTTTATTATGTTATTTTATTTTGCTCGAGGACTAGCAAAATGTTAGGTTTGGGGGTGTGATGAGTGGTAAAACTATCACTATTTCCCACTCATTTAACTTAATATTTTGTATAGTTTCTTGAGTTTTGTGAATATTTTGATGTGTTTTGTGTTATTTTGTAGATAAATAAAGTTTCAGGACATTCTGGAGGTGATTTGAAGCAAAACTGTGAAATTTGGTGAAATTTGGCAAAAAGGGTATTTTGGTAATTTTGGACATCCCGACACCAAAATAAAGTTTCAGGACATTCTGGAGGTAATTTGGAGCAAAACTGTGAAATTTGGCGAAAAGGGTATTTTGGTAATTTTGGGCATTCCGACACCAAAATAAAGTTTCAAGACATTCTGGAGGTGATTTGAAGCAAAACTGTGAAATTTGGCGAAAAGGGTATTTTGGTAATTTTGGGCGTCCCGACACCGAGGGTATTTTGGTAATTGCACCACCATGCCACATGTCAAAGATTCAACGAGCCGTCATTTTTAGCACAACATGCCACGTGTCGAAAATTCAGCGAAAAAATAATAATAATAAAAAAATAAAAATCAGAAAAATAATAAAATAATAAAAATCAGAAAAATAATAATAAAAAATTAGATTTTTTTGCCTATAAATAGATTTCGAATTTTTAGTTTCAAATGTACCTCTTCCTCTGAAATCCTTATAAATAAATTGAGAGTTCTTCATATTTTCTTCTTTTATTCAGTTTTATTTACGCTTTGTAGTAGTAATTATATCCATCCATGAGGGGGTAAGTTCTCTATGCTGAGGTAATAAGGTAATACTTTTACTTTTTCTATTTAGATTAATCTCCCTTAAAATATAATATATAAACTATTTAAAATCTGAATTAATAAAAAGATACCGCCATTCTAGGTCGGTTGGTTATTCAATTTAAACTGGTTAAACCTGACTTAATGAGGATACCGCCATTCTAGGTCGGTTGGTTTAAATTTATATTTCTGTTCCGCCTTATGGCTGGTATATTTGAATTTGACTTAATCAGGATACCGCCATTCCGGACGGTTGGTTTAAAATATCACAAGTATATATATTATTATTTTATGGGAGATATCTAAATAGTATATAGTAGAAGTTATTTCCTTTTATCTTAGCATTTCATTTCTTTTTATTGCAATTCATTATTCTACAATTACTTTTCAGCAATTTAATTTTATGTCTTTTAAGTTTTTATCAGCTTTAACTATGTATTGTAACTAAGTTAAATATCTAGGGTTGTGATAAAATCTAATATCACTGGTTTAAAAAAGGGTTAGATTATAGTTTGGGTAATTAAAGAGTTATTTGTTGAGTCATAATCTTAATGCTTTTTATTAACTGGCCATTAATAAAATTGACTAAATAAAACTTAAAATGAACTAGACATAGAGATTTTAAGTTAAAGACCACAGACTTAACAACCCACGATCTTCTTTAAGGATAGATAAACCTTTAATAGATTTCCTTACAGGATAGGAATATACATGTTGGGCGGGGGTAATCATAATTGGAATTCAATCTTAATGAATCTAGGTAATTTAATTGACATAGACATATGGTTCAATTTGATTATTCTAGGTATTTGTAAATGATCGTTCGAAAGAGGCTTTTACATAATTTAGTATTCCAGATTAATAACTCAATATTTTACCCAACTATGATTTAACTACTTCATCATTTAATAAGTATTGGAGAATTCACAACCCTAGATAGTTTTAATTCTCATTAATCTACTCTCAATTCTTTTATTTGTTTTAAATTTAGAATCATCGTCATTTTAATCAAACAACTTGTTAGATATCAGTAATCACTTAACCTCATAAAATTAATAGAATAGGTAATAAGTCCTCGTGGGATCGATATCTTTTTATACTACTTGAACGATACGTGCGCTTGCGTTTAACGTGTGTGATTACGCCGGTCAGTCCCAGACTTGATTGGCATTCATTGAATCCATTTCAGATTTCATGGCTTCTTGCCATTTTCCCGGATCGATATCTAATATCGATTCCTTATACGTAGTCGGATCTGTTTCCTCAAAGAGGAAAACATCAAGGTTCACATCATATGTTAAAAATAATCTTTTTAAGAGGCTTTGATATTCTACTCGACTTACGTAGAACCTGTGTTGTAGATCCTTCTTATAATTGGATCTCTGGTTCTATCTCAGGTTCCTTAATGTTGGGATCAAACTCATCAAGTTTAATCTCTCTACAATTCCTATTTTCTCTCAAAAATTACTTTTCAAGAAAAGTTACAAAGCGAACAACAAATACATTTCGTTGCTCAGAATCGTAGAATTGATATCCCATGGAATTATCAGGATATCCAACGAACCTACATTTATACCCTCTGGGTGCTAGTTTATCTCGCTGCGTAATTCTAATATATGCAGCACAACCCCAAATCTTTAAATGTCTAAGACTTGAATTTCTACCGAACCATATCTGATAGGGGGTCGTAGAAACAGCTTTTGATGGAACCCTATTAAGTATGTAGGTAGTAGTTTGTAAAACGTAACCCCAAAGGTAATAAGGAATATCTTTATAGCTCATTATGGATCGCACCATATCCAATAAAGTATGATTTCTACGCTTAGACACTCCATTATGTTGAGGTATTCCTGGTGGGCTATATTGGGCAAGAATTCCATTGACCCTTAAATACTTTTTGAATTCTTCACTCAAGTATTCACCGTCTCAATCTGATCTAAGACATTTGATGAATTTACTGGTTTGTTTTTCTTCTTCATTTCAGAATATTTTGAACTTGTCAAATGTTTCCGACTTATGTTTCATCAGATAGACATATCCATATCTAGACAGGTCATATGTGAAAGTCACAAAGTATGTTGAACTATCATGAGCGGCATGATTTAATGGACCACACACATCACTGTGTATTAGCTCCAATAAATCTCCATCACGGTGTCCAACACCTAGAAATTGGGCCTTTGTCATATTTCCTTAGATATATGACTCACAAATCGGATAAGGATCTAAGGTAAGGTATTCAATCAAACCATCTTTTACCAATTTGGATAGACGTCTAACACCTATATGGCCCAATCTCATATGCCATAATTCAGTATTATTCAGTTTAGATTTCCTACTTGTATTTTTCTCTATATTAAAGACATCTCTACATGTTTCCAAAATATAGTGACCGTTTGATAAAGAACATTCACATTTCAATAAATTATCTTTATCATATAAACATAAAGTTCCATCCTTAATGTTTATTTTATATCTCTCCTTATCTAATATTGGTAATGATATTATTTTCTGATAATTGAGGGAACATAATAACAATCATGCAAATCTAATTTACATCCATTTGGGAGATCTAAAATAACAGTTCATATGGCCTTGACATCCAATGTCTCGCCATTGACAACTCTAAGCTGGATCTCTCGTTTATTCAGCCTTCTTTTAACCCTTATTTCCTGCAGTGAATTGTAAAATATGAGTAGGACTGCCAGTGTCTAACATCCATCCACTATTTGCATCTAAGGCTAATGAGATGTCAATAATTGGAAAAATACAAAGCGTACCTGAGGGTCTTGCTTTTCCTTTTAGCTCTGGACTGTCCTTCTTCCAGTATCCAGACTTCTTGCATTGTAGACATTGATCACAAGCTACTTTCGGTTTTGCATCTTTGCACTTCTTGGAGTTTTTCTTTGATAACTTTTTCTTCCCCATCTTTATTTTCTTTGACTTCCCATAAGTCTTTGAAGAGACGGTTCTACCATTGAGATACAGTGTGGGGTTGCTTTTCTTCAAATCTTATTCCATCGTGCGTAGCATGTTATGAAGTTCTTCGTATTTGGCTTGCATCGAATGCATATGAAAATTTAATACAAAGCCAGCATAAGAACCAGGCAAAGAAGACATAATCAAATTACGGCCCAACCGTTCATCAAACACAATACCCTATCTGTAGGACACATAAATCGGTGACGCTGTTCTAGGCTCGCGGCCTAATTGGGAGTACGGAAAAGCCCGCGGGGGAACTAAACCGGAGAAATAACATGGAGTCGCCACTCGGTTTGAACCGGGAAAATGATTTAAGGCCGCACTCACCCCTCGCAAGGGAAGACCTCAAACTGTTGGGTTCGGAATGGTCCCTTACTTATGCCACTTCTAATGAAATGATTTGTGCAATAACTTAACCGAATCTACGCAACATATATATCCAAGAATAACCTAGATCTAGTTCACATTCATGAAAGTAAATCATACGTCTAAGTTTGCATGCTTTGAAAGTAAGTCATTATAACGACAAGTATACAATATCACACAATGAGCATGTTGAATTATCAAACGCAAATAATAAATAACATCCTAAACATAAACGTAAATTAAATTACTATTGCAAAAGAAAAATAACAAATCATGCATAAAGAAATATCATAATCATGCTTAAAAATAAATAACTTATTAGACTAAATCATGTTTAAAACGCAAGGTTGGATGAAACGAAACATGTGAATCTCTCAAGTGATACGTGGCATTGTATCCCGAGTGCAAACCGCAATACCATCCATTCGGATTCGGCTACGAAATTTACGTCCGGGTTTCCATCCGATATACCACAAGAGAGAACACATTTTCCGTTCATTCGGAAATCACATCATGCACCAATTCACAATACTCATATGAAATAAAGTACTAAAATAAATGAAAATAAAGGATAATAAATAAAGAAGGTGCCCTCAGGTCTAACCTCTTAAATCGACTCTCGGAAGTGCACTACGCGGTTGTCGGAAGGGTTGATGCTCCGTAACTCCTCTAGTTCACTGGTTCAACATTTTCCTTCGCTGTTTCGCTGTTTGGGCTGCTATTTTTTACTCTGTTTTGCTGCTATTTTTGGTAGTCAGGGGCTGTGTTTCAGGGTCTATTTCAGGGACTGTTTCAGGGGCTGTTTTTTGGGTATTTTCAGTGGTTACAGGGGCTGTCTCAGGGGTTGTTTCAGGGGCTGTTTCAGGGGTATTTTCGGTGGTTACATGTGTTGGATAATTATGACCCATAGCGTCACTATTTGTACAGATCATGGTGTTGTTGTACAAATTAACTATGTGACAAATGAGATTACTCTCTTATCATTTGTGAATAGATCACCAAGATATATAAATGATAGGAGGTCCCTATGATTTGTTCCTGGATTGAGAATGATATGAGACAGTATCAATCCACGAAGGATAAATCATTAAATATCCCTAGTCAGAGTATTATCGAGATTGGACATCGATAAATACGTAAAAGTCTAGTATTACACTTGTGCGCGTTATGAGAGCACAACAGCATAGTTCTCATATATTTGGGTATAGGATACTCATGCAAGTGTAATAGGAGGTTGTGTTTTACCGATGGTACGGGAAACAGCTTCGCTCATGATAGACCCCCTCGGAATTCCATTGGTAGTATGTTTATGTGTCTATGGAAGTCCGAAATCAGGGTAGGTGTATTTGGTCTTAACCTGAGACTTGCACCGCTAATACTCGGGACAATCAATATATTTTGGTTGTGGTCGTCCAGGGCTTTAACCAGTTTCTGTGTACGCCTCTGTTGGGTATATTGAGAATCGTAGTGTGTTGGGTGTGATGTCAAGACGGAAGTGTCACTCCAGTCATATGGAGATGGTGATCGCGTAGGGATACATAACTGGTTCTCTAAAAAGGTTGCAACCGTCGGGATAATATGACTTGGTCATGATTATCCGATAATAAAGAGACTAGTTGCTCGTCATCCGATATATGCTTCGTACGGGGCAGACACTGTACCAGCCCCAGGCCTTGCATGTGATCATCCGATATTGGATCGAAATACGCAATACTACGTATACTACGCCTGATATAGATTCTTTATTCCTGTAAGGATATTTCTGGCGAATTGGGTAGGCATGGCGCTTTGCTAGAAGCCAACCTTGTCTTGTAAATCGATATAAACGTAGTACGAGGTACTTACGTGTTCGGATAGTCCGACGAACGAATTTACTGCCAACATATCCGGGGATCTCATGGGTCGCTTCCCGAAGATTCATTGATGACGTATGACTCGCACTTTTATTAATCTGGGATTAATTAGAAGAGAGAGAAAATTAATCTGGGATTAATTACGGAGATATTTTATCTGGGATAAAATATCAATTAAAGAGAGATAACGATTAATTTGGAATTAATCGATTAAATAATATATTTGATATATTATACGAAATTGGATTTCGACGCGGAATTGAAATTAGATTTTAATTCGGGCGAACAAATTAATTTAGAATTAATTCGTTAGCGACGTGAATAGTAATTATGCTTGGCATGATTATTTAATTAAATTAGATTTAATTACGTCGCAACGGAAAATTCGTTAATTTGGAATTAGCGAACCCGAGCCCGGGATTATTTGCGAGCGCATTCGCATTTCGAATTCGAGTGCGGCACGCAAGTCAAATCAAGCGTCAAATCACTAGTCGCATCTAGAGTCACATCATTCGTCAATCAAGTGATGGATGTCTTTCACTTTGAGTGATTGACGCCAGTCACTATTCACTGATTGATAGGAAGTGATGTGTGTAGTTGATGGATGAGTGTTTAACACTCAATTGTGGTGTTTGAAAGACATATACAAATAGTTTAATATTTGGTATTTGATTTTCAAATTTTTTGGTATATGTTTTTAGAAAACAAATACACAAAATAAATTACCATCTCTCCTCTCTCACACGCCCAAGAGGGGCTTCATTCTTTCTGTTTTCTGGTCTGAAAAACCGAGAGAGTGAAGGGAAGCAAGTGGAAATTTGTGGCAAATTTCGTAAGAGCTAGCACTCCGAGAGACATGCGAAGGTGATAGGAAGTCCACCCATGAGCCGGGAATCATTTGACGAAGCTTGGAGCTTGGATTCTTGAAGATTGATGGCCGAAAATGGTGGAGGACAGCAGCTCACTGCCGAGCAGTCCAGTGAGCAGAAAATCAGATTTTTGTTGCCTCTCACGTCGCTCAACCGATCGATGTGAGTATTCCGCAACTCCCTCGTATGTGTTCACATGTATTTTATGCTTTATATTCGATCCTTGGGGCTGTAGAACTCCAACAACAGGGGCTGCCTCAGGGGTTGTTTCAGGGGTACAGGTCAGGGGCTGATTCAGTGCAGTTTAGGTACAGTTTCAGGATAAATTATGGGCGTGAAATGAGGCAGTTTGGAGAGTTTTATTTGCATGAATTGAGGGCAATGCAGGGCTGTTATTGTGCGTGAATCAAGAGATCTTGCAGGGGCTATTTATGGCGTGAAATATGGGCAGTTTATGGAGGCTTATACGTGAGTTGGGGCTGTTTTGTGAGGGTAGCTAATGACGTGAAACAAGGGTTGTTGTGGGTGGCTAATTACGTGAAACAATGGTGCATAGGGGTTTTATGCGTGAGGGCAAGGTGAGGTCAGGGGGGTTGTTACGTGAGTGGAAGGAGGGCAATGGGCAATGATTTTCTGCTTGGTGTTTTTTGTGTGAATGAGCTAGTCTTGGGCGTGTGGTGAAAGCTTCTTTTTATAGGCAAATGGTTGGGGTTTACCTTGTGTGAAAAGGGAAATGATTTGTGTAATTATTGGAAATATTTTTAATTAGTGTGTGATAAGGAAAAATCTTTTAATTAGGGAAGTGATTTGATTTAATTTGATTTCTTCTCTTTTAGTTAGGGATATGATTTGATTTGATTAGGAATGGGATCCATGGGATTTCTTTAATTTAGGAAGGGGATTTGGCTTGATTTATGCATGTGTTTAATGTGTGTTTTGGTTAATTTAGAAGGCTATGGCGTGTACCTTAGGGTTTTGGGCGTGTGGGCTTGGTCCATTTGGTAGGCTTGGTGTGTGGCTTAGTGGTGTGCGGGCTTGGTGTGTGTCTTGCGGGGTTTGGGCTAAGGATGTGTTTTGAAACAGAGGTCCAACAAGCGAGCCCGAAGCTAAACCAGTGAATTAAATCCAACAGAAATGTCAATTCTTGACTATTCCCTTCCAACGTCCGTTTCCCGTGACTTCCACAATTAATGAGGTAGTGTCTCTATGCGAGACTCATCATCGGGACTTATATGTAAAAATGCAGTGCCTACAGTCGCCCCCACTTTGATGGGACTTGTGCAGTGTGTGACAATGACAATCCTATCAAAGTTTATGCAATGCATTTTTACTTACCTGGCTTGCCTGTTGCTTTGAGTTGAGTTGATTTTGTTATGCCATACCCGGCGTGCTAAACCCCATACCCGAGGTGTCGCGGTTGCGTCTCCTTACCCAGAGTGTCGCAGTTGTATCTCCATACCTGGAGTGCTAAATCCCATACCGGAGGTGTCGCGGTTGCGTCTCCATACCCAGAGTGTCGTAGTAGTGTCTCCATACCCGGAGTGCCGTACCTGGCATGCTAAACCCCATACCTGAGGTGTCACGGTTGCGTCTCCATACCCAGAGTGTCGCAGTAATATCTCCATACCCGGAGTGCCGTACTTGGCATGCTAAACCCCATACCCGAGGTGTCGCGGTTGCGTCTCCATACCCAGAGTGTCGCAGTAATATCTCCATACCCAGAGTGTCGTACCTGGAATGCTAAACCACATACCTGAGGTGTCGCGGTTGCGTCTCCATACCTAGAGTGTCGCAGTAATATCGCCATACCTGGAGTGTCGTACCTGGAATGCTAAACCACATACCCTAGGCATCGCTGTAATATCTCCATACTCGAAGTGTCGTACCTTGCATGCTAAAACCCATACCCGAGGCATTGCTGTAATATCTCCATACCCGGAGTTTCGTACTTGACATGCTAAACCCCATACCCGAGGCGGCGTCGTAATATCTCCATACCCGGAGTGCCGTACCTGGCAAAACTGATACTGATGTTGATGTGTCTCCATAACCGAAGTGTCGTACCTGGCAAAACTGATACTGATGTTGATGTGTCTCCATACCCGGAGTGCCATACCCGGCAAGACTAATACTGATGCTAATGTGGGCCTTGCCCCCAGAGTGCTATACCCGGCAATACTGATACTGATGACGTGGGTCTCAACCCTGGGACTCGTCCCCAAAACTGATACTAACACCGTGATGGTTTATACTGTACTGCCTCTCACGAGATAATCCTGATAGCTAAGCATATTTTCGTCCTCAACGGATGCTTCACGTCGAAACCAGAGAACCTTCAAAGTACTTAATACACTCAGCTCCGATCGTCTGAATGAGTGATCTAAACTAGACTCCTAGTGTGTTTGTGCCAAGGCTCTTTCGCAGCTTAATCCTTAAATAAGCCAACTCGATGATTTTGTCTCGGAGAATCGGATCGGTGGGTCTAACCAACCTAGATGTCTTGATCACACTTTGTGATTACTTCGTCACACTCAACATGATATGGTCTTCTTCTTTTTTCTCTTGTCTCTTTCTTTTCATTCTTTTTTCTTTCTTTTTTCTTTCTTTTTTCTTTTTTTTTTTCTTTTTTTTTCTTCTTTGACACACCTACCCTTTAAGGTAGCATTTCTCCTCATGGTGGTACTAATACTCGCCCATGGGTAGCTTCACGCTTATCGGTTATAGGCGGTCTATTTTTCTCTTCTTTTCATTGCAAAGACTTTTTCTTTGTTTCCAACCATATCATATATCGTAGCATAAGTAAACCAGGGTGGACATCCAGGCAAACGGTCATTCACTGATCCATCATCTCTTCAACTAGTCATCACGCCAACTACTCAGGCTTCTACTGTTGAGATCCTGTAATCAAGTGCTCGTGAGTCTAGCCGAGATCAATCCATTCAGAATACCGGATGAGAGCACATCTTGCACTTATCGTTTCTAAGGTTTCTCTCTACAGTAAATAGTGTCATCACCGGACATTTTCTTAACTATCAAAGACTTCTCTTTTTTTTTTCACTCCATTGGAATTCTTCCTTTTGACCTCTGATACTGTGTGCTTCACCCCCTTGGTTTCCTCCCTGAAAAACTGTTTATACTATTTTGTTGCTCTTGCTTGTGTTTTGCCACTTATCCTTCTTTTCTTTGAGACAAGCGAACACAAACAAAACAACAGAATAAAAAAAAACGCGCGCATGTGATGTGTATGTATGCATGTGTGAAGGTACTCTTTGTTCTTGATGGGTTAGACCCTCATTGTGCTCCTTGACGTGTCTCTGATCGCCATCTTTAATAATTATTTTATATCTCTCCTTATCTAATATTGGCAATGATATTATTTTCTGATAATTGAGGAAACATAATAACAATCATGCAAATCTAATTTACATCCATTTGGGAGATCTAAAATAACAGTTCATATGGCCTTGACATCTAATGTCTCGCCATTGCCAACTCTAAGTTGGATCTCCCGTTTGTTCAGCCTTCATTTAACCCTTATTTCCTGCAGGGAATTGTAAAAAATGAGTAGGACTGCCAGTGTCTAACATCCATCCACTATTTGCATCTAAGGCTAATGAGATGTCAATAATTGGAAAAATACAAAGCGTACCTGAGGGTCTTGCTTTTCCTTTTAGCTCTGGACTGTCCTTCTTCCAGTATCCAGACTTCTTGCATTGTAGATATTGATTACAAGCTACTTTCGGTTTTGCACCTTTGCACTTCTTGGAGTTTTTCTTTGATAACTTTTTCTTCCCCATCTTTATTTTCTTTGACTTCCCAGAAGTCTTTGAAGAGACGGCTCTACCAGTGAGATACAGTGTGGGGTTGCTTTTCTTCAAATCTTGCTCCATCGTGCGTAGCATGTTCTGAAGTTCTTCGTATTTGGCTTGCATCTAATGCATATGAAAATTTAATACAAAGCCAGCATAAGAACCAGGCAAAGAAGACATAATCAAATTACGGCCCAACCGTTCATCAAACACAATACCCTATCTGTACGGCACAGAAATTGGCGACGCTGTTCTAGGCTCGCGTCCTAATTGGGAGTACGGAATAGCCCGCAGGGGAACTAAACCGGAGAAATAACATGGAGTCGCCACCCGGTGTGAACCGGGAAAATGATTTAAGGCCGCACTCACCCCTCGCAAGGGAAGACCTCAATCCGTTGGGTTCGGAATGGTCCCTTACTTATGCCACTTGTAATGAAATGATTTGTGCAATAACTTAACCGAATCTACGCAACATATATATCCAAGAATAACCTAGATCTAGTTCACATTCATGAAAGTAAATCCTACGTCTAAGTTTGCATGCTTTGAAAGTAAGTCATTATAACGACAAGCATACAATATCACACAATGAGCATGTTGAATTATCAAACACAAATAATAAATAACATCCTAAACATAAATGTAAATTAAATTACTATTGCAAAAGAAAAATAACTAAATCATGCATAAAGAAATATCATAATCATGCTTAAAAATAAATAACTTATTAGACTAAATCATGCTTAAAACGCAAGGTTGGATGAAACGAAACATGTGAAACTCTCAAGTGGTACGTGGTATTGTATCCCGAGTGCAAACCGCAATACCGTCCATTCGAATTTGGCTACGGAATTTACGTTCGGGTTTCCATCCGATATACCACAAGAGAGAACACATATTCCGTTCATCCGGAAATCACATCATGCACCAATCCACAATACTCATATGAAATAAAGTACTAAAATAAATGAAAATAAAGGATAATAAATAAAGAAGGTGCCCTCAGGTCTAACCTCTTAAATCGTCTCTCGGAAGTGCGCTACGCGGTTTTTGGAAGGGTTGATGCTCCGCAACTCCTCCGGTTCACTGGTTCAACGTTTTCCTTCGCTGTTTCGCTGTTTGGGCTGCTATTTTTTACTCTGTTTTGCTGCTATTTTTGGTAATCAGGGGCTGTGTTTCAGGGGCTGTTTCAGAGACTGTTTCAGGGGCTTTTCAGGGGTATTTTTGGTGGTTACAGGGGCTGTCTCATGGGCTGTTTCAGGGGCTATTTCATGGGCTGTTTCAGGGGGTGGTTACAGGGGCTGTCTTAGGGGCTGTTTCAGGGGTTGTTTCAGGGGTATTTTCAGTGGTTACAGGGGCTGTCTCAGGGGCTATTTTAGGGGCTGTTTTAGGGGTATTTTCGGTGGTTACATGGGCTGTCTCAGGGGTTGTTTCAGGGGTACATGTGAGAGGCTGATTCGGTGCAGTTTAGGTACAGTTTTAGGATAGTTTATGGGCGTGAAATGAGGCAGTGTGGAGAGGTTTATTTGCGTGAATTGAGGGCAATGCATGGCTGTTATTGTGCGTGAATCAAGGGGTCTTGCAGGGGCTATTTATGGCGTGAAATATCGGCAGTTTATGGAGGCTTATACGTGAGTTGGGGCTGTTTTGTGAGTGTAGCTAATAACGTGAAACAAGGGTGCATGTGTGAGGGTTTTATGCGTTGAAACAAGGGCAGTATGTGAGGGTAGCTAATGACGTGAAACAAGGGTTGTTGTGGGTGGCTAATGACGTGAAACAAGGGTGCATGAGGGTTTTATGCGTGAGGGCAATGTGAGGTCAGAAGGGTTGTTACGTGAGTGGAAGGAGGGCAATGGGCAATGATTTTCTGCTTGGTGTTTTGTGTGTGAATGAGCTAGTCTTGGGCGTGTGGTGAAGGCTTCTTTTTATTGGCAAAGGGTTGGGGTTTACCTTGTGTGAAAAGGGAAAGGATTTGTGTAATTATTGGAGATATTTTTAATTAGTGTGTGATAAGGAAAAATCTTTTAATTAGGGAAGTGATTTGATTAATTTTATTTCTTCTCTTTTAGTTAGGGATATGATTTGATTTGATTAGGAATGGGATCCATGGGATTTCTTTAATTTAGGAAGGGGATTTGGCTTGATTTATGCATGTGTTTAATGTGTGTTTTGGTTAATTTAGAAGGCTATGGGCGTGTACCTTATGGTTTTGGGCGTGTGGGCTTGGTCCATTTGGTAGGCTTGGTGTGTGTCTTGCGGGGTTTGGGCTAAGGATGTGTTTTGAAACAGAGGTCCAACAAGTGAGCCTGAAGCTAATCCAGCGAATTAAATCCAACAGAAATGTCAATTCTTGACTCTTCCCTTCCGACGTCTGTTTCCCGCGACTTCCACAATTAACGAGGTAGTGTCTCTATGCGAGACTCATCATCGGGACTTATATGTAAAAATGCAGTGCCTACACTATCGTTCCAGATATCGAAGCTGGTCGATCATGTGTAAAACATTTGTTCTGACATCTCCTCCCTCCTTGAGTTCATCACGGAACAATTCCTTAGTCCTTCGATAAAGTTCCACCTCTTGATTTGCCTCGAACAACTCCTTGAGTGTTCGCAAGATGCTCCAAGCATCTGGTACTTCAATTTATTGTCTCATTAAATCTGGAACCATTGATCCCAAGATGTAGGATTTCACTTTCAGGTTATCATCCTTCCATCTATCAAAAGTTTCTCGCTCTTCTGGAGTGGAGTCAAGATCAACAGGTAGTGTGTTCAACAGGTAGTGGATTTATCATGACATAAGTCAACTTTTCATACTCCAAGACAAGGTGTGTGTTCATTTCCCATTCGAAATAGTTCTCGGCTCCTTTTAGCTTATTGGAAGTTAAAAGTTTCATCAATGGATTAGTGGCAGCCATCTACAAGATAAAATTTTTTAGTAGTAGCAGAACAGTGTTCATTTCAAAATAATAACACTAATTGATTATGGAATTTTAAATCTATTAGTGTCTTCTCACTACTTTACGTAATTCTGTAATCTTCCTTAACAAAAAAATAGAAATTTGACTATCAAAATTTCATAGCGGGAAGTGGATCCCATGAAATTTACTCCAACCTTACACTAATAATGATATTGGCCTTTATAAACTCATTAGGTAGACCTCCAAGGTCAATCACTTCATGTGACTCCTAGTTTGGTCCTGAACTATTTCTTATCCTCACACTAATGACAATATTGGATTAAGCGTGTTCTATGTGTATACTTGTCAATATGCACTAATGAGCTTCATATGTACACCTTCACACTAATAACAATATTGAGTGACTGTGTTAACTCATCACGCTACATCTAATGTTTTACAGGAGCGATCTAAGTTCGGAGCACTTATACCCTCACACTAATGACAATATTAGATATAAGTAGTAAGAACTCATTCATCTCCGTATTGACAAGACTGACCATCCAATAATGCTCCAACATTACTAATACTATTACTTAAATAAAGTAATTACCTAATCATGGTAGATTTATGACAATCAAGTCATTAACTTAATTAGGTCAAAGTTTTAATTTAAAACATGCAATACATATCCAATATGTCTTATGCATAATTAAATTAAAATTACTATGGCATAGATTCAAAAATATGTGTTGTGTGGTTAAACCTTTGCTACTGATATCATTCTGTTGGGGCAGTTGTGGAACCCCTAGGGTCGGATCGGTGTCCCGGGAAGCGAAAGTGGGTCTAACCATGGATATCAAGTATATGTGTAATTTTAAATTATTTAATGTAATATTATATTCCATTACGAGTGTATAGGAAAAAACCGGGACTGAATCGGAGTCCGGAAGCTCTAGAATGAGAGAAAACAAAATCAGCACGCGTAGCGTACCCGCGCGCGCTACAGTGACACGCACACTGTACACGCTACAGTGCATGCTACAGTGCATGTGTCACTGTAGCATACCGCACATGTATCAATGTGCAAAACCAAGTGACAATGATCATGTAAACACTTTCGAAGAGTTTCCTGCAGTTTAAAAGCAACTGTTCTATGAACAAGTTGACTTTTATGTTGACTGAACTGCTAAATGAGCTCACCATTTACGAGTCCATGATGATGGGTCTTCATAGGTCCAATGCTAAGGCAAATGTTGCCGAATCTTCTAAATCTACAAAGAATAAGAAGAAAGGCAATTGGAAGGCTAAGGCAAAACCAATGAAAAAGAAAAACAACAAAAGCTCTAAAGGAACCAATGTCAAAGGAAAATGTTTCCATTGTGAACAACAAGGGCTTTGGAAAAGGAATTGTCTGAAATATCTTGCTGAGCTTAAAGAGAAGAAGAATACAGGTAAATACGATTTACTTGTCATTGAGTCTCTTTTGGTGGAGGATGATAAATCCATATGGATTGTTGATTCTGGTGCCACTAACCATGTTTGTTGTTCTTTACAGCTTCTTGATTCATGGAAGGACCTTTCTGAATGTAGCTTACCATGAGAGTTGGGACAGGGGATGCTGTTTCAGCTAGAGCAGTGGGAGTTTCAAATTTGAAATTTAATAAAAGTTATTTATGTTTGAATGGTGTGCTATATATTCCTGGTTTTCGCAGGAATTTGATTTCTGTAACAAAACTTATGAAATGTGGTTTTTCTATTTCATTTAATAATAAGTCAGTTATTATTAGTAGAAATGGATTAAATATATGCACATGAAACTCCGAAAATAATCTATATGTATTAAGGCCGTTAATGCATGATTCACTGCTTAATACTGAAATGTTTAAGATTGAAAGATCTAAAACTAAACGGAAAAATATTTCTCAAGATGATACCTATTTATGGCATCTTAGACTTGGTCACATTAGCCTTGACCAGATAGATTGACTATTTAAGAACATAGTTTTAAATCAGTTAAGACTTGGTACTTTACCTGTCTGCAAATCCTGTCTAGAAGGCAAAATGACTAAGAGACCTTTTACTGGAAAAAGGATAAGAGCCAAAGAAACACTTGAGCTAATACATTCAGACGTTTGTGGACTGATGAATGTAAAAGCCCGAGGTGGTTATGAATACTTCATCACTTTCATTGACGATTATTCCAGATATGGATATGTTTACCTAATGCAGCACAAGTCATATACATTTGAAAAGTTCAAAGAATATCGTGCTGAGGTTGAGAACTAGTTAGGTAAAAGCATCAAAATTCTATGAACAGATCATGGAGGAGAATACATTGATAGAGATTTCAAGGAATTATTAGTTGAGCATGGAATTATTTCACAGCTCACAGCATCTGGAAAACCACAATAAAATGGTGTTGCAGAAAGGAGAAATCGGACCCTACTAAACATGATGAGATCAATGATTAGTTATAGCACTAGTTCATTATAGGGGTATGCATTGGAAACAATAATGTATATCCTAAATGTAGTTCCTTCTAAGTCTGTTCCTAAAACTCCCTTAGAGTTGTGGAATGGTCGTAAAGCTAGTTTGCGACATTTACACATATGGGGGTATCCAGCAAATGTGCTAAAGAACAAGACTGCTAAGTTGGAACCACGTTCATAGGTGTGCCTATTTGTAGGCTATCCTAAGGAAACTAGGGGTGGATTCTTTTATAGTCCAGAAGATAATAAAATATTTGTGTCAACAAATGCTACATTTCTTGAGGAGGACTATATGAGAGAGTTCAAACCTCGAATTAAAGTGTTACTTGAGGAGTTACTTGCTGGTACGACCAGTGATCCATTGTCAAATGTTGACAAAGACATAACACCTTCTACATCTGAGAGTCAGATGCAAGTTTATCAGGATACCATACCACCTAGACGCAGTAGGAGGGTTGTAAGACAACATGAACGCTATCTAGGAAATGGTGAGGTTTAAGTTGTTGCATCTTGTGATGTTATAGATGATCCATTGACCTATCATAGTGAAATGGAAGATACTAATAAAGAGAAATGTCTCAAAGCCATGAACCTCGAGATAGAGTCTATGTACTCTAATTCAGTTTGGGAACTTATGGACCAACCTGATGGAGTAAAACTCAAAGGTTGCAAGTGGATCTATAAGAGAAAAAAGAGGAATAGATGGGAAAGTACAGACTTTCAAGGCTAGGCTAGTGGCAAAGGGTTATACCAAAAAAGAAGGAGTCGACTATGAATAGACTTTCTCTCTAGTAGCCATGCTTAAATCCATCAGGATTCTTCTTTCCACTGCCGCATATTATGACTATGAGATTTGGCAAATTGACATCAAAACTGCATTCTTGAATAGCAATCTTGATGAAAGTATCTATATGGCACAACCAGAGAGGTTCATAACCCAAGGTCAAGAGCAAAAAGTTTGCAAGTTGCAAATGTCCATTTATGGGCTCAAGCAAGCATATAGATCTTGGAACATAAGGTTTGATACTACAATCAAATCTTATAACTTTGAGCAGAACATTGATGAGCATTGTGTCTACAAGCGCATCATTGATGGTAAGGTGGTTTTCCTTGTGTTATATGTTGATGATATTTTACTCATTGTGAATGTTCTAAAGATATTATCGGACGTGAAAATTTGGCTAGATAACCAGTTCCAAATGAAAGATTTGGGAGAGGTAAGTTATGTACTTGGGATCTAGATCATTCGAGATCACAAGAAACGACTGTTAGCGATGTCTCAAGCAACCTATATCGATAAGATTCTTGTGCAATTTGGTATGCAGAATTCCAAGAAAGGTAATTTACCTTTCAGATATGGAATTTGTTTGTCTAAGGAATAGTCTCCTAAGACTCCTCAAGGAGTTGAGGAGATGAGACATATTCCATATGCTTCAGCGGTTGGAAGTCTTATGTATGTTATGTTATGCACAAGACCAGACATCTGTTTTGCAATGGAGTAGTCAGTAGGCTTAAATCCAACCCATGATTAGATCATTGGGTGGTGGTGAAACATATTCTCAAGTATCTTAGGAGAACAAGAAATAATATGCTTGTATATTCTAGTGAGGATATGATCCTGAGAGGATATACAGACTCTGATTTTCAGATGGATGTAGATTCTAGGAAATCAACATCTGGATCAGTGTTCACCCTAGGTGGTGGGGCTATAGTATGGAGGAGCATAAAGCAATCTTATATTGCTAACTCCACCAAGAAGGCTGAATATGTACCAGCTTGTGAAGCAGCTAAGGAAGCAGTCTGGATCCGTAAGTTCTTGGTAGATCTGGAAGTTATTCCAGATATGGATAAACTGCTCAAATTTTATTGCGATAATAGTGGTGCAATGGCGAATTACAAAGAACCAAAAAGTCACAAGAGGGGTAAGCATATTGAGATAAAATATCACCTCATTAGGGAGATAGTGCAGAGAGGAGATGTCACTGTCACGCAGGTTCCATCCATAGACAACCTGGCTGATCCGTTTACAAAGAGCTTATTGGCTAAAGTTTTTGAAGGTCACCTAAAGGGTTTAGGATTACATGACATGTCCCATTTTCTATAGTCCAAGTGGGAGATTGTTGGGATATATGCCATAGAGCTACATGTATTGTAAACAGAATTGATTATTGTAATAATAATAAATGCATTATTCATTTATCAAAGTTATTCGATTTATATCGCATATTGTCCAATTATCTTGTTTACCTTGATTACTCTTGTATTTTCAGACTTATTGTATGTTTGATGCACGAGAGGATTTAAGTCTGGAGTTAGTAATCTAAATAATCCATAAAGAGCAAACAAATATGGTACTTTATTTGTGGTTTATCTATAGCTGCGGTTCATTCTATACTTGTATGACGACCTTGATTCAGGATCGTTCGTGTAATGACATGAGAATGAAGGCACCTTGTATGATGAGATCATATAAGACTGGACTCAGATAAATATAAATTTCTTTTAATATCCGTTAACCGAAGAAATTTATTTATCTATTAGATGGTCATATATGGATTCGATCTTAATCCTGAGTGTATTACGAACTCCTGCATGACAGACTATGTCCTTTGATTTACTATGGTGAGGTTGGTGTAGCATTCTCGGCCAATAACAACGTATTTTGGGGATATGATTTGATGTGTAGTTGGGAACGTTTTACAGAGATATGAAATTCACTCCTTCTTACGAAAAGCAGAATAATAGCTCTTTTAATAATTGATTCGGGACTTGAACAATTTGAGCGCTCAACTCTTCTATTACGAATAGAAAGTTTTATGTTCATAATTGTTATGAATTAATTGTTCATTATAGAATCAATAATGCTTAAGAGATAAAATATTTAGAGGGGTTTAACGGACTTATAACCCGGATCTATTTATGAGATATTCGTGAAGGGCTATATCCATATGTAATGGCTATGTCGATGGACACCAAAATTGTTCGGCTTATATTTTCCATCTACGATAACGGGAGTTCAACTTCGAGTTTTTAGTGGAATAACGCGGAGTTAATAATTCGTAATATTTAATTAAAGAGTTTAATTAATATTTCAGAATTATTGGAGCTCGGAACCGTAGGTCCATTTTGTCCCCGTGCTAGCTCGATTAACTGTAGCAAACCTAATATAATTAGATGGTCTAATAATATGCTCACATTAAATTTATATATTATTAATGAGATTAATAATATTTTTGTCACAAATGAAAATTATATTAAATTAGTTTAACTTAATATTTTCTAGAATTATTTGATTATGAGATAATCAAATCATGATTATGAGATAATCATGTTAGTAATAATTATGAGATAATTACTACAACATAATTGAAGGTAATTAAATCATTATTAAGATAATGATTTTTATTTACCATGGAGACAAAGCCATATGGCTTACCATGTTCTCCAACTTATTATGTCTATTCGGTGGCATGTATACACCTAACGACTTAGTCATTAGCTAAACAATTCTTATGTTTTGGTATGGCCTTCACATTAATGTGTTTGCCATTGCAAGAAAGCATTAGATGCTTAATGACAAAGTCTTTGATTAGTTTAATATTTCTTATGCTTTGGTATAGCATTCATATTTTTGTGTTTACCATTGCAAGAAAGCATTAGATGTTTAATGACAAGGTTAGTTGGATTGTGTAAGAGAATATAATCTCTATCATTTCTCTCACTTGGAATGGTTAGCATTTGCATTCATTTACACAAGTGAAAAAGAGAGAAAAGAGAGAGTGTTCAAAGATTCGCAAGTGTTGTGAGAGTGTTTGAAATTCCAAAAGCCTAACACCATTGTGACAACATTAATCTCTAAATTTTTTAGAGTTGATCTTTGTGAGTGAAGCCCACACTTCGGTTTATTGGTTTCGAGTCATAGTTTGAAAGATCGGGTGGTTGATCCAAGTGTTGGACATCAAAGGAAACTCATCTACATCAAAAGAGCAAAATCGATTCTTCAAGTGTTGGAGGATTTCGGCTACAACAAAAATGAGAAGGCAAAGAAAATTTTAAAGGTCCATACCGGAGCCTGTGCCCACATTAGCAACTTTCGTTGCGCTAAGGAAAGTCGTTTCCTACATGCAGGACATGTGGACTCACTGGCTTGCCATCAACCAAACGAGCGTGGAACAATTCCACCGAGATTCTTTATACCAGGTGTAGGCATTGCATTTTTGCATGTGAAACCCGATGATGAGTCTCATTTGGAGGCACTGCCTTTTAAGTCACGGAAGCCGCGGGAAACGGACGTCGGAAGGGAAAAGATGGAAATCAGTAATTTGTCGAATTTTACTCGCTTGTTTAGCTTCGGGCTCGCTGGTGGACCTCCGTTTTAAAGCATATTTAGCTTAAAAAAATCCGCAAACCACTTAACCTTGGCCCAAACCTCTTGGCCTTGACCTAAAACCCCCGCTAGCCCACACACCTAGCCCACACAAACCAAACCCACCAAGCCAAGCCCACTCACGCCCAAGGGAAGCCCACACGCCCAAGGCCCTCAAAATACAACCCAAATTAAATAAAATAATTAATTAAATCATATACCAAATTAAATAAAATAATTAATTAAATATATATTTAACACATGTGTAATTAAATAAAACAAATAAAATCTAAATAATCACCTACCAAAATAATAAAATACTTACACAAATCCTTTCATTACAAGTGACATAAGTAAGGGACCATTCCGAACCCAACGGTTTGAGGTCTTCCCTTGCGAGGGGCGAGTGCGGCCTTAAATCTCATTTTCCTGGTTCAAACCGGGTGGCGACTCCATTATTCTCCGGTTTAGTCCCCCATGGCTACTCTGTACTCCCGACCGGGCCGCGAGCCCGGGACAGCATGCGTCGCCCAGTTTTTGTGTCCCACAGTCTGGCGACTCCACTGGGGATAAAGAATTGGCCCCAAAATATTGTCTTGTAATGTTTGGATTTATGTTCTAATTGACCGTGTCTATAGTGGATAAAATGGGGGTTTAATCAAGGGCATTTTGAGGCTAGGTAATGGTTTGGTGTCTTCCTTCATTCACTACCTTCCTAGAAAGAAAAGCTGTGAAGGCGCCTATATAGCCATCTACCCTTAGCCTATTGTGATGGACTAATTTGGAGGACTCGTGTTTATTCCTGTCACCAAGCGATAAGAGCCTAAGAGGCTAGGGTACTTAAGAGAGCCTCGCTCCACCCTCCCTCTGGGAATCTACAACAGGAAATCCATTTGACAGTCAGTCACACACCATAGCTCATTGGCACGTACCTTAGTGTATAAAAAAGGGTGCGCTCACTTGGTCGCTCGAACCCTTGATTGTGGAGACCTAGTTGTGAGCCATCCTTCGCCGGTGAGAGCCTTTGTCTAAACTCTTGCGAACCCACCCATAGACCGGGTTTGTATGGTTAAAGTAACAATTATTTCCTTGAGTATGTGCTTGTGGACCATCCTCATTTGGATGCAGTTGGACTATTGTCAGAAATGCGAACTTGCTGGGCCATTTAAACTGGGGCGAGTTCGTACCTTATGACCATTAGGCCCAAAGCTTCTGAAATGTTGATGGGCCATTCTGTAGAAATCATTGTTTTATGTTTGCATTATCTTTCTTTTATGCTTTGTTTGGGAACATCGTCGTTTGGATCCATTTGGACCATTTGTCATGGGATATGGGCTTGTTGGGCCATTTAAACTGGGGCAAGAACATATCTTATGATGATTGGGCCAAAAGCTTCTAAAACGCCAATGGGCCATTATATGTTTGTGTTTAGGAATATTATCATTTGGATACGGTTGGACTTCTTACCATGAGATGTGAACTTGTTGGACCATTTAAACTGGGACGAGTTCACTCCTATGACAGTTAGCCCAAAAGCTTCTAAAATGACGAGGGGCCGATTTGTGTGAAAATTTTAATGAGTTGATATATTCCTTGCATCGCATGCATCTCATGCACCTCATGCATACATGCACCATATTAACCCCCTTTTGTCTTGAAAGCCATCATAGATACCCGTTGGTTAGGGAAGAGAGCAGACTTGTCAAAAGACCGAGCAGCCACCAAGAGTACCGGCAGAAGACCTTACCCAACGGGATATGAAATTCATTCATGCATGCATGCATACACGTAACATATTTGCATCCTTTTTGTGTTTGTTCTGTTTTGTAATAACAGGTTTCAAAGGAGAAAAAGAGAAAACGTCAAATGCAAGCCAACCAGAAGCAGCAACAGTACAATGTCAACAGTCTTCAGGAATGAGTCACCGGGGCGAGGCCCATATCAATATCAGTCTGGGGGTGAGGCCCATATCAGTATCAGTCTGGGGGCGAGGCCCATATCAGCAGTATCAGTCTGGGGGCGAGGCCCACATCAGCATCAGTTTAGGGCCGAGGCCCACATCAATATCAGCCCAGGGCCAAGGCCCACATCAGTATCAGTCTGGGGGCGAGGCCCATATCAATATCAGTCTGGGGGTGAGGCCCATATCAGTATCAGTCTGGGGGCGAGGCCCATATCAGCAGTATCAGTCTGGGGGCGAGGCCCATATCAGTATCAGCTGGGGGCGAGGCTGATGAGTGGTATTTATATCACTATTTCCCACTCAATTTAACATAATATTTTGTATAGTTTCTTGAGTTTTGTGAACGTTTTGATGTGTTTTGTGTTATTTTGTAGATAAATAAAGTTTTAGGACATTCTGGAGGTGATTTGGGCTAAAACAGTGAAAATTGGACAAAAAAGACATTTCAGTAAATTGTCAGAGTCGCGACGCCAAGACCTTCCGCGTCGCGACGCCTAAAATGCGCCGAACAGTGCTAACGTGCGCCGGGTCCACAAATCAGAATATGAGAAAAGTTTGACTTTGCTAAAATATGCCGTGACACGTGTCACCATCACAGCCGATCTGCTAACATGCGCCGTGCCACGTGTCAGCATCCTACGGTGCCGACAGTCATCATCGCCACGTGTGCCACATGGCATCCTATGTGTCTCCATGTCATCAGCCACGTCAACAAGTCAACATTGCCACGTGTCGTGCCACATCATCATCAGCCAATCAGGAAGTGCCACGTGTCAGCATCCTACGGTGCCGACAGTCTCTTTCCCACGTGTCACCACGTCACCGCCACGTCACCTCCACGTCAGCGCCACGTCAGCATCAATCATTGAGTATCTAATCCTTATCTGACATGTGGCGGATAAAAATCTCAGCGACCAATCAGAATCCGCCACGTGTCACAATAATTGAAGCCCAACCACCGTGCCACGTGTCACCTTATCAGCTTATCCAGAATCTTCAAACCGGCGAACCAGAGCTTGCCACGTCGACAAAAGCTGGCGTAGCGACGCTGAGGTCCCTGGCGTCGCGACGCTGGAAGCCTACCGAGGCCTATAAATTGAGCTCGAGATTTCAGAATTCAGTGCACCACTCTCTCTCTTATATTCTATCTAAAGAGAGAGTTTCTCTCTCTACTTTCTTTTAAATTTTTAGTTTTTTTTTTTAGTTTTGTAATTTATTTTAATTACGTTTTGTTAATATAGTAATTTAATTTTTACTTTTTACTTTTTACAGTTTTTATTATTTACCATGAGGAGGTAACTCCCCCAGCTAGGGTGAAAGGTAATTCTTTTACTGTTACTATTTAGATTAATCTCCCTTAAAAATAATATATTCACTATTTAAAATATTGACTTAAAAAGGATACCGGCAGATTGGTCGGTTGGTAATTCATTTTAATCTGGTTTAAACCTGACTAATAAAGGATACCGCCAGATTGGTCGGTTGGTAATTTAATTTTGGTTCCGCCTTTATGGCTGGTTGGACTTAATTTGACTTAATCAGGTTACCGCCTATATGGCTGGTTGGAAAAAGAATCACAAGTTTATATATTATTTTATGGGAGATATCTAAATTAGTAGTAGTAAAAGTAAATCCTTTTGCCTTAGCATTTTATTTTATTGTAATTTACTTTTCAGTATTTACTTTACCGTATTTTTTATGTCTTTTATTTTCAAGTTTTTACTAGCCCTAATTATGTGTTGTAACTAAATTAGTTATCTGGGGTTGTGATGACTTTTAATATCACCGTTTTATAAGGGGTTAAATTATAGCTTGGGTAATATAAAGATTTACTTATTGAGTCTTAATCTTAATGCTTTTTCATTAACTGGCCATTAATAAAATTGATCTGGTAAATCTAAAATGAACTAGACATAGGGATTTTAGGTTTCAGCCTTAGACTCAATAGCCCATGATCTTCTTTGAGGATAGATAACCCTTTAATAGATTTCCTTACAGGATAAGAATATACCTGTCGGGCGGGGGTAGCCATAATTGGAACTTAAACTTAATGAATCCAGATAATTTGGTTGACATAGGAATATGGTTCAATTGGGTTAAACTGGGTATTTGTGTCTGACCATCGACAGAGGCTTACACATAATTTAGTGTTCCAGGTTAATAAATCAATATATTACCCAACTTTAAGATAACTACTTCATCTTTAAAATGATATTGGAATAAATCACAACCCTAGATAGTTTTTAATATTGAATTTTCTTAAAACCTATTTTCGAAAATTTTATTTACTTGCTTTTAAATTTAGAATCGTCATCATTTTAAATCAATCAATCAACCTGTTAGATACTAGTAATCATTTGACCTCATAAAATTAATAGTTTTGATATTAAATCCTCGTGGGATCGATATTTTTATACTACTTGAACGATACGTGCGCTTGCGTTATACGTGTGTGTTTACGCCGGTCAAGTTTTTGGCGCCGTTGCCGGGGACTTATTTATCTTTTACTATTAGTTTAGGGGTTAGATACCTTTACTTGTATTTAATTTCTTTTTACTTAATGTTGTTGTTTTCTTGTGTTTCAGGTTCTCAGAAACTACATGAGACGAACCGGAAGCTTTGAACTCCGACCGCTTGACCCGGAAATTGAAAGAACCATCAGACAGTTGAGAAGGGAAAGGCGAGAAGGCCAAGAAGCTTTAGTCAACATGGAACCTGAACCTTTGAACGTTACACCACCAATTCCCATTCGAGACAGAACCATTCCGGTGGTTGACAGACTCATTTCCTGTATTGTACTTCCTCTCTTACCAGCAAATGCGGGTGACATCAAAACATGCATTCAGATGATTCAGCAGTCGGTGCAATTTGGGGGAAATGCAACTGAAGATCCTAATGCCCACATCAGCAACTTCCTGGAAGTTTGCGGTACTTTCAATTACAACCGAGCAGCTGAAGAAGCAATGAGACTGCGTGTTTTTCCATACTCCTTGAAGGACAGAGCTAAAGCTTGGCTACATTCACTACCAGCAGGTTCTATCACAACTTGGAACACTTTAGCCACCAAATTCCTTGCAAAATACTTTCCACCAGCCAGAACTGCAAAGTTAAGGAATGACATCACATCCTTCATGCAACAAGATTCAGAATCCATTTGCAAAGCTTGGGAAAGATTCAAAGATTTACTCCGGAAATGTCCTCATCATGAGATCGCAAAGTGGCTACAAGTCCAAACATTCTATAATGGGCTTTCTGGAAAAATGAGAACCACAATCGATGCTGCTGCTGGAGGAGCCTTGATGGTAAAATGAGAAGATCAAGCCTGGGACCTAATCGAAGAAATGGCCAACAACAATTCCTTGTGGCCAACAGAAAGGATCATGATCCAAAGAATTGCAGGAATTTATGAAAGTGGAGCCAATACAGCAGTCAATGCAAAGCTAGATAAGATATGCAAATTTATGGAGACTCTTACCACTGGATCCACAAGTTCACCATATGGAGGAGCACCAGAACTAAACCAACTTGAAGAAACGGTGAAATATGTCAGCAATTTCAACAGACAGGGGAACAATCCATATCCAACACTTACAACCCAGGGTGGAGGAATCATCCTAATTTCGCATGGAGCAACAATTCAGGCCAACAATAGAACTATCCACCACCTGAATTCCAACAACAGAACAAAGGCCAGGAGCAGGCAAATGAATCAGGAATAACAGAAGTGTGACCTACTTGAAAAAGATGGAAGCAAAACACGACTCTCAAGCAGCAAGATATGATGATATATTTCAAAGCCATTCAGCCTCTATCAAAGCACTAGAGAATCAAATCGGACAACTAGCCAATGCTCAGAGTTACAGACCGCCAGGTACCCTTCCTAGCAACACAGAGCCAAATCCAAGGAACATGGGGAAGGAGCAATGTCATGCCATCATGTTAAAAAGCGGTACTGAAATCAACAAAGATGTTGGAGCCAAAACAGCTGCTGAGGAAGTTCCAAAAGAAACAAAGCAACAGATGGAGGAAAAAGAAGCAAAGGAAAAAGAACAGATCACTCCACCTCCACCTTTTCCTCAACGTCTTCAGAAGAACAAATTGGACAAGCAGTTTTCTCGGTTCCTGGAGATCTTCAAAAAGCTGCATATCAACATTCCATTTGCAGAAGCATTGGAACAAATGCCCACCTATGCCAAATTTATGAAAGACATTCTTTCACGAAAACGGAGATTGGGAGATTACGAGACAGTAGCATTAACAGAAGAATGCAGTGCCATCATTCAGAGGAAACTTCCCCCGAAGTTGAAAGATCCTGGCAGTTTCACTGTTCCTTGCGTCATAGGAGAACATAACTTTGGTAAGGCTTTGTGTGATTTAGGTGCGAGTGTTAACTTGATGCCTTTCTCTATTTTCAGGAAATTACAGATTGGAGAAACAATGCCAACTTCAATCTCACTGCAACTTGCTGATAGAACGCTCGTATTTCCGAGAGGTGTAGTTGAAGATGTGCTGGTCAAGGTTGACAAATTCATTTTCCCAGCAGATTTTATCGTCATTGATATGGAGGAAGACGCAGACGTGCCAATCATCCTCGGGAGACCATTCTTGGCTAGAGGTCGAACCATTATTGATGTACAAAAAGGAGAATTAACCATGAGGGTATAGGACCAAGAAGTAACATTTAATGTTTTCAAGGCTATGAATTTCCCAGATGATGAAAAGAAGGAGGAATGTTTCAAACTCGATGTGATACACAGTACCATTCAGAACTCTAATGCAATGCAAAGTTCTATTGACAAACTTAAAACATGTCAATTGCCTGTGGAGCCTAAAGATAAAGCGTCTTTTGTACTGAAGAAGCCAATTCTTGCACTACAAGCAACAGAAGAGAAAAAATTCCACCAGCTCAACGAATTGGAGGAATTTCATAATCAGCCTTTTGATGATGCCAAATTGTACAAAGAAAAGGGCAAGAAAAGACATGATGAGAAGTTAGTGCGCATACAACTGGAACCAGGGAAAAGGTACTGTTAAACAAATCAAGGGTGAAATTCTTCCCATGGAAGCCAAAATCACGGTGGACAGGTCCATTTGTGATCACCAAAGTTTTACCAAATAGAGCCGTTGAGATACATGATCCTGACTCAAACAAGCGTGTCAAGCACTACTGGGGAGAATCATTTGGGCGATAAAAAGAAAGTGTCACACTTTCAAATCCAACTTAACGTTCGAGAAGTCAAGTCTGGCTGACGACTTTAAACTTAGCGCTAGCAGGGAGGCAACCCATGCAATTTTTGTATATATTTTGATTTGGTGTGATTTATTTTTGTGTGTTTAATTTTTGCAGGTTTAGTCATTTCAAGATGGAAGAAGCTCTCGCAAATCTTCACAAGCAATTTCCTTCTCTCCCTAAAAAATTTATGATGAAAGTTTACAAAGCTCGCTTAGAACGGATGAGATTACTGATGATCAAAGGTATTCCTACTGACATTCGTTGGATTATTGAAGCACGGGTCCGATTGGCAGGTGAGTCTTCTGACTCTTTTATTTCACATCTGCCTGGTTTAGGAAAGAGCACATATGCTAAAAGAGAGAGCCAAAAGAATGTGTGTTTGTTATAAATGTGCTCGCATTTTTGTAATACTCGTTGTCGTTCTTTAGGAATGGTGTCTGATAACCGCGAAGATAAGATTAGCTTCATTAGGGATGGCTTGAGTAAGGAGTCTTTGGATGACATATCTAAAACTCTTGAGACTCATCCCAGTGGATGTGTGTATCATGAAATTCGCATGTTATATGCACAATTCCAAAAGGAAAGACAACTGTTAATTCTCTCGGGAATCTGACTCAAAAAGACCCTGTTTGCCAATTTATAAGAAAATTGGATGGGAAGCTTGTCCCTGACGCATAGACGTCAATCAAGCCGTTACTTTTCTTGTAAATATTATATCTCTTTGTCTTTTCTTAATAATTGTGATTTATTTTGTTGTTTTATTTTAATTTTCTCCGACAGGATCCAGACCTTTTTGACTATCACGATATTAATTCGCTACTAATCGTCCTCTGGAAGATACTTGTGCTATTTTTACTCACCCTTTTCAGGTACTATAAATTCAGCCCGTCATTGCACTTATGAAGGCATCCAGAGTTTCAAAAGAAATACATAAAAAAATGGAAGCCACTTCAAGAAGACGAGTTGAAAACATCTGTGTGTTTTGCGGTACTAGTATTGGTACTAATCCACAATACGTAGAGGCAGCACAGGAATTGGGTCGAGTCTTAGCAGCAAGGAATATGCACTTAATATATGGCGGAGGCAATCTTGGACTTATGGGGATAGTTTCAAAGGCCGTACAGGAAGGAGGCAGTCACGTTTTGGGAATCATCCCAAAACCCTTGGCAGAGGCAAATCTTATTGGATCATCAAACGGAGAGGAACTGATCGTGCCATGTATGTCTGAACGACTGGTAGAAATGATTAATCGTGCTGATGCTTTTATTGCTTTGCCAGGTGGCTTGGGCACATTGGAGGAAATTTTTATAGTTCTATCTTGGGCGAACCTGAACATACACCAGAAACCGCTTGGACTATTTAACGTTGATGGATTTTATGATTTTCTTTGTGTGTTTCTTGATGATGCTCGGAGAAATGGGTTCGTGTCAAAACGTATGAAAGAACTCCTCTTCACTGCCAGAACTGCTCCGGATCTAATAGACCAACTCATAGCCTATGAACCACAAGTTGACCCTATCCTTTCAAAGATAAATTGGTCCGAGGACGATCGTGGTAAGAGGCGTCGGATTAATCTGGATCTTAACCTTTAATTTCCTGTAGATTTTCAGCTAACCAGGTACGACCTTCTTAACTCTCCTTTTACTGTTTAAGACATTGGGGACAATGTCTCATTTAGGTTTGGGGGAGGAAATTAGTTGATTAGTACCTTGTTTTTAGTTTATGTGTTATTTTTATTTTTAGTCCAAAATTTTTCGAAAAATACAAAAAAATTTGAAAAATTTTCAAAAAAAATTACAAAAATATTTTGTGTTTTTGTGTTTTTATTTTAGGGTTGAGGCCCACATCAATATCAGCTTGGGGAATAAAGCCCACAGTCAGCTCAGATAAGGGAATAACGCCCACAGTCTGCTGAGATCAGGGAATAAAGCCCACATTCAGTACAATTCCGGAACAAAGCCCACAGCCAGCTCAGATCGGGGATAAAGCCCACATTCAACACAGTTCGGGAATAAAGCCCACAGTCAGCTCAGATAAGGGAATAAAGCCCACATCCAACACAGTTCGGGAATAAAGCCCACAGTCAGCTCAGATAAGGGAATAAAGCCCACAGTCTGCTCAGATCAGGGAATAAAGCCCACATTCAGTACAATTCGGGAACAAAGCCCACAGCCAGCTCAGATCGGGGATAAAGCCCACATCCAACACAATTCGGGAATAAAGCCCACAGTCAGCTCAGATTAAGGAATAAAGCCCACAGTCTGCTCAGATCAGGGAATAAAGCCCATATTCAGTACAATTCGGAAACAAAGCCCACAACCAGCTCAGATCGGGGATAAAGCCCACATTCAGTACAGTTCGGGAACAAAGCCCACAGTCAGCTCAGATCAGGGAATAAATCCCATAATTAAATCAGTCCGGGAATAAAGCCCACGACCAATTCAGTTCGGGAATAAAGCCCACAATCAAATCAGTTCGGGAATAAAGCCCACAATCAATTCAGTCAAGAAACAAAGCCCATTTTCTACACAATTCGGGAATAAAGCCCAATCTCTACACAGCTCGGGAATAAAGCCCACAGTCACACAGATCGGGAACAAAGCTCAGGGAACAAAGCCCACATTCAGAACAAAGCCCAGGGGAATAAAGCCCTATCTTAACACAGTTCGGGAATACAAGCCCATGGGAATAAAGCTCTACCTTAACATAGTTCAGAACAAAGCCTAGGGGAATATAGCCTTATCTGGACACAGTTCGGGAATACAGCCCAGAAGAATAAAGCTCTCTCTCAGTACAGTTCGGGAATAAAGCTCACATTCAACACAGTTCGGGAACAAGGCCTAAGGGAATAAAGCCCACTTTCAAAGCAGTTCGGGAACAAAGCCTAAAGGAATAAAGCCCGCTTGCAAAACAGCTCGGGAATAAAGCCCAGGAGAAGAAAGCTCTCTCTCAACGCAGTTCGGGAATAAAGCCCAAAGGTCAAAACATCTCAGGATAACAAGTAAGTTAAGCAACAGCTGGCGAGCCAGGTAAGTAGAAATGCATTGCATAACTTTGATAGGATTGTTCAAAGTCACACACTGCACAAGTCCCATCAAAGTGGGGGCGACTGTAGGCATTGCATTTTTGCATGTGAAACCCGATGATGAGTCCCATTTGGAGGCACTACCTTTTAAGTCACGGAAGCCGCGGGAAACGGACGTCGGAAGGGAAAAGATGGAAATCAGTACTTTGTCGAATTTTACTCGCTTGTTTAGCTTCGGACTCGCTGGTGGACCTCCGTTTTAAAGCACATTTAGCCTAAAAAAATCCGCAAACCACTTAACCTCGGCCCAAACCCTTGGCCTTGACCTAAAACCCCCGCAAGCCCACACACCTAGCCCACACAAACCAAACCCACCAAGCCAAGCCCACTCACGCCCAAGGGAAGCCCACACGCCCAAGGCCCTCAAATACAACCCAAATTAAATAAAATAATTAATTAAATCATATACTAAATAAAATAAAATAATTAATTAAATATATATTTAACACATGTGTAATTAAATAAAACAAATAAAATCTAAATAATCACCTACCAAAATAATAAAATACTTACACAAATCATTTCATTACAAGTGACATAAGTAAGGGACCATTCCGAACCCAACGGTTTGAGGTCTTCCCTTACGAGGGGCGAGTGCGGCCTTAAATCTCATTTTCCCGGTTCACACCGGGTGGCAACTCCATTATTCTCCGGTTTAGTCCCCCGTGGCTACTCCGTACTCCCGACCGGGCCGTGAGCCCGGGACAGCATGCGTCGCCCAGTTTCTGTGTCCCACACCAAGGTCTGCTCATGGTTTAGAAATAGCTCCCGAAGCTGAGTTATAATGCTATTGGAGTCAGGCATATCATCATATTACCTCTTCATATCAGAAGACATAGTATAGAGAATGAGTGACCTGACTCTCAGATCATCATCTCTTCATTTCTGAAATGTCTCTCTCTACAAGTGTCGACTCCGGAGCAATATCCAATAGTACTGGATTATCCAACACATAACCCAACTTCTCGGACCACAAGACAATCTTAAGATTCAATTCCTATTCACCAAAGTTCTCAGGACCAGTAAATTTGTTCGCGTCCAAAACACGTGCCAATGGATTAGGGGAAGTAGTAGCTGCCATCACAAACTTAACAAAAGAAACATGAGTTAGCAGTGTAGGTACTGCATTTTTGCATATAAGTCCCGATGATGAGTCTCGTATGGAGACATTACCTCTTTAATTATGGAAGCCGCGGGAAACGAACGTCGGAAGGGAAGAGTCAAGAATTGACACATTGTTGGATTTAATTCGCTGGAGTAGCTGCGGGTTCGCTTGTTGGACCTCCGTTTTAAAACACATCCTTAGCCCAAAACCAAAACCACACGCCCATTAAAGCCCAATCCAAATAATTAAAACATTTAAAATACATGTCACAAATTAAATCAAATCAAATTAAATTAAATCCAATTAAATTAAAATAAATCACCTTCCTAATTTAAATAAATCACATGCCTAAATTAAATTAATCTAAATAATTCAACTTCCTAAATAAACCAAATCATATCCTTAACTAAAGAAGAATAAATCAAATCAAATCACTTTCCTAATTAAAAGATTTCCTTATCCCATGGTAATTTAAAAAAAGATATCCCTTTAATACACAAATCCTTCTCCTTTTCAAACAAGGAATCCCCCCTCCCTTTGCCTATAAAAATAACCCTTAACCCAACCTTTCAAACACTGGCTCATTCTCACGAAAACACAAAGAAAATCCATAGAGCTCACACCTAACTCACTCTTACAAAATACAAAGAGAATAAACCCTAATCACCCACGCACTCTCTCGCCACTTGCGCACTCCACTTTCAAGAGCAATCAGCGCAAAGCCAACACAAACTTACGCCCAAGCCACCAGCCCCCCACGTTCACGTCCCTCACGTCATTAACTGCCACAACTACCATAGCCAACACGCAACATCAAGCCATAAGCCCCCACGTTCACGTCCCCTACGCCCTTAGCAGTCACTCAGCCCACAAGCCCTGATCACGTAATAGCAACGCCACAGCGCACGTTGCACCCACTTCACTCCTCACTTCACGTACCAAATCAGCACACACGCCACAGCCCCCTTACTGTCCAGTTTAGCCGAAACATAAGCCCTTCAAAATGCCGCAAAACACTACCCCCTACACGCCTAAACTACTCCATGTTCAGCCCTTCAAACTGCCGCATAAAGCCCACTGCACTGCCAGTGAATTACCTCACAAATAGCCCTCAAATACACGCCCAAAGCATCTAAAAAACTGCCCAAAATAGTCCCTCAAACAGCTCCAAAAACTGCCCCCAAAGCAGTCCAAAAACCGCAACCCAAACCAGTCCAAATAACCCGTAAAACAGTCCCCTAATTACCCTAAAACAGTGACCAGAAAATAGAACAAAAACAGCAGCGAAACGGAGTGAAAACAGCAGCCCAAATAGCAAAACAGCGACGAAAAATGTTGGATTAGTGAACCAGAAAAGTTGCGAAGTATCGACCCCTTCGACGGCCGTGTAACGCCCTTTCGTGAGACGACAAAAGAGGTTAGACCTGAGGGCACCTTTTTATTTATTATCTTTCGTTTATTTTAAAAATATTATCGCATAAGAGTCGTTTGAGGCATGATGTGATTGTTGGATGGGCGGAATATGTGTTCCCTTTTGTGGTATATAGGATGGAAACCCGAACGTAAATTCCGTAGCCGAATCCGAATGGACGGTAGTGCGGTTTGTACTCGGGATACAACGCCACGTACCACTTTAGAGACACGTATTTCGTCTCATCCAAACTTGTGTATGCGAGCATGATTCAGTCTAGTACGTTATTTATCTTCGTAAGCATGATTTAGCTTAATTTGTTATTTATTTCTTAAGCATGATTTAGTTGTTTATTTTTTTAAGCATGATTAGTTATTTATTTTGCATTTAGAATTTACATTATGTTTATGTTGTTATTTGTTTTCCGTATTATATAATTGAAGTATGTTCATGAGATTGCCGTGTGTTGTCGTGTGTTATGAGGACTTACTTTCCAAGCATGCAAACTTAAACATAGGATTTATTCTCTTGAATGCAAACTAGATAGAGGTTGTTCTTGAGCATGTTGCGTAAATTCGATTAGTTTATTGCACAAATCACATCATTACAAGTGGCATGAGTAAGGGACCATTCCGAACCCAACGGTTTGAGGTCTTCCCTTGCGAGTTGTGAGTGCGGCCTTAAATCATATTTTCCCAGTTCACACCGGGTGGCGACTCTATGTTATTTCTCTGGTTTAGTTCCCTGCGAGCTATTCTGTACTCCCAACTAGGCCGCGAGCCTGGAACAACGTCGTCAAGTTCTGTGTCCTACAGTCTGGCGACTCCACTGGGGATATATAGAGAATTGGCCCCGAAATAATGTCTTGTAGTGATTGTAATTTGTGCTTTAGTTAACTATGTCTACCGTTGGTTGAAAGGGGTTTAATCAAAGGCACTTTTAAGGCTAGGTAATGGTTTAGTGTCTTCCTTCATTCACTACCATTCTATAAGGAAAAGCTGTGAAGGTACCTAGATAATCATGTACTTGTAGCTTATTGTGATGGACTAATTTGGAGGACTCGTTGTTTATTCCTATCACCAAGCGATAAGAGCCTAAGAGGCTTGGGTACTTAAGAGAGCCTCGCTCCACCCTCCCTCTGGGGAATCTACAACGGTAAATCCATTTGACAGTCAGTCACGCACCATAACTCGTTGGCACGTACCGTAAGGTATAAAAAAGGTGCGCTCACTTGGTCGCTTGAACCCTTGAGTGGGGAGTCCTAGTTGTGGGAAATTTTTCGTCAGGGGGAGCCTTTAACTACATCCATTTAAACCCGCGTGTGAGCTGTAGTTGTAGGACTAATAGAGACTATTCCTTTATGTTTGCGTTTTGGACCATTGTCATTTGGATTCAGTTGGACTTGTTGTCATGAGGTATGGGCTTGTTGGGCCATTTAAACTGGGACGAGTCTGTGCTTTATGGCAATTGGGCCAAAAGCTTCTGAAATTCCAATGGGCCGACTTATATATTCCATACATCGCACGCATCTCATGCATCTCATGCATTCACGCATCATGTTAACCCTCGTGCCTTAAAAGCCATCATAGATATCTGTTGGGTTAGGAAAAAGAAGACTTGTCAAAGAAGAGTTTAGCAAACATGGACATTGGAAAAATGAAGCCGAGAAATAGAAAATTTTACAGCAAGGATAGAAAGACCATGGTGGGCCCAAAAAAAAAGAGAAAAAAAAAGAAAAAAAAAAGAAATGAAAAAAAGAAAAAAAAATTGTTTTTAAGTCCTTAATAGTTAGACATAAGTCCAATGGTGAAATCGTTTGCTTTAGGGAGAAATCATAGAAACGATAAACTCTTAATGTGCTTTTATCTGATACTTTGAATGATTGATCTATGTTAGACTCGTAAACACTCCACTACAGGTTCTTAGCGGTGAAAACCTGAGTAGTTGGCAAGGTGACTAGTTGAAGAAATTGTAGGTCGGTGAATGATCGTTTGCTTAGATGTCTATCTTGATTTGCTTATGTTACGATGTGTGGTATGGTTGAAAATAAAAGAAAAGTCTCTAAGGAAAAAAATTGAACCACATATAACCGATAAGCGTGAAGCTACCCATGGGGCGAGTATTAGGACCACCATGAGGAGAAATGCTACCTTAAAGGGTAGGTGTGTGAAAAGAAAAAAGAAAGAAAAAAAAAAGAAAGAAAAAAGAAAAGAAAAGGAAAAAAAGAAGTTCAAAATGAAAAGAAAAAAAAAAGAGACAAAGCAAAAGAAAAATAAAACCATACCACATTGAGCATGAAAAAGCAATTGCAGAGCCTAACTGAGACATCTAGGTTGGTTTGACCTATCGATCCCGATTTTTGAAACGAAATCATCGAGTTAGCTTACCTTAGGAATCAAGCTGTGAAAGAACCTTTGCACACACACAATTTGAGTTTGGCTTAGATTATTTATTCAAAGACTTGGATTTGAGTGGCATCGAATGTTTTGAAGGTTCTCTGGTTTCATTACTGAGCATTCTTTGAGGACAATGATACGTATAACTATTGGGACTATTTCGTAGCATGTAATATATTATGATGATATGGAAGGCCCCACCATGTGGTTCATCTTGACCAAGTGCAAACAGCAGAGAGCAGAAAGTTAAACCAAGACTGGGGGCGACCAGTCTACCACATCGTGAATCAGGGACATAATAAGATATTGAGCCATGAGAGCAGAGAGAAGACTGAGCAATCACCTGGAGAACTGGTGGAAGACTTAACCTAATGGAATAGGAAATTCATTGATGCATGCATGCATACACGTAATGTATTTTTGCATTCTTTTTTTGTGTTTGTTTTCTTTTGTATTCACAGGTTTCAAAGAAGAAAAAGAGAAAGCGGCAAAGACAAGCCAACCAGAATTAGCAACATATAAGTAGTAGTTTTGGGGATGAGTCCCAGGGTTGAGGCCTATATCAGTATTAGTTTGGGGATGAGTCCCGGGGTCGAGGCCCACATCAGCATCAATGTCAATTTTGGGGATGAGTCCCAGGGTTGAAGCCCGCATCATCAGTATCAGTTTTGGGGATGAGTCCCAGGGTCGAGGCCCACGTTAGTAACAGTTTTGGGGATGAGTCTCAGGGTCGAGGCCCATATCAACATCAGTATCAGCTTGGGGGCGAGGCCCACATCAGTGTCAGTTTTGGGGATGAGTCCCAGGGTCGAGGCCCACGTTAGTATCAGTTTTGGGGATGAGTCCCCGGGCCGAGGCCCACATCAGTATCAGCTTGGGGATGAGTCCCAGGTTCGAGGCCCACATCAGCATCAGTTTGGGGCGAGGCGCACATCAGTATCAGTTTGAGGGCGAGGCCCATATAAGTATCAATCTGGGGGCGAGGCCCGAATCAGTATCAGTTTGAGGGTGAGGCCCACATCAACATCAGTTTGGGGCGAGGCCCACATCAGTATCATATTGAGGGCGATGCCCACATAAGTATTAGTCTGGGGGCGAGGCCCGCATCAGAATCAGTTTGAGGGAGAAGCCCACATCAGTACCAGTTCAGGGTCGAAGACCCACTACATCATCAGTTTGAGGGCGAGGCCCACATTGATAGCGGTATTGGGATGCGTCCCAGGGTCGAGGGCCCACATTGTCGGTTGCAGTTCCGGGATGCGTCCCAGGGTCGAGGGCTCCCATTGTCGGTTGTAGTTCCGGGATGCGTCCCAGGGTTGAGGGGCCACTGCATCATCATTAGCAGTTTTGGGGATGAGTCCCAGGGTCGACGCCCACACATCATTAGCGATTTTGGGATGCGTCTCAGGGTCGAGGCCCACACATCAGTATCAATTTTGGGATGCATCCTAGGGTCGAGGCCCACACATCAGTAGCAGTTTTGGGATGCATCCCATGGTCGAGGCCCACATTGTCAGCAGTTTTAGGATGGGTCCCAGGGTCGAGGCCCACATTCTCAGCGGTTTTGGGATGCGTCCCAGGGTCGAGGCCCACATTGTCAGCAGTTATGGGATGCGTCCCAGGGGCGAGGCCCACATCAGTATCAGTCTGGGGGCGAGGCCTACATCAGTATCAGTCTAGGGGCGAGGCCCACATCAGTATCACTCTAGGGTTGAGGCCCACATCAGTATCAGTTTGGGGTTGAGACCCACACATCATCAACACTCCGGGTATGGAGACACACATCATCAGCACTCCGGGTATGGAGACACACATCATCAGCACTTCGGGTATGGAGACACACATCATCAGAAAGCTGGGAATGGCACTCCGAGAATGGAGCACAGTTCGAGAATGAATAAGCCAAGAATGGTACTCCGAGAATGGAGCACAGTTCGAGAATGAACAAGCCGGGAATGGTACTTCAAGAATGGAGCACAGTTCGGGAATGAACAAGCCGAGAATGGCACTCCGAGAATGGAGCACAGTTCGGGAATGAACAAGCCGAGAATGGCACTCCGAGAATGAAGCACAGTTCGAGAATGAACAAGCCGAGAATGGCACTCCGAGAATGAAGCACAGTTCGAGAATGAATAAGCCGAGAATGGCACTCCGAGAATGGAGCACAGTTTGAGAATGAATAAGCCAAGAATGGTACTCCGAGAATGGAGCACAGTTCGAGAATGAACAAGCCGGGAATGGCACTCCGAGAATGGAGAACAGTTCGAGAATGAACAAGCCGAGAATGACACTCCGAGAATGGAGCACAGTTCGAGAATGAACAAGCCGGGAATGGCACTCCGAGAATGGAACACATTTCGAGAATGAACAAGCCGGGAATGACACTCTGAGAATGGAGCGCATTTTGGGAATGAACAAGCCGGGAATGGCACTCCGAGAATGGAGCACAGTTCGAGAATGAACAAGCCGAGAATGCCACTCCGAGAATGGAGCACAGTTCGGGAATGAACAAGCCGGGAATGGCACTCCGAGAATGGAGCACAGTTCAGGAATGAACAAGCCGGGAATGGCACTCCGAGAATGGAGTACAGTTCGAGAATGAACAAGCCGAGAATGGCACAACAACATTAACTTTGCGACACTCTAGGAATGGAGACGCAACTGCGACGCCCTAGGTACGGGGTTTGGCACGCCAAGAATGGCACAACAACATCAACTCTACGACACTCTAGGTATGGAGACGCAACTGCGACACCCTAGGTACAAGGTTAGCACGCCGAGAATGGCACAACTGCGACACCCTAGGTACGGGGTTTAGCACACCGAGAATGGCACAACTGCGATGCCCTAGGTACGGGGTTTAGCACACCGAGAATGGCACAACAACATCAAATCAATTCACAACAACCGCGACACCTCGAGTATGGGGTTTAGCACGCCGGGTATGGCACAATCAAATCAGTTCAATGAACAAAGCCCAATATCTACACAGTTCGGGAAAAAAGCCCACAGGTGGTTTGGGAACAAAGCCCAGAGGTCGAGGCACCTCGCCATCACATTCAGTTCGGGAACAAAGCCCAGGGAACAAAGCCCACTCTCTACACAGATGGTTCGGGAACAAAGCTCAGAGGTCGAGGCACCTCGCCATCACATTCAACACAACGGGAAAAAAGCCCAGGGAAAAAATCCCAATCTTTACACAGTTTGGGAACAACGCCCACAGGTGGTTCGGGACCAAAGCCCAGAGGTCGAGGCACCTCGCCATCACATTCGGTTCGGGAACAAAGCCCAGGGAATAAAGCCCACTCTCTACACAACTTGGGAATAAAGCCCAATCATCAGCAGTTCGGTAGTGATTCCCAGAGATCGTAGCATATTGCAGGGATGAACCTTGGGGTCGAAGCACCTCACACCAGATCAATTCAGTTCGAAGCAACAGGCAAGTCAAGTGGCAGCTGGCGAGCCAGGTAAGTAAAAATACATTGCATAACTTTGATAGGATTGTCACCGTTACACATTACACAAGTCCCATCAAAGTGGGGGCGACTGTAGGCACTGCATTTTTGCATATAAGTCCCGATGATGAGTCTCATATGGAGACACTACCTCTTTAATTGTGGAAGCCGCGGGAAATGGACGTTGGAAGGGAAGAGTCAAGAATTGACACATTGTTGGATTTAATTCGCTGGAGTAGCTTTGGACCTCCGTTTTAAAACACATCCTTAGCCCAAAACCAAAACCACACGCCCATTAAAGCCCAATCCAAATAATTAAAACATTTAAAATACATGTCACAAATTAAATCAAATCAAATTAAATTAAATCCAATTAAATTAAAATAAATCACCTTCCTAATTTAAATAAAACACATGCCTAAATTAAATTAATCTAAATAATTCACCTTCCTAAATAAACCAAATCATATCCTTAACTAAAGAAGAATAAATCAAATTAAATCAAATCACTTCCCTAATTAAAAGATTTCCTTATCCCATACTAATTTAAAAAAGATATCCCTTTAATACAAAAATCCTTCTCCTTTTCAAACAAGGAATCCCCAATCCATTTGCCTATAAAAAGAACCTTTAACCCAACCTTTCAAACACTGGCTCATTCTCACGAAAACACAAAGAAAATCCATAGAGCTCACACCTAACTCACTCTTACAAAATACAAAGAGAATCAACCCTAATCACCCACGCACTCTCTCGCCACCTGCGCACTCCACTTTCAAGAGCAATCAGCGCAAAGCCAACAAAAACTTACGCCCAAGCCACCAGCCCCCCACGTTCACGTCCCTCACTCAATTAACTGCCACAGCAACCCTAGCCAAACGCAACATCAAGCCATAAGCCCCCACGTTCACATCCCCTACGCCCTTAGCAGCCACTCAGTCCACAAGCCCAGATCACGTAATAGCAGCGCCACAGCGCATGTTACACCCACTTCATGCCTCACTTCACGTACCAAATCAGCACACACGCCACAGCACCCTCACTACCCAGTTTAGCCGAACTATAAGCCCTTCAAACTGCAGCAAAACACTACCCCCTAAACTCCTAAACTGCTCCTTGTTCAGCCCTTCAAACTGCCGCATAAAGCCCACTGTACTACCAGTGAATTACCTCACAAATAGCCCTCAAATACACGCCCAAAGCATCTAAAAAATTGCCCAAAATAGTCCCTCAAACAGCTCCAAAAACTGCCCCGAAAATAGTCCAAAAACCGCAACCCAAACCAGTCCAAATAACCCGTAAAACAGTCCCCTAATTACCCTACAACAGTGACCATAAAATACAACGAAAACAGCAGCGAAACAGAGTGAAAACAGCAGCCCAAATAGCAAAACAGCGAGGAAAAACGTTGGATTAGTGAACCAGAAAAGTTACGGAGTATCGACCCTTCCGACGGCCGTGTAACGCCCTTTCGTGAGACGACAAAAGAGGTTAGACCTGAGGGCACCTTTTTATTTATTATCTTTCGTTTATTTTGTTTATTTTAAAAATATTATCGCATGAGAGTCGTTTGAGGCATGATGTGATTGTTGGATGAGCGAAATATATGTTCCCTTTTGTGGTATATAGGATGGAAACCCAAACGTAAATTCCGTAGCCGAATCCGAATGGACGGTAGTGCGATTTGTACTCGGGATAAATGCCATGTACCACTTAAGAGACACATATTTCGACTCATCCAAACTTGTGTATGCGAGCATGATTCAGTCTAGTACGTTATTTATCTTCGTAAGCATGATTTAGCTTAGTTTGTTATTTATTTCTTAAGCATGATTTAGTTGTTTATTTTTTTAAGCATGATTAGTTATTTATTTTGCGTTTAGAATTTGCATTATGTTTATGTTGTTATTTGTTTTCCGCATTATATAATTGAAGTATGTTCATGAGATTTCCGTGTGTTGTCGTGTGTTATGAGGACTTACTTTCCAAGCATTCAAACTTAGACATAGGATTTATTCTCTTGAATGCAAACTAGATATAGGTTATTCTTGAGCATGTTGCGTAGATTCAGTTAGTTTATTGCACAAATCACATCATTACAAGTGGCATGAGTAAGGGACCATTCTGAACCCAACGGTTTGAGGTCTTCCCTTGCGAGGGGTAAGTGCGGCCTTAAATCACATTTTCCCGGTTCACACCGGGTGGCGACTCCATGTTATTTCTCCGGTTTAGTTCCCCGCGAGCTATTCTGTACTCCCAACTAGGCCGCGAGCCTGGAACAACGTCGTCAAGTTCTGTGTCCTACAAGCAGATAAAATTAATTTCATCAATATCACAAAACATCCAACATATCATGGATGTTTAATATAAGGATGCCTTCACACTATTATACATAAATTGATAATCCCCAAACAAAATACAAGAATTCAATAATTAAATTAAATTCTATAGCAGGAAGTAGAGCTCACAAATATATTTAAACACACAGCTTTGGCACATTGTGCCCAAATATATTTGAAAGTAGATAACAATTATCAATCACATCTAATGTGACTCTTTTAAAATAGATCCTGAACCGTTTCTGATCCTCACTGCTTTGGCATCTATTGGATGGGGCGTATTCAAGGCAATACTCGTCAATATACATATCCAAGGTACTTATGCACTACCTCACTGCTTTGGCATCTATTGGTATGCACTTTCGCTCGAATTTGTTTCTTATCAAATAAGTTTTGCCAGTATATATAAATTTTCATTAACCATAGTCGCACTGCTTTGGCAGACACAACTACGGTATCAAGAAAAATATTTACATCCGTATTGACGAGACAGACCCATTAGTGTACAATACACTCATAAAACACAAAGGTTTAATATGAGGATTTTACAAAAACTGTCAAACAACCAAAATAATTGATCTAATCAATTAATTCTCCAGCATGTGTAAAATAAATTGAATTAAATATCAAATATTAAAGGCATGAAAAATTATTTTGGATGTGGGATCAGGCGCTCTGATACCATTTTGTTGGAGTATGCGAAGCGAAAGGGCACGGTGGAAGGCGAAAATGGTTTTTAAATATTTTAAAAATTTTCCGAGCGAATTAATTAATATCAAATATTATTAATTCACTCAAATTATTTTAGATATATTATTTATTAACAATTAATAACATAATATATTTCGTTACACGATGAATTATTTTACGAAAATATTTTTCGACAAATACTAAGCGTAACGGGCAAACGGTCAAACCATTTGACCAATAGCCGAGCCGGGAAAACTCGATCACTCAGGCAGTGTTCGTTCAGCCCTTGGACTACCCGAATAGTGCCCAGTTCGCTGGTTTCACAGCCGTGACACGACAAGCCCGTTTCGACGTGAATTTCGCCGTTTTCTCTCGTTTTCGCCCCAGAATATTTCTGGAATTAATCCACCACCCAATACACATCCAAAATCATTTTTAATAACATACTTTTCCATGACAAATATTCTGTTTTAAGGGACCAAATCAGATCTGATCCATTTTTTATTTTTGTCCAATTTTCATGTCAAAATTCAATTTATTCACAAAATTAATCCAATTAATTTACACAAGATTTATCACCACAATATAAAGTTCCAAGAAAAATTCTAGGCAACATTAGAGTGGTAACATCACTCTAGAATGGCAATTTTAATTTTAAGATTAATTCCATAATTAATCATTTACACATGTTTAATAAAGAAAATTATTAAGGTTTAACAAACTATCAACACCAAGTTTTATTCCAAACATAAATATCCAAGATCCATATGTACATTTAACATGCAATATATATCATATACATATTTACATGTTTGAGAAACAAAAAATTAAGAAAAGAGAAATTAGGAACTCTAAATTACCTTAATTAAAGTTCCAATTTCTTCAAATTCCTTCTCCTTGGTGTTAAACAATTTATTATAAACCCTAACCCTAACCCTTCTTTTCTTTATTTTCTCAACACATGAGAAGTGGTTAAAACCTAGCAAAAATGGAAATAAGTTCCATTTATATTTTTTTAAGCCCAATTTCGAAAATTAACATTATTTTTCAACAAGAATAATAATTTTTGTGGCAAAAAATTTGACACAATTTTGATCTTATCCAAAATTAATTATTATTTTAATTTTTGTTAATTAAAAACCATGTGTCAAAATTCCATGGTTTGACAAATAAAAATTTGCCAATTAAATAAGAATATTCCAATAATATTCTAATCTAAATAAATTAATTAATTAACTATTTAATCAAATTATTTATCTAATTAACAAAAAGATAAAATAATATTATGGAGTAATATTCTAAGAATATTCTTCCATATTATCATTATTAATATTTAATTAAATAGTAATAATAATAATAATAATAATAATAAAACAAGTGTCAAAATCCAATTGGTTAATAATGTGTATCTAATCTAAATTATGTATCGTATACAAATACACATTATTTAATACGCATGTGTAAATTATGAATAATCCGAATTATCCATAATTAACTGCTCAAGTGTGTAAATTATGAATAATCCGAATTATCCATAATTAACTGCTCAAGTGTTCAACGAATACACTTTATATTGTGGGAATCTCTAGGTTCAAGTTTATCTGTCATGCAAACCATTTTCATGTCCGTAATTTGTCCACTCATAAATAACGACGACCACAGATAATCGAGTTGAACCATCCAAGTCGAAGTCATTGCATATATATAATCCCTCTATCATAGGTTATCCGAATTGTTCGGAAGATATAGATTAAACGTCAAATCTCCGCTATGAACAATTCATGTGTCGCGACATAATTATGATTCTTCAATAAATATTCGGAACTCATTTTCGAATCATACATCGGCCAAGGATTTCAAAGAATCACAAATTGGACACCTAAATCCCGTACACGGGACTAACAGATCCTCTCTAGATACATCACAGGATATCGTGAGTATCAGTCTATACCCGACGAACAGGCGGAGGTCTGATCTTAAGAGATCGTTGACGTGACTGTCATCAAAGTACGGAGGATATCTCACATATCCACAGTGGTATCACAAGTCAAATGAGCTAATATGTTATTCGACTCGTAAAGATTCCTATTGACGTTGGTGTACCATCTATTAGGAATCTTCGAATGAGTCGTTCAGTATTTATCCAATAAATACCTACGTGTCTATATAAGTCTCCCAAGACTCATGGTTTACTGAGATAAACCACTAGAACAATTCTAATATACGACACGTACCGGTCTCACGGGTTTACTAACGACCAAGTATGTAAACCTTCACTAGGAACAATTTAAGAATGAATTGTATTGTGACATTTCTCAGTAATAATTGTGGCGCTTTTGCAATTACGTCACAACTATTCATTCTAAGGTCTTTTACGCCCTTACCATATATAAGATTATATTGATGAAAATTACTTAATTTTATTCATAAGAAAATAAAATATACATCGTATTTACAATAAATACAATAAAAGTTGGCGTGCCGAGCACCAACTCCAACACTGTCCTCGGGAGAACTCCTTTGTATGACAAGGTCGGATCCTTCTGTCAAATTTTGTATGCCTCTCCAGGCCCTTGAGCCTTTGTTATCTCCTTTTGGCTAAGTAGAATCTCGATTCTACCCTCCTCGATACTCGAACCGTTCTTGGGACAAAAAATCACCATCAACATCTTTTATTTTGGTTTTTTTTTTTTTTTTTTTTTTTGGATTGCAATTAGATTTCCTGATGGTGTTTGTCTTCTTTGGAACATTTAAGATGGATTGATTTCAATTTCATTGTATTTTAATTTTTTTTAGCTAATAATGGCCACTTGTTGGCATTATTGGATGTTCTCGAATGATTTCTATACATTAACACGCATGTATTTCATTTTCATCTATCCGTTTATAAATTATTCACACAATGTTATTAATTGTCAAATTAAACAAAATTAAATGTTTAATAGATTAATTAAAAATATCAAGGATCATTAGATATTTAGTATAAGTGTGTGTTTCTATGTATCATGCCTTTTTTAAAAACATAAATAGCACAAATGACCAAGTGCAGAAAGTGTAGGAGTTAAATTAGATGAAAGAGCTAATAGCTTAAGGCTAAAGCTAATAAGCTATGTCGATAATTACTTATTGGCTTAGAGAGAGGGATGGAGAAAAGGACACATCAGTGAGAAGTAGCCATTAGGCCTGACATACAAAAAAAAGTAAATATACTGTATGGGGCTATACTTAGTTGGCTTCTTAAATCTGTGCCCTAATAAAACTCAGTCAATACCCTTTTGTGATCATCATTTTCTTCAATTTGTGATTAGGTTAGGACTAGGATGAGCTTGTTTGGTTAAAAGCTTAGCAATTCTTTTGGGCACCATCCGAGCCCTAGAGACTGTAATAATAGAATATAGCTAGGCTAAGCTCTTTTTCAAGGCCTTTGATTTAGGGTGAGTTTGGATGAAAATTATAATTTTTAAGTATTTAATTAATAAAAAAATTATGACAAATACCCAACTTAATGAAAATTATGACAATAAAAAAATAATTTTTAAGTATTTCTCTATCGGTTAACCAAAAACCAAACCCAAAAAGAAAGAAACAGAAAGGCCGCATCACAACAAAGAGCCAAAAATAAAAAATAAAAAATAAAAACCCAACTTTGTCTTGCATACATATTTACATGCATCTCTCTTTCTTTGCATGGACACAATAGTCTCCCTCTCTGTAAACCCTAACTCTAACTAATCCCCTTCCAAATAATAAATCCTCCAACAACCACTTCCTTTTTATCATCTGTGATTTACCCATTAATGAAAAAAAGTAGTAAAATCACTAGGGCCGTATATAGGGTAATCCCTTTCCTTTCCCTTTCACTTTGCTACTATTCTGATCTTATTATAATATATTGTCATTACTATTATTGCATTCTCAGCTTTGAGAACTGTGCTTGGATGATCTTCTGTTCTGTTTGCTTCTATATACTTTAGCTTTTCTATAAACAATATGTAAAAAAGAGCTCTAATTTCTTGCTTTGCCTTTGTTGTTCTCTCCATTTTTCATTTCCCCTTTTCTCTGTTGACTAAATAGTTTTGCTTTCAAAAGGGTCCCATGTTGACATTATATTTCTCAAGTTCTTTGCTCCTTTGTTGATGGTTTTGAGTGCTCATTTCCTCTGTCTTTTCAGTTTGTTCTTTATCTTATTTTGATTAAAATAAAAATCTACTAAACATTAAAAAAAAAAAAAAAAAAATTTATATTTTTCATACACATTCTTACTGTTTCAGCTGTCGAAAACTGAAAGATCACATCTTGTTCAATGACCGTTTAACCAAAGCTACTTCACTCCAATTTGCTCTGTTTTTCCTCTGCTTCTACTTAGTTTTTTTCCCATTTTCTTCTTTTAAAAGTTTTCTTGTTTCTTTTTGAGCTTCAAGAAAAATAATTTTGTGTTATTTACCCATGAAGACCTGCATGGACATCAAGCAGTTCATTTTGGTTCCACTTTTAATATTTAGTTTTAGTGTATGGTGTTATGGAGGAGGAGAAATGGATGCAGCTCCAATGCAGAAAGCAGAGCAAGAAGCACTTTACACTGCCATAAAAGGCTTTGTGGGTAATTGGTGGAATGGCTCATATCTTTATCCGGATCCCTGTGGGTTGACTCCTATAGAGGTACTATTTTTTTAACCTCCATGTATTATGTGCTTCCTTTTGTTAGCTTAATTTTCAATTGGCCTCTTCAGCCTTTTATCTGGTATGCTTGTAGCAGCTAATAAAAATTGTTTAATTCTTATTTCATTGGACATACCTTAACTTTTTGACATTTATGTAATCTTTGCAATTCTTTTTTTCTTTTTCTAAAAATAGAGGATTTGTTTTTAAAAAAAAATCTGCTTTAAGCATAATAATATATTTTTAATACTAGTGATGCTCTATCACTCTTGCCGAACATGGAATTATTGCAATTCTGAAACTAGAAATCAATTTTCAGTTTGTCTTTTTTAAAAAAAAGTTAATGGGGGATGGCAACCTCCTACCTCTCTCAAGATTATAACCCGGGTGCTATTCGTTGAAAGTGCTTATTTTTGCAAACCCAACTACGTCTTTCGGGCAGAAAACCACTGTCAGTTTTTTGATGCATTTTGATATGAATGTTAGTTTCATAATAATGGTGAAAATGTAGAATTTTCAGCAACCAAGCTTAGAATGAACTTTAAAATCTTGCCTGATAATATTTAGAAAATAACAATAATGGCAAGGAAACAACTATTTTGTATTTTACAAGAACAAGTAATTCTTTTGCAAACTATTCTTTAGTAGAGAAGAGTTGAGTATCTTCCAAAATTGGAAAATGGCAGAATTGAATCCTTATTGCACTTTTCAGCTAAAATCCTGAATCAAGCTTTCTAGTGAAATTTCTTACATATAAGGATACATTCTAAAGTTTTACAAACCCCTTTTTTGGCACATCATTTCCATGAATTCTCTACTGTCAAACCAAAAGTTACTTTTCATTTTATTGGAATTTAGTGTAAAACTTTCACATGTTGAAATGCACTGTTGACATAGTACATGACTACATTCTGTGCATATATATATATATATATATATATATATATATGTTTGTGTGCATAATTTTGATATAAGGTCACAATGTTAAACTTCTTGCTTTTATTTTTTATTTTTTGAAATGCAGGGTGTCTCTTGTGATATCTATGATGGCCTTTGGTATATCACTGCATTGAGCTTTGGTCCTCTTCATGACAATTCTCTTGGTTGTGTCACAAATGTGGAATTTAGGCAACAATTGTTTGAGCTTAAGCACCTAAAATCACTCTCCTTCTTCAACTGCTTCACATCCTCGCGGCAATATCCGATCACCATCCCCACAAATGGCTGGGAAAATCTTGCTGTCAGCCTTGAATCATTGGAGTTTCGATCAAACCCAGGTCTCACTGGACCAATTCCAATTAAGATTGGTTACTTGATGAAGCTCCAATCTTTAGTGCTACTAGAAAATGGATTATCTGGAGAATTACCAACATATATTGGCAGCTTAAGCAGCTTGAAGAAGCTAGTCATATCTGGAAATTGGTTGAATGGTCATATTCCAGATAGTTTTGGTGGGTTAAGTGAGCTATTGATTCTAGATTTCAGTAGGAACTCATTATCAGGGCCTTTACCTATGTCTTTTGGAGGTTTGACTTCACTCTTGAAGATTGACTTAAGTAACAATCAATTGGAAGGAAAGATACCAAAAGAGATTGGTAATCTAAAGAATATGACACTTTTGGACCTCAGAAGCAACAAGTTCTCAGGTGAATTGATCAAGTCACTTCAAGAAATGTATTCATTAGAAGAGATGGTCTTGTCAAACAACCCAATAGGTGGAGATCTAAAGAGCCTAGAATGGAAGAACCTACAAAATTTGGTCATTTTGGACCTCTCTAACATGAGCTTAATTGGTGAGATTCCTGAGTCCATGGCTGAGTTGAAGAGGCTGAGATTTTTAGGTCTTAGTAACAACAAGCTCACTGGCAACCTCTCTCCAAAGCTAGCAACAATGCCTTGTGTTGGTGCAATGTACCTGAATGGAAACAATCTGTCTGGTGACCTTCAATTTTCTGAATGGTTTTATGCCAAAATGGGGAGGCGTTTTGGTGCCTGGAACAACCCAAATCTTTGTTACCCCTTTGGTTCAATACCAATAAGTAATGTTCCATTTGGAGTAAAACCATGCCAGCAAGGGCTCGCATTTCTTCAACCCAGTTCAAAGACAATGTTGGGTGGTAAAGATTTGAATCCAAATTCCCATTTCATGGCCTCTTTGGGATTCTCAAGCTATACTGTTGATGGGTTTTTGTGGGTTTTAATGTTGCAGTTACTAATGATGGTTCTGCTTTTATGTTCCGCATAGGCCCCTATCTAGAGGCTAGAAATTAACCTGTTTAGTTTTTTTTTTCCTTTTCTGTAATTCTGATATCTAATAGTTAAATTAATTAGCTGAAATTAGTTTTCAATTTTTTGATCTTATGGGACAGTAAAAGTCACTGCCATTGCATTGATGTCTCGAAACTTTTTCCCCTTTGGTTTATGTAGAACAAAGAAACCCCACATCCAACTTAAAAACTGGGAATTTTTGCAAGTTTCATTTGGTTTTATTAATTCAATATGAGTATATTAAAGGCAATAGCAGTTAATATTATAGCTTTAATACATTGAAAGTGAAGTATAGGGATCATTATACAGCTATGTCAGATGAGTCCATTGATTGAATTGGAACACACGTCAAATGTGAAAGTTAAGTGATGATTACCGATAATATATACTTTTTAAGTGTATTTATTATTGATTTCTTCCTAAATTATGTTATTGAATGTGTTAAATGCTCTAATATTCATTATTTTATTGTTTAAGATGTATTATATGAAGAATTCAGCAAAAAAGAGTGAAAACCCAAAATTCATGGTTTGCATAAGGGACTTTCTAATTTGTATAATGTTCAATATTTTGATTATAAATTTCTCATACGATGTCCAATTGAGGTGATTCAAGTAGTATTGGAAAGAAAATTCAGTTATCTATAATTTTATAATTTGTGTCGAAGACTAAATTGGATGCCTTTTGTCCAAAAACGAGCTTGACATTAACGATTTTGCACTGTCAGCAGTGTCACGACACAAATAAATTCGTGGCGCGCCACTGGACAGTTAAAAATTGTTCTAGTGAGTTGGAAAAGGTCTGTGGCGCGCCATTAAGACCTTTGTGGCACGCCACCAATGCGATAATTCTAAAATATGAAACTTAATTTTTATGATATTTATATAAAAGAAACGTTTATGGTTATTTCATATACGTTTTTTGGGAGGGACATAAGCATATTTGAGGCCAAAAATACTCTATAAACACATCAACCATTCAAGAATATTCAATAATAAAAAGATCAAAACAAGAATTAAGAAGAAAAGATTGAAGAATGACAACCTTCATAATTTATTTTCTTTATCCATTCTTTATTAATTATTTGTTATTTATTATATTGAACATGATATTTTTGTTTATCTTCTTTATCATGAACTACATCTTGTTCTAGGATTGCAATGGAACCCAATATAATTTTTTGTTAATTGAATCTTTTTAGTGATTGATTTGTGACATTCTAAATGGATTGTTTATCATTATCTTTGCTTGATGTGTTTTATTACTTGATTACCAATATGATAGTTATGGTAAACTCTAATGAACATAAAAAAATGGAGTTGTAGTTTAGCCTTAGAAATTGATAATTCGTGATTTCATTCTGTAATATCCCACTTTCTGGAGATGTTATTCGACAGACGATAGGTCACCTTATCACCCTCAACCTCTGTCTTGCAATTACTATACTCATCATATCATATCATGTGATCCATGCATAACATAAATAAGGACTATATGCCTAACTCAGTAACATAAATATGAATCTTGATCATTTATATACACTTTCTTGTCATAACAGGCTTTATTGAACTAATTACGTACATTCTTATACATAACTTCACAAAACTTAACCATGACTGTACAATGCATAATGTACCCAACTGGATAGACCTATGACACCCTAATGAATTCAAAATAGTATTCGGTTTCACAAGCTCGTCCTCCGGGAATCCTGCAAAATGAATCTGCAGTGGTGGGGTGAGTATTTTGGAATACTCAGTGATTATATACATCTTGGCCCAAACTGACATCAATGCACATGCAGACCCATGCTCATGCAATCCTAAGACCTACAGTGGCGTCCATCTTCTCCAATCTGAGCATAAGAGCATGATGGAATCCTTAAACAGCCTGTAACAAAACTAAAACTCTACGGGGGTCAAATCGTTTGAACGACCTAGTGAGTGGATATCGAAAAATAAAATAGAATAAAAATTAATATATAATATTCATTAGAAATCAAAAACATAAATCAAAATCTCATACTTCACTTTTCAGGTAAACTCATCAAAAACCAAAAACGTCCAATGCCCTGATCGCGCGCACCAGACCGGACAATGAACGAACAAGACCATGTCAACAGAGGGTAGTTGGTCAATGATTTTCTGATGGCCAAGAACCTAGAACAAACGCCACATAGGTTTTAAAAATTAAAATTGTCATCAGGTTTCGTGACGGAAACATATCATCAAGTGCTTCGGCGGAAACATAATGAAAGTTCATAAAATACGAAAACATCTATCAAGCACCGAGACGGAAATATATCATCATCATATATATTCAAAACGAGTTATTTGAATCATTTAGTCAAAATGCTTTTAAATTCCAAATAAAGTATCATAATTAACAGAAACAGACGTATCCACTCACAGTTCTTATCTCTTGTGTCGGCACGTGGGATAAGTTGGAATTTCCTGCATAAAACCTATGGTCATATGTTGGAAGTATAATTAGTACACTTAGATATTTACGATTCTACGAACATGCATGAAGAATGAATTAACATATACTATCGAAAGAATCCTAATGCCTTTCCCTAGCATCTAAACTACTCGAAGAACTATTCTAATTATATTGTTATCGTTTCGATTATGCTTTATAACTTTCCCTTAAAGCCAATTCCTATAATACTTATTAATCACCAACACTCTTAACACACATACATTTCCATTCAAGCGCCCTACATAGTCAACATTAACATCTTCAACAACAACTTTCTTCAAACACACACACGGCCATGCATGTATATTTGCATTCACTAAGTTTGACCCCCACACATATATACACATTCATGTTAGGGTTGGTGCTCGGAGTGCCAATCCGGATCATATTTATGTTCGATTCATGAATACAAACAATTCTTTTTCCATAATATTACTTATATATGGTAGAGAGCTCTCAAAAGAAAGCTTGCAAGTGAGCTTGATCAAGTGACGAGTCTCGTGAAGAGACTTGAAACTACATATTCGATCTAATTACGATTAGATTGAAACTAAATATGGTTTAGTGATTTGTATATATTAGACAAAGACCTAATAATATATTATGTATTGCGCAGTTACAAAGTAGTTTGTAATTGACATTGGGAAGTGTCACTACTAGAAGTATATTATCAAATAACGTTTCTGGTCAGGCTTTACTAACACGGATCGGTTAGTAAAATCCACTGAGACCAGTACATGTCGTATATCGTGACTTGGTCCAATGGTTTATCCCAATGAACCATGACTCTCGGGAGAGTCGTATAGACATGTAGGTGTTTATTTGATAAACACTGAACGACTCACCGGAGATTTCCTAATAGATGGTAAACCAATGTCAATAGGAATCTTCTCGAGTCGAGTAGCATAGTGGTCCTTCGACTTGAGATACCTTTGTACGTTGCGTGTATCCCGAGTACAAACTGCACTATCGTCCATTCGGATTCGGTACAGAATTTACGTCCGGGTTTCCATCCTAATACCATAAAAGGGAACACATATTCCGCTCATCCAACAATCATATCATGCCTCAAACGACTCTCATGCGATAATATTTTTAAAATAAATAAAATAAACGAAAGATAATAAAAAAAAAGGGCGCCCTCAGGTCTAAGCTCTTCTGTCGTCTCACGAAAGGGTGTTACACGTCCGTTGGAATGGTGAATGATCCGCAAATCTTTCGGTTCACTAACTCAACGTCTTTCCTCGCTGTTTTACTGTTTGGGCTTGCTGTTTCGTCTGTTTTTGCTGTATTTTCTGGTCGTTGGGTTTAGTTACTGTTTATGGTATTCGGGAACTGTTTTGGGGCTGTTTTGTGCGGTTTTGGGGACTATTTTTGGTGCAGTTTTGGGGGCGAATTCTGGACTGTTTCAGGGCTGTTCTTTGCGTGAGTGGAAGCAGTTTGTGGGGGGGTTTATTTGCGTGAGTGGAAGCAGTTTGTGGAGGGCTGAATGGGCGTGAAACAAGGGTTGTTGTGGGAGGGTTGGCTGGTGTGAAGGGTGTTGGCTTGAAGCTTGTTGTCAGGGCTAGTGAGGGACGCTTGAGTTTGGTTTGTGAACTGAGTGGCAGTGGCGTGAAGGAAGGGGTATGTGGCGTGGAGTACGTGTCTTAGGTTTGTTTATTTCGTTAGTGGAGGCTTGCCGAGTGCTGTGTTGAAGCGTGAGAGGGCTATGGGTTGGTGCGTGAATGGAGTTGTTTATTGAGGGTTATGGCTTTGTTTTATGGTGTGAGTGTTTAAAGGGGGGCAAGTGGATGAAGGCTAATGGCGTGTCAATGGCTTGCTGGGGGGACTCTAGCGTGAAGTTGAGGGGCAATTGAGGGGAGAGCCTTAGGCGGCAGTTTGGTGAAAGAATATGTGGCTGGAATGGGCGTGCAGGGGAAGGTGATGTGCGGCTGTGAGGGGCTGATGAAGGTACGTGAGGCGTGATGGGCTGATGAGGGCTAGGTAAGATTTGTGGCTGCTGGGCGATGTGGGAGTGAGGCTTGCGCTCGTTTATGATCCCTGAGAGAGATAAGAGAGGGTTGTGGTGCCGTACCAAGTTTTGTTTGTTCACGGCTCTTCACTGCTTTATTCGGTTGAAGTTGGCTGTGTCGGTTGCTATGAGTTGTCGTGTGGCTGGAGAGAGGGTCTCTTTGGTGGGCTGTGCGTGGCTTACTGTGTGGTTTGGAGGCTTGTGAGGGAGACAGGTTGGTGAATGGAGGGTGCAGGTGTGAGGGGCATTATTTTATATGTGCATGGAGAGGCATGCTTCATTAGGGCATTTGTACGTGAAGGAATTGATGGCTGAGGTTACTGGATGCGTGGAGGTGTTTAGAGATTAGGGTTTACTTTGTGTTTTCTGATGGGGAGAGAGAGAACGTGTGATTAGGGTGTATTTTAGGGTTTATTATTTTATTCTTTTTTTTGGTCACTGCCGAGAGAGAGGAGGGGGGTTGCAAGGGTTGGGAATGTGTTATTTTTATAGTGATTTATTAGGGTTTGCATGGCTTTTAAAAAGAAAAGAAATCAAGTAATTTAATTTGTGTTTAATTTTAATTATTTAAGGCAAGAAATTATTATATTTTGGTGGGTGATTTAATTAAAATTAGGAAGTGATTTATTTTATTTTGGGATTTAATTTAATTGGATTTTAATTGGATTTTAAATTCAATTTAATTAATTTAATGGTTTTAATTTGATTTTATTTGTAAACTAATTTAATTAAGATTTCAATTTAATTGGTTTCAATTTAATTTTGACATTTTTTTTAAATGGTTTAATTATTTTGGATTGGCTTGGGCGAAATGGGCTTGATGTATATTTCAAGGGTTCTGGGCCAAGGTGCTTTAAAAACGGAGGTCCAACAAGCGAGCCCGATGCTAAACAAGCGAATAAAATCTAACAAAAATATCGATTCCCTTCCGACGTCCTTTTCCCGCGACTTCCTCGACTTAAAAGGTAGTGTCTCCAAATGAGACTCATCATAGGGACTTATATGCAAAAATGCAGTGCCTACAATACCACTGTGGGTATATGAGATATCCTCCACACTTTAATAGCAGTGACGTCACCGATCTATTTCGATCAGACCTCCGCCTGTTCATTGGGTGTGGACTGATGCTCATGATATCCTCTAAGTATCAGATAGAATCCGCCAGTCATGTGTACAGGGCATAGGTATCATGTACGTATTTACGATCTAATAAATCCATGGCCGTAGTATACTTCAGAAGCGAGTTTTGAGTGTTATTTAGAGATCGTAAATTTAAAAGTTGAATATATTATACCTTAGGGATTTAACGTTCTTATCTATATCCTCGGTATAATATTGATAGTCTGTGACAGAGGGATTATACGTATGCAATGACCTTGACTTGCATAGTTTAGCGAGATTATATGTGGTCGTCATAATTCATGAGTGGGTGAATTATGGACACGAAATTAGATTCCGTGATGGATAAACTTAAACTTAAAGAGTCTCATAATATGAAGTGTACTCGTTGAGCACTTGTGCAACTCGATATGAATAATATATATTATTCATAATACTTCACCGGATTAAATGAGTTAATTCGAATCGTTTAAACGGTTAAACGAAAATACATGCATTAAGGGGAATTTCGGTCAATTAATAATTAATGTGTATTTATATTTGATACAAAATTTGATTTGATACATATTAATTAATTGTCAAATGAGACTTTGACACATTCCATTGATATATGTGTTTGTTATTTAATGTAAATAAAAATACATAAATAATAATAATCACATTAATTAATTATTTAGATGTTTAAATGTTAAATATCTAGATAATTAAATTATATCAATATTATATAATTGTTATGCAATATATTTGATTATTATTGGTTATATGTGGCATGATTTTATTAAGCTTAAAGTTTACAAATTGGATTTGTTAACTTAAAGCTTATTATTGTTATTTAATTAGATTAATTGACCAAATGACCAAAATGCCCTTTTTTACCCCCTAAAGTCGGTTATGCCTTATTTTTAAAGTGTTAAAATTTTATTTTCTCATTCATAAGACCTCAATGGACGAACCTAACAAGCATAAAAGCGCCCAAAACTTTCTTGAAGAATCAATCAAGGAAGAAAGTGAAGAAATCAAGAAAAAGTTTAAGGAAATTAGGAGATTTGGAGGTAATCTTCATAACTCTTAAACTTAGAAAGCTTGTTTCTTTTTCTTGAGCATCTAGACAAGTTCTAGGGTTTCTTCATTTCTTATATTTTGGGGCTTTTTGATTTGGAGGCTAGATGCATGTGTGAAGTTAGATTGAATGATATTAGTGTAATATTAGTTCAATTTTATTATCTGATGACTTGTTGTCATTATAGAGTGTTATGACCACTCTCGTTACTCCTATAATTGTTCTTGAGTTCTCTATTTGTGGTGACTTTGGCTGGTGTTAGTATTAATATGATTAATGTTGAGAAAATTGGATTTAAAGCATGAAAAATGATATTTTTAGTTACCAAATCAGATCTGGAATTCTGTGATTTTTATGATGAAAAGTATGTTGTATAAATATATTGTATGTGTTTTGGGCATTGGAACAATTGCCTGAAATTATTTCGGAGTTGAAATATGCAAAAATGACGAAAAACGGCGTTATCGGGTGAGTTTCGGGCTTACCGGGTGTCCGCTATCTAAACAATGAATTGGTCACTGTTCAGACAGCCCATGAACTGCCCAAGTACTATTAGGGATGACCTGGGCAGCCGTCATGTGTATTGGTTGATCGGTTCGGACAAAAACGTATTTTATACCATTTTACGGAAAAACATTTTCGTAAATGTTTCGCGATGTTTCTAACCTATTTATGTCATTATTTGATATCGAATAAATATTTTTAGGTGAAATATGAATGAATTATTCATATTGGATATTGAATAATTTATTTGGTAATTTTAAAATTTTTTAAAGTTACGATTTACCCCGAACCGCGCGCTTCTGCTGCTCCCGCGCTAAACCCCAATAATTCATTACTAATACCCATAATATTAACACTAAGTATTATTTACAACATCAACTAGTCACACATACAAGAACATAATCAATCAAAGCTTCATCACACTTATTATCATTCTTAAATCAACATCAAACTTACCTCAATGCTTATAACATCTCCATCAATACACATCAAAGCTTCCTCCAATATCATATTTGACCACCCCCTTCTACGTGTCATTAGCCATAAATCAACATTATAACAAATCATATATCATAAATACCACATAAGCCCCCTCACATTAATCATGAGAAATCAATATTCACCACAATAATACCTTATCAGTATCACACAACTCATGCCACTTAGAAAAATTAAACATTCTCAAAATTTTATTTCAACACGATAATTTATCACCACTCTTCCATCATCAATACTAGGCACTAACTACATAATTCATAGTGCCATTCAATACAACATCATCACCATTTCTTCTAATAGAGCCCATGGTAACATCACACACCTTACCAAATTCGGCCATGCATAGTCTCTACCACCCTTGCCAATCTCAACTCATCCAACGCATAATACAACAAGGTGTTACATCCTACCTATTATACCATCATCCAAAATCAAAAACTTAGCTTCTAAACCTCTTATAATAATCAGCCTGTTGGAGTTTCTAGAGGTCCCAAGATCAAAACTCAAGCATGAATCATAAGCGAATACAACGATTTAAGTGCGGAATACTTACATCGAGCGGTGGAGATGCGATTTGGCAACAAAAACGAACTCACTGCCCACTGCCACTGCTCACGGCAGTTCACTGTCATGTGCGCCCACTGCTGCAGATTTGGCTTCTGTTTTGTGCCATTTTGATCAAGAAAAACGAGCTCCAAGCTTCATCAAAACGTTCCTTGCTCATGGGTATACTTCCCTTATCACCTTGGCATGATCCCGGAGTGTGCTAGCACTCTTGTTTTGCCACAAAAAACACTTGCTTCCCTCCATTTCCTTTTGTTCTGTTCGGCAGTTCACTGCCTTTTCAAAACCAGAAAATGTCGTGAGAGAGAAGAGAAGAAGAAGAAGGAGAGAGAGGAGAAAATGAAGTGAAAAAGGTATACGGTTTTTGTGTTTCCTTATGCATCAAATGCATTTGAATTTCATTTGAAATTCATTTCAAAACATTTGGGTTATAATTCCCAACCACACACATCACCTTTTTAAAATCATTAAATAATCTCACCTTTTTACATTGAGAATAGGGACAATGTATCATCCCTCAAAGGTGACTAGATACATCCATCATCTATTTGCGTCAAGTAATGAGATATCGCGATGTGATTTGCGGATTCCACCCGTTTCAAAATACGAATGTGTCCGCAAACACTTTCGGGCCCAAATTCGCTAATTCCGAATTAACTAATTTCCGTCGCGACGAGAATTAAATAATTACGCCTAGCGGAATTATTATTCACGTCGCTAACGAATTAATTCTAAATTAATTCGCTCGCCCGAATTAAAATCTAATTTTAATTCCGCGTCGAAATCTAATTTCGTTTAATATATCAAATATATTAATTCCTCGATTAATTCCAAATCAATGTTTCTCTCTCTTCAATTGGTATTTTATCCTAGATAAAATGTCTCCGAAATTAATCCCAGATTAATTCTCTCTCTCATCTTATTAATCCCAGATTAATATAAGTGCGAGTCATACGTCATCGGTGAATCTGTGGGAAGCGACCCATGAGATCCCCGGATATGTTGGCAGTAAATACGGTCGTCGGTGTATCCGAATCACGTACGTACCAAGTACTACGTTACCGATTTACGAGACAAGGTCGACTCCTAGCAAAGCACCAAGTCTTCCCAATTCTCCGGATATATTCTCATAAGAATATTAAGATCTGTATCAAGCGTAGTATACCGTAGTATTGTGTATATCGCCCCAGTATCGGATAATCACGTGCTAGGGCTGGGGCTGGATAAGTGTCTGCCCCGTCCGAAACACATGTCGGATGTTTGGTAACATAGTCTCTATAATCGGATATACATGACCTGGTCACAATATCCCGATTGGTTGCGCAACACTCAAGAGCACTAGTACCATATCCTGCGTGACATCTACTCCAATATGACTGAAGTGACACTTCCGTCTCGACATCACACCCAATACACTACGACTCCCTGATAAACCCAGAAGCGGTGTACCCAGAACCGGTTAAAGCCCTGTACCACCAAGACCAGAGTTTACCGATTATCGCAAGTATTAGCGATGCAAGTCTCAGGTTAAGACTATACACACCTACCTCGATTCGGCCTCCCATAGACACATAGTCATAATACCAATGGGATTCCGAGGGGTCTATCCAGAGCGAAGCTGTTTCCCGTACCATCGGTGAAACACGACCTCCTATTGCACTTGCATAAGTATCCAATACTTATATATATGAGAACTATGCCGTTGTGCCCTCACAACGCGCACAAGTGCAATACTAGCCTATTCCGCATTATCGATGTCCAGTCTCGATAATACTTCGGCTAGGGATATTTAATGATTAATCCTTCGGGGATTGATACTGTCTCATATCATCTCAATCCAGGAACTAATCATATGGACTCTCTTCATTTATACATCTATGGTGATCTAATCACAAATGATGAGAGTGCAATTTCCTTGTCACATAGTTAATTTGTACAGCAACACCGTGATCTGTACAAATAGTGACGCTATGGGTCATTTATCCAACAATCTCCCACTTGGCACATAGCCAGTCACTCGAGTGTCTAACACTCGAACTATGTACAATTCGCTCAAATTGCTGAGGAAAGGTTTTCGTCAGCGGATTTGCTATTATCGTCTGACGCGATTTACACGATCATCACATCGCCACGATGTATGATCCGAACGAATCAGATGATATAGAAGTATATATCTGGATCGTCGATGAGACCTTTAATTCTTTAGCCTGTGCTGACGCCTAGCTCAGCTGCTAACAGAACTATATCTAATCTAATTAGATTTATTATCGATCCAAATGGCTTCTATTGCTGCCTCAGCTGCAGCAATAATCCGCATTTGTTGTTTATTCGGCAACAGTTATCTTGCTAGGAAGATTTCCAGCTCACTGTCCCAGTGTTCAAATTTTATAGTACCGCAGTATTTACCGGTTTGGAAACTTGCAGCAGTGATCCCAGTCACTTCAAGTTCTCTATCTCCATAGTTTAAGACAACATCTTTAGTTCTCTCAGATACTAACAGATGTTCTTAATTTTCAATCCAGTGACTATCACTTGGATTGACTCGATTGTGACTCCATATGCTCAAAGCATATGAGACACCAATACAAGTACATTTTAAATGTACAATTTCCCAGAGAGTGTTAACAAACTCCAAATCTATCCCAGTAGATCTTTATTCCTTGAATAAAGGTTGTTACTCCCTAGAATTCTACGGAGAATTTCTATGAAAGCCAAGCTTTCACCATTGCTTTATGGGAATTTCACTGTTAGTGCAATCTCCCACTAACCTCCTTATATACACAAGAATTATTTCGTTTTTTTTGAATTAAATCATAAATCATTATGATTATTTCAAAACGACAGTTCCAAGAACCTTATGCTTGCATTGATCCAAACGTGGATCGAATAACCCGCAAACCTTGTTTGTCGGTTATATAAAATCGTCAGGATGTTGAAACATCCTCCAAAAGGTTTCCTTTTCAGGAAAGCGATTTTGATCTGTAACTGACACATTTCATAAATGAAATACGCAGTTATCAACAAGGCATCTTCAAAATGGATTTACCATGGCAACAGGTAAAAGGTTGAACCGTTATTAACACAATGTTGATAACGATACCTTTCCGTCAAAAGCCCAGCTTTGTACGTTGGTATGTTGCCTTCCATGTATGTCTTCCTTGAAGACGTTTAATGTACCATAGGCACAATGCCTTGTGGTACAACAACTAGTATCCAAAATAGTTGTTAAACATGGAATCCATTTTCGATTCATGGCACTTTGCCATAATAGGGAGTCGATACCGTGTATCACTACCTCATACGTAATCAGTTGGTGTACCTTAAAAGATTAAAATCTTTATGAGGTGAGATCAGAAACCCATACCCCAGGTTGTTTTCTGACTCTCTCTGATCTACGCGGTTTCTTGTGTATTTGAAGATTAATGGTATAGATTCATCATAGATGAACTATTTGTGTTCCATTACGGACTTCGTGCCTTGAATAGTATTACTCCGATTTTCATCGAGTATCACTATCCTCCCACTGACCACTGCATATCGGTATTCCTCTCAGGAAAACCGCATGGTGAGCAACAATCACATTGTTCTCATGTGGGATTTATAAGTACTATACTTATGGTTTCCCTTAGGATAACCTATATTGGCACTAATCCAATTTGGGTTCTTAGTTTGGTATCATCCAAACTTTATGCCTGGCATACCCAAATTGTTAGGAATGAGAAACCCAGTTTCTTTCCCGTTCATATCCTATACGATATCTGTCAAACAGATTTACATGGAACCTTATTCTAAATAAGTTTTGCACTGTTAATACATATCCTGTTTGAAGGAAATGATAGCTCAGAGCGACTCGTGATAAACCTTATCATGTCCAACAAAATTCGGTTTTAGTTCGGACACATCGTCTAACTGACATGTCTCGTTTAATTGTGTCCTAGACAACAATGCCATAAATAAGTCTCTATTGATCAAATCAATTTGAGCTATTAATTTGTCATTTATATGTTTGAGATTTTATTATATTCAAAATATAAATTCTGTTATTTACATCTAATGTATTTCTCAGTATCATCTTTATATAATAAAACACTTTAGTGTTTTAGAATATAAAGGTTCACCCGCAGTGGGTTAAACACTGATAAAGAGATAATGTTTCTAGTCAAACTAGTTACATTATAACAGTTCCTAATTTAAGTACACACCCCAGGTTAGTTCCTAAACTTAGGTATCTACGGTCGAAACAGCGACTTTCGTCCCGTTTCCGATTCGCAGAGGAATCTCAGCTTGAAGTCAGTATCCTGCTCAAAGCAGATTCTGAATATCAATACATATATTTTATGTACCACACTAAGTATTTAAAATCTAATTTCAATACTAGCTGTGAACATAACTAAGACAAACATATTTAAAGTTAGAGCCTCGCCCTTTCTTTAATTCCTTCGTGTCTTCCATATCCAAATGGTAGTCACGTTGGGATATGTCAATTATCCTTTTCAATATTTTAGGAACCTTAGGCCAAGCCTTGGGTTTTTAGAATATTGAAAGGAATGTGCACCTCGTGCTACATGCCCAATTGCAAACTTTGACTTTACATGAATTGTCAATTAATTCTCCAAGAATTATAAATTGCAATTTTAATACTTCTTAAATCCAAAAATTAGATTTATGACAAGTATATTAAATTAAGCATTAAAGTCATCATCACATGAATCTTCCAAAGATTTTATGCTCTACTTATATTGCTTAATTTTGGGCTTAAGGTATAATAAGTTATTTTATCAAATAAAGTAACCTATTATTTATTCCCAATTTGAAAATTAAATCATTTAAAATATTTTAATCCTAGATTATATTTTAAATATCCAACTTTTCAATTTTATCTTGATTACAATAGTCCAACTATTTAATCAACGATTTGTGGTACTTTATATATTATAATGATTATAATAGTCCAACTATATAATCAAATATAATCCAAATTAATTAACCTCAATTACATTGATTACTATAATCCAATTATAAAATCAACTGTAAACTGAAATTAATTAATTCATATATATTGATTAATATAATCCAATTATATATAATCAAGTATAATACAGTCCAACTGTTTATTAAAACAACAATTTAATATTAGTCTAACTAACATTTAATATAACGACGAAATAAATTAAATGAGCGCGTTTAGCGAGTATTCGAACGAATGTTGCAAATTCAATACTTGCCTCCCACTATTTTTCGTCGAGCCTCTAACCCTCTGTCAAGTACTCGGGAAACCGTGTTTCCTAGTGGGCTAGGATCCCGTTAAATATCACACAATCTTGACTTTGGCCAACAAATTGTATGATAATTAACTAGGTAGATCTCGAAGATCAATTGGATCTCATCCAACTCCTAGATCCAGTAGGTGGACATCCAAGTCCTAAACATATATCTTATATATGCCTATACATCGAATGTATACCCTAACCTATTTCCTCTGAATCAACTAGGCCTTGGCTTTGGCACAACAAACCTAATGATTCCAGTCAAGCGCGGACCCATTGACATGGAAGCTTCGTAATCAATGTCAATGGACAAGAAGTGGTCTTGACTTTGGCCAACAAACCACAACTTGGACACGACACCGATATGGAACAAAGCCTCGTGATTAAAACACATCTTTGATGGACAAGGGCTTGACTTTGGCCAACAACCCCTGCCAATCTCGGATCTTGAGTAAGAATCACTCAATGGAAGGAAAAACGCATGATATTTAACGAGGGTTTTTCGCGTGCAAATTGGCTACCAATTTAATTATCTTTGTTAAGGTCTCATCATCATACACCCTTAAGCATGCATTCTAAACACATAATAAAGCGAGTATGAAATAAAATAATAATGATATGCGGATGGATATTTTACATTGATCCTAGATCAAATCTCTCCCTTTCTCACTCAAGCTAGCACTTGTACTACTTCTACCCGTTACACTACACTTCTAAAGAAACCTCATATACATAGAGGGGAATAGGTGAGAAGAGAATACAAAGAGAATGAAGGTGATAAGGCTGGACACGCAGGTCCAATTTAATAAATCGAATTTATTACAACAATTTCTAAAATTGCCCCACCCATCTAATATCCATCCGATATACATTATTCATGCATCACAACCATGTATTCACTCATATAAGCATGCTATCAATCAATCTAATCAAATTAATTAATCTGATAATTATGTGATCATCCAATGTTCAAACAACGATTTGATTTTGTTCGAGTCAAACTCGTTTTTGCGAATAAGTACTTAAAGTACGAATTTTAGAATTAAATTAAACTACACAATTAAATCCAATTCAATTTGTATTTAATTCTAATTCACTATTTAATTCCAACTTAAATATCACACTTTATTATAAAAACCTTTTTCGACTTAAATTCCAAATTTAATCGCTACGGGTCTCAAAGCCCGATTAATATCCAATATTAATTTAATTAAAGTCTAATGGGCTTTTAATTAATTTCTTAAGGCGTGGTCTTATGGTCAACTCGGGTCAAACCCGCAACCAAAGTCCAATCCGGGATTTACCCCATAAGCCTTTTTATTAATTTTGGCCCATTAGGCCCAATTAAATTACAAAGGTCCATTAGTTGCATTTGGGCTTTATGGTTAAGGTTTTGGGCCCAATTGGATCCAATCCATTTGGCCCAAACCCAACTTGATAAAATCAAGCCCAATAGGCCCAATTACAACATTAGAAGCCCAAATCCAATTTAAGGCCTCAAATAATTAAATTACTTAAATCCAATTTAACAATTTAATTACTTAAAGTGCATTACATGATTAATCAACTAAATCAACATTTCCAAAACACTAAATTAGTCCAATTAATCATACTCAATTTCATCATCACATGTCCAACACATTAAGATTAAAATCAAACCCATTACATGCTCACTTTGTTCTCGGCAATGAGGTTAATTACATGTCCGATTTGTTTCAATCCAATTAAAAACAATTCGACATTAAATCAATATTTCCTAATGATTTTCAACACATCCAATGTTTCAAAAAATCAAAATTCACCAAGAACACAAAGGGGCATAACTCTCGGCCAAGATAAGATTTTGGGCAAATTTGTTCCAAACCAAATTTGATCAAATTGATCCAACCAATCATCAATTAAAATACATTCAAGCATACTTAATCATCCAATTTCATAATTGCATGCTCAAATCAATTTTATCCAATTTCAAGTTTCATGACATACTTTCAAAATTGGGGAAATTTGTTCCAAACAATATTTAACCAAATTGATCCAACCAATCATCAATTAAACATGTATTAAGCATACTTAATCATCCAATTTCATAATTGCATGCTCAAATCAATTTTACCCAATTTAAAGTTTCATGACATACTTGGCAATTTGGGGATTTTTTCGTCCAAATCGAATTCAATCCAATTGATTCCGCAATTGACGTTAAATCATCATCCCGAATGATTTCCAACACTTCCAATTGTCAAAAATCAAAAATCCCAAGACATAAAATCAATATCAATTTTCGGCCAAGGTAGCAATTTGGGGAAAAATTGATCCAATCATATTTTCTTCAAATTGACATAATCAATCTTCAATACAAACACAATTAAGCATACAAATCCATCCAATTTCATTTATCATGCTCAAATTCAAGTTTGCCCAAATTTTAGCCCTAACATTTTTCATGCTTTTAACCTATGCTCTTGATGCCATTGTTGGAATTTCTAGAGGTCCCAAGATCAAAACTCAAGCATGAATCATAAGCGAATACAACGATTTAAGTGCGGAATACTTACATCGAGCGGTGGAGATGCGATTTGGCAACAAAAACGAACTCACTGCCCACTGCCACTGCTCACGGCAGTTCACTGTCATGTGCGCCCACTGCTGCAGATTTGGCTTCTGTTTTGTGCCATTTTGATCAAGAAAAACGAGCTCCAAGCTTCATCAAAACGTTCCTTGCTCATGGGTATACTTCCCTTATCACCTTGGCATGATCCCGGAGTGTGCTAGCACTCTTGTTTTGCCACAAAACACACTTGCTTCCCTCCATTTCCTTTGTTCTGTTCGGCAGTTCACTGCCTTTTCAAAACCAGAAAATGTCGTGAGAGAGAAGAGAAGAAAGAGAAGAGAGAGAGGAGGGAAAATGAAGTGAAAAAGGTATACGGTTTTTGTGTTTCCTTATGCATCAAATGCATTTGAATTTCATTTGAAATTCATTTCAAACACATTTGGGTTATAATTCCCAACCACACACATCACCTTTTTAAAATCATTAAATAATCTCACCTTTTTACATTGAGAATAGGGACAATGTATCATCCCTCAAAGGTGACTAGATACATCCATCATCTATTTGCGTCAAGTAATGAGATATCGCGATGTGATTTGCGGATTCCACCCGTTTCAAAATACGAATGTGTCCGCAAACACTTTCGGGCCCAAATTCGCTAATTCCGAATTAACTAATTTCCGTCGCGACGAGAATTAAATAATTACGCCTAGCGGAATTATTATTCACGTCGCTAACGAATTAATTCTAAATTAATTCGCTCGCCCGAATTAAAATCTAATTTTAATTCCGCGTCGAAATCTAATTTCGTTTAATATATCAAATATATTAATTCCTCGATTAATTCCAAATCAATGTTTCTCTCTCTTCAATTGGTATTTTATCCTAGATAAAATGTCTCCGAAATTAATCCCAGATTAATTCTCTCTCTCATCTTATTAATCCCAGATTAATATAAGTGCGAGTCATACGTCATCGGTGAATCTGTGGGAAGCGACCCATGAGATCCCCGGATATGTTGGCAGTAAATACGGTCGTCGGTGTACCGAATCACGTACGTACCAAGTACTACGTTCTACCGATTTACGAGACAAGGTCGACTCCTAGCAAAGCACCAAGTCTTCCCAATTCTCCGGATATATATTCTCATAAGAATATTAAGATCTGTATCAAGCGTAGTATACCGTAGTATTGTGTATATCGGCCCAGTATCGGATAATCACGTGCTAGGGCTGGGGCTGGATAAGTGTCTGCCCCGTCCGAAACACATGTCGGATGTTTGGTAACATAGTCTCTATAATCGGATATACATGACCTGGTCACAATATCCCGATTGGTTGCGCAACACTCAAGAGCACTAGTACCATATCCTGCGTGACATCTACTCCAATATGACTGAAGTGACACTTCCGTCTCGACATCACACCCAATACACTACGACTCCCTGATAAACCCAGAAGCGGTGTACCCAGAACCGGTTAAAGCCCTGTACCACCAAGACCAGAGTTTACCGATTATCGCAAGTATTAGCGATGCAAGTCTCAGGTTAAGACTATACACACCTACCTCGATTCGGCCTCCCATAGACACATAGTCATAATACCAATGGGATTCCAAGGGGTCTATCCAGAGCGAAGCTGTTTCCCGTACCATCGGTGAAACACGACCTCCTATTGCACTTGCATAAGTATCCAATACTTATATATATGAGAACTATGCTGTGTGCCCTCACAACGCGCACAAGTGCAATACTAGCCTATTCCGCATTATCGATGTCCAGTCTCGATAATACTTCGGCTAGGGATATTTAATGATTAATCCTTCGGGGATTGATACTGTCTCATATCATCTCAATCCAGGAACTAATCATATGGACCTCTCTTCATTTATACATCTATGGTGATCTAATCACAAATGATGAGAGTGCAATTTCCTTGTCACATAGTTAATTTGTACAGCACACCGTGATCTGTACAAATAGTGACGCTATGGGTCATATTATCCAACACAGCCAACACGACCCATTTATCAAGTTTGTGCGTTTTCATCAATTAAAGGGCTAATCCATGTTATTAGGTCATGAAATGCATAAATGGACACTCTAACAAGCGAATCAAGTCAAATGCATCAATTTAAGCCTAAGGTTCATCTAGATTTCGAAAATGATAATGAGAAATGCAAGCTAAGAACTTCAAAAATGGAGGGGATGCGATTAGAAAATTACTTGATTTGATGTTTGCTTGGAGAAGCTACAAGGATCCATCATTGTTTTGACGTGAATGATGAAACAAAGTTGTGTGTTTTGTTTATAGAGAAATCGTGAGAATGAATTGGTGGAGAAGAGAATGAATAGGGGTTGTTTTAAATAGTAAGAGACAAATTTTTAGATAAAAAAAATTAATAAACATTTTGGCACATGTTAAATTGAAGGGAAAATTCGTAACTGTAAAGTACAAACCAGAAAATACAAATTTTTGTCTTGGTTCTGGTCTAAATTCGGAAAAATATTCAACATGAAAGTTGTAGATCTATGTTTAAGATTTCAACAGTATAGAGATTACCAAAAATGGACATCGGCACAAGTTATGATTGAAATATCGAGAGCTATCTGGAACACAACTGAAAATAAATGTGTGATTTAATCGCGGAAATTTCACCGGTTTCCAGAAAAATAATTTCGCGATCACATACGCACTCATGCGTGATTTATTGAATAATTCATCACGCATGTAGAAAATAGTCGTTGCGATCACGACGTAGTAACCGGGGTGTTACAGCCGTTAGATATAGTAGCTCGCCCCAACCGTTAGATCCAAATGATGAACCGTCTTCAAAGATTGGCAGTCAGGGATTTTGCAGTCACGCCTCCTCGTGAAAAGTGGAGAATTGATGACTGTTAGGGTTGGTGCTCAAAGCGTCAATTTTATTATGTATTTCTCTGTAAATACTAATGTGACATTTTATAATGAATAAAATAAACAGTTTCTATTATATATAACATCTCTTTTTATATGGTAAAGACATAATAGACCTTAGAATGATTAGTTATGATACTGTTTCAAAAGCGTCGCAACTGACATTGAGTTGTCTCATAAAGTTGTCATTCTTAGACAGTTCCTGGTCAAGGTTTACACTACTTGGTCAGTAAAGTAAACTCGTTGAGACTGGTACATGTCGTATATTAGAATCTTGGATTCCAATGGTTTCTCAATGAACCATGAGTCTTGGAGACTCGTATAGACGTGTATGTGTTTATAGCGGATAAACACTGAACGACTCACCGAATATTCTTAATGAATTGTACACCAATGTCAATAAGAATTTTCTCGGGTTGAGTGAGCATAGTGATTCTTTGACTTGAGATACCACTGTGGATATATGAGTTATCCTCCACACTTGAATGTTGAGCTGTACAATTTTTCCCTATTACTTATGGGGTTATGCTCTTTTAACTGCCGCTCATCTTTTGAATAAGATTCCTTCTAAAGCTATTCCTACAACTCCGTATGAGATATGGACCGGTATAAAACTGAATCTTAGTTATGTTAAGATTTGGGGCTGTCCTGTATATGTCAGGATGGCTCAGCAGAATAAGTTTTTACCTCGAGGGTAGAAGTTTAGGTTTGTTGGATATCCTTCAAATATGAAAGGATATTTATTCTATGATACCGAGCATCGAAATGTGTTTGTAGCTCGCTTCGCAAAAATTTCTAGAGATAGAATTTTTTTCTGAAGCTAGTGATCATAGACAGGTTGAACTTGATGAAGTACAACCTGAAACCAATGAACCAATGGAGGAACCTGAAGTTCAAGAAGATGAAGAACCTTCAACACACACACTCTGTAGGTTGCAAAGGGTATCTAGACCTCCTGAACACTTGTATTTGATACAAGAAAAGAGTCTCGATGTTCTCTTAGTTGAAGAGACTGACCATTTTACCTATAGAGAATCGATGTTGGATATCGACTCCGTGAAGTGGCAAGACGCCATGAAATCCAAGTTAGACTTAATGCATGAGAATCAAGTTTGGAACTTGGTTCTGTTTCCTGAAGGAATTGTTCCTATCTGTTGTAAATGGATTTACAAGAGAAAGTTATTAGGTTTTCTAGGTCAAACCAAGATCAAATTAAGCAAGAAATCATGTGAATACAACAAAGTAAGATGGCGGAAATACTCACTTTGATCGGCTTGGATGTTGGCCGAGAGTTCAAAACTTTTGCCTTTGAGAAGTTGCTCCAAGCTTCTCCTTTGATGTATGTTGAGCTTCCAAGCAAGTCCTTGAATTCCAAACTCATGGATTAGTGTCCCTAACACCTTTGAATGACTCTTTAAGTGCTAGCTTAGGATGAATTTTGCAACAAAACTCTTCCTTATCACCATTGAAGTTCACGGGAAAGTGAACAAAATGAGAGAGTGGGGAGTTGCCATATTGGCGTGAAAGAGAGAGGAGGAAAAAAAATGATGATGTGTATTGTATTTGATTTTCAAAAAATCAAATTATCAAATACCAAAAAGTTGGTATATGTCTTTCAAACATCAAGGTTGTGTAAGTTACAAGCCACCAAAATCCACCAACTTCTATCAACCAAAAGGTTAATAAAGTTGACTAGGTGATGTGACTTGTGGGCCCCACTTGATTCAAAATCCGAGTGGGCCCGCAAATACATTTCGGGCGTGGGTTCGTTAATTCCGAATTAACGAATTTTTCGTTGCGACGTAATTAAATCAAATTTAATTAAATAATTATGCCTAGCAAAATTACTATTCACATCGCTCGCGAATTAATTCTAAACTGATTCGTTTGCCCGAACTAAAATCCAATTTTAATTCCGTTATGATTTCATTTAATATATCGAATATATTATTTTAATCGATTAATTCCAAATTAATCGTTCTCTCTCTTTTAATTGAATTTTATCCCATATAAAATTCTCTGTAATTAATCCTAGATTAATTTTCTCTCTCTTCCAATTAATCCCAGATTATTTATGTTCGAGTTATACGTCATCGGTGAATCTTCGGGAAGCGACCCATGAGATCCCTAGAAATGTTGGCAGTAAATCCGGTCATCGGAATATCCGAATACGTGTGTACTCGGTACCATGTTCTTACCGATTTACAAGACATGGTTGGCTTCTAGCAAAGCATTGTGCCTACCCAATTCTCCAGAAATATTTTCTTAAGGAATATGTAATATGTGTCAGGCGTAGTATACGTAGTATTGCGTATTACGATCCAGTATCAGATGTCACATGCTAGGCCTGGGGTTGGAATTGTGTCTGCCTCGTACGAAGCATATATCGGATCTATGGTAACTAGTCTCCATAATCAGATAATCATGACCTAGTCATTTATCCCGATGACTGCAGTAATAAAGAGTACTAGTTCCGTATCCTACGTGATCATCATCTCCATATGACTGGAGTGATACTTCCATCTTGACATCACACCCAATACACTACGATTCTCAGTATACCCAGAAGAGGTGTACACAGAACCTGTTAAAGCCCCGGAAGACCAAAACCAAAGTATACTGATTGTCGGAAGTATTAGCGATGCAAGTCTCAGGTTAAGACCAAATACGCCTACCCTGATTCAGATTCCCATAGACACATAGTCATACTACCAATGGGATTCCGAGAGGTCTATCCAGAGCAAAGCTGTTTCCGTACCATCGGTAAACTCAACCTCCTATCACACTTGCATAAGTATCCAATACTTAAATATATGAGAACTATGCCGTTATGCTCCCACAACGCGCACAAGTGCAATACTAGTCTATTCCGCATTATCGATGTCCAATCTCGATAATACTACGACTAGAGATATTTAATGATTAAACCTTAGTGGATTAATATTGTCTCATATTTTATTAATCCGGAACTAATCATATGGACTTTTATCATTTATATATCCCGGTAATCCAATTACAAATGATAAAATAGCAATTTCCTTTGTCACATAGTTAATTTGTACAACAACACCATATTCTGTACAAATAGTGATGATATGTGTCATAATTATCCAACAAAAGCGCGGTCCTGACGGAAAGGTTGAAACCTTTAAGGCCCGACTGGTAGCTAAAGGTTACTCGTAGTGATGTGGTGTCGACTATGATGAAACTTTTTTACCAGTTGCGATGTTAAAGTCTATAAGGATTTTGTTGTCTATTGCCGCTTACCATGATTACGAGATTTGGTAAATGGATGTCAAAAAGGTTTTTCTAAATGGATTTCTTGATGAAGAAATCTATATGGAACAGCTGAAGGGATTTGCATCCAGCGAGAACACGGGCATGGTATGCAAGCTTAAGAAGTCCATTTATGGACTTAAACAGGCTTCACGAAATTGGAATATTTGATTCGACTAGATAATCAAATTGTCTGATTTTCTCAAGACAGAAGAATCTTGTGTGTATAAAAAGGCCAGTGGGAGTATGATGGTATTTTTAATTCTCTATGTTGACGACATCCTTATCATTGGAAATGATATCGGGATGATGCAAGGCGTCAAAGCTTACCTCAGGCATAAAACTCTATAGAGATCGAGAATGAAGCTTATTGGGTTATCTCAATCAACGTACATAGATAAGATCTTGGAACGGTATAATTTTGGTAAATGTAAGACAGCAAACATACCGTTCAAATATGGCTTACATCTTATAAAGAAGATGTGTCCACAAATAGAAGATGAGAATATCTAATCAGCCTTATGCTTCGTGTTTGGGCAGCATCATGTATGTCATGTTATATACTAGGCCTGATATCAACTTCGCAATTAGTGTGACCAGCATGTATCAGTCCAATCCAGGAAATGACCATTGGATGGCCATTAAACATATCCTCAAGTATCTTAAATGTACTAAGGATAAATTTATTATTTATGGAGGAAATGAACTACAAGTTAATAGGTATACGGATTTCGATTTCCAATCGAATCCTGATGATAGAAAGTCTACATCAGGATTCGTGTTTACCCTTAATGGAGGTGCAGTTTGTTGGAAGAGTTCCAAACAGGGGTCAACAACTGATTCCACCACAGAGGCGGAATATATTGCAGCTTCTGAAGCTGTAAAGGAAGTTGCATGGGTTAGGAACTTGATCACAGAATTGGGAGTAGTCCCAAGTATCGAGGATCCGATTCTGTTATACTATGATAATACTGGAGCCATTGCGCAAGTAAATGAACCAAGGGCGCATCAGAAGTCGAATCATGTGGAACGAAAGTACCACATCATTCGAGAGATTGTGTCACGAGGGGACATTTTCGTGTGCAAGGTACCGAGTGAAGATAATGTAGCGGACCCGCTTACTAATGCCATTCCTCCGAAGTTATTGGATAAACATGTGGAGTCAATGGGTATTAGATACAATCTATATTGGCACTAGAGGAAGTGGGAGAATTTGTTAGGGTTTGTACTCAAAATGCCAATTTTATTATGTATTTCCCTGTAAATACTAATGTAACATTTTATTATGAATAAAATAAACAGTTTCTATTATATATAACATCTCTTTTTATATGGTAAAGACGTAACAGTCCTTCGAATTATTAGTTATGATACTGTTGCAAAAGCGTCGCAACTGACATTGAGTTGTATCATGCGTTGTCATTCTTAGACAGTTCCTGGTCAAGGTTTACACTACTTGGTCAGTAAAGTAAACTTGTTGAGACTGTACATGTTGTATATTGGAATCTTGGATTCCAATGGTTTCTCAATGAATCGAGAGTCTTAGAGACTCGTATAGACGTGTAGGTGTCTATAGCGGATAAACATTGAACGACTCACCGAAGATTCTTAATGGATGGTACACCAACGTCAATAAAAATTTTCTCGGATTGAGTGAGCCTAGTGATTCTTTGACTTGAGATACCACTGTGGATATATGAGTTATCCTCCACACTTAGATGGCAGTCACGTCACCGATCTATTAAAATCATACATTCGCATGTTCGTTGGGTGTGGACTGATGCTCAGGATATCCTGTGTGTATCAAGAAAGGATCCATCAGTTCTATGTACAGAGCATAGGTATTCAATATGGAATTCGAAATCTGTTAAATCTATGGGCTCGTGGTACACTGTAGAAAATAGTTCTAAGTGTTATTTAAAGATTGCTAATAGAAACGTCGACGTGATTATATCTATAGAGATTTGACGTTTACATTTATATCTCTGGAATAATCTGGATACCTGTGACGGAGGGATTATACGTATGCAATGACATCAACCTGTATAGTTCAGAGAGTTTATCTGTGTTCGTCATAATTTATGGGTTGGTAGATTATGGACACAAAATTGGATTTCGTGACGGATATGCTTGAACCTAGAGAGTCTCACTAATGAAATATACTCGTAAAGTACTAGGACAACTATTATTAACAATATTGATTATTTATAAGTCGTTTAACGGTTAAACGAAAAATACATGCAAATGGACCTAATGATCATTTTCTTAATTAATGTGTATTTGTATTTGTATTTAATATTTGATTTTATTAAATACACATTAATAAAATGTCAAATTGTGTTTTTTGACATATATGATTGATATATGTATTTTCATTATTTAATATAAATATAATACATATATTTAAGATATTTGTGTTGGGTTTCTACGGTCTAACAGGGATCAATTTAAACAAAGAAACCATGTGCGAATACAACAAGGAAGTTGCGGAATACTTACAATGATCGGTTGAGCGATGTGACGAAGAAAAATCTTTTCCTCCAAGGTGATGAAGCTCTCGGCAGTGGGCAGCATTTTTTTCCTCCAAATTCGGCCATGGATGAGTCTCCAAGCTCCAAGCTTGTGATGAATTTCATGCTCACGGGTGCGGTTCCCTATCACCTTTGCAAGACTCCAGAAGTGTCCTAGCACTTGGTAATTTTTGCCACAAAAATCACCTAGCTTCTCCTTGCCATTCTCGGCATTTTGACAGAAAACAGAAGAGGAAAAAACAGCCAATTTGGGCGAGAGAGAAGAGGAGAAGAATGAGAGAGAGATTCAAGTGTTGTGTTAAAAAATGATTTCAAAAACCAATTAAATGATATACCAAATATTTGGTATTTGTTCATTTAATTTCTTACACAAACATTGAGTGTAAATCAAGCTATCATCATTGTTACCAAAACCCATCACCAAAAGCAACTAAAGTGACAAGTGATGTGACAACTGATGTGACAAGTGGGCCCCACTCGATTCAAAATACGAGCGGGCTCGCAAACACTCCTGGGCTCGGGTTCGCTAATTCCAAATTAACAAATTTTCCGTTGCGACGCAATTAAATAATTATGCCTAGCAAAATCACTATTCATGTCGCTAACAAATTAATTCTAAATTAACTCGTTCGCCCGAATTGAAATCTAATTTCAATTCCGCGTCGAAATCCAATTTCGTATAATATATCGAATATATTATTTTATCAATTAATTCCAAATTAATCGTTCTCTCTCTTTAATTAATATTTTATCCCAGATAAAATATCTCTGCAATTAATCCCAGATTAATTTTCTCTCTCAACTAATTAACCCCAGATTAATAAAGTGCGAGTCATACGTCATCGGTGAATCTTCGGGAAGCGACCCATGAGATCACCAGATATGTTGGCAGTAAATTCGGTCGTCAGACTATCCGAACACGTACGTACCTAGTACTACGGTTTCACCGATTTACAAGACAAGGTTGGCTTCTAGCAAAGCGTCATGCCTACCCAATTCTCCAGAAATATCCTTACAGGAATAAGTGATCTATATCAGGCGTAGTATACGTAGTATTGCATATTACGATCCAGTATCTGATGTCACATGCTAGGCTTGGGGCTCAAATTGTGTCTGCCCCGTACGAAGCACATATCGGATCTCTGGTAACTAGTCTCTTTAATCGGATAAACATGACCTAGTCATAATATCCTGATAGCTGCAGCATATAAGAGAACCAGTTCCGTATCCTACGTGATCATCATCTCCACTATTACTGGAGTGATATTTCCATCTCGACATCACACCCAATACACTACGATTATCAATATACCCAGAAGAGGCGTACACAGAACCTGTTAAAGCACTGGACGACCAAAACCAAAGTACATTGATTGTCGCAAGTATTAGCGGTGCAAGTCTCAGGTTAAGACCAAATACACCTACCCTGATTCGGACTTCCATAGAAACATAGTAATACTACCATTGGAATTCCGATGGGTCTATCCAGAGCGAAGCTGTTTTCCGTACTATCGGTAAAACACAACCTCATACTACACTTGCATGAGTATCTTATACCCAAATATATGAGAACTATTCTGTTATGCTCCCACAACGCGCACAAGTGTAATACTAGTCTATTCCGTATTATCGATGTCCAATCTCGATAATACTATGACTATGGATATTTAATGATTAAACCTTTATGGATTGATACTGTCTCATATCATCTCAATCCAGGAACTAATCATATGGACCTTTCATCATTTATACATCTTGGTGATCTAATCACAAATGATAAAAGAGCAATTTCCTTTGTCACATAGTTAATTTGTACAACAACACCATGATCTGTACAAATAGTGACGCTATGGGTCATAACTGTCGAACAATCTCCCACTTGGCCTATAGCCAGTCACTCAAGTGTCATACATCTGAACTATGTACGGTTTGCTCAAACTTCTGCTGAGGAAAAGGCTTTCGTCAGCGGATTTGCATGATTATCATCTGATGCGATTTATACGATCATCACATCGCCACGATGTATGATCCGAACGGATCAGATGAATAATCGAAGTATATATCTGGATCGTTGATGAGACCATTAATTCTTTAACCTGCGTTGTAGCCTAGCTCAGCTGCTAACAGAATTATATCTAATCTAATTAGATTTATTATCAATCCAGAAGGCTTCTATTACTACCTCAGCTGCAGCAATAACCCGCTTTTGTTGTTTATTCGGTAACAATATCTTGCTTGGAAGATTTCCAGCTCACTGTTCCGTTATTCAAACTATATAGTACCGTTGTTACGACTTAGTCGTTTTTATCGGTTTGGAAACTTACAGTAGTGAACCCAGTCACTCTAAGTTCTCCTTCTCCATAGTATAAGAAAGCATCCTTAGTTCATTTAAGATACTAAAGGATGTTCTTAACATCAATCCAATGACTATCACTTGGATTGGCCCGATTGTGAATCCATATGCTCAAAGCATATGAGACACTAGGTCGCGTACATTTATTAATGTACGATTTCTCAGAGAGTATCAACAACTTTTAGATCTATCCCAGTAGATCTTTATTCCTAGAATAAAGGTTGTTTCTCCCAAGAATTCTACGGAGAATTTTCATGAAAGCCAAGCTTTCACCGATTATAATTATGGGAATATCATTTCCAAGAAATGATATGTTATCATTATATAGGACATTCATTGTCAGTGCGCTCCCACTAACCTTCTTATATACACAAGAATCATTTTCGTTTTGAATCAAATCATATACCATTATGATTACATCAAAATGATAGTTCCAAGAACGCAATACTTGCTTCAATCCATCCATGGATCGAATAACCTGTAAACCTTGTTTGCTCGTTTTGGTAAGACAAAACCGTCAGGATGTTATAAACATCCTCCAAAAGGTTTCCGTTAAGGAAAGCGGTTTTGGCATTTAGCTGCCACATTTCATAAATGAAACATGCAGCATTTGCAAGCATTATCCAAATGGATTTACCATGGCAACATGTAAAAGGTTTCGTCGTAATCGACACAATGTTGATAACGATACCTTTTCGCTACAAGCCTAGCTTAGTACGTTGGTATGTTGCCATCCATGTATGTATTCCTAGAAGACTTATATAGTACTAATAGGCACAATGCCTTCCGGTACATCAACTGGTATCCAAACTTGATTGGTATACATGGAATCCATTTCGGACTTCATGGCATTTTTCCATAATAGGGAGTCGATACCTTGTATCACTTCCCCATATGTAGTCAGTTCGTGTTCCTCAATAAGATTGGCATCTTCATGAGGTGAGATCAGAAACCCATACCCCAGGTTGTTTTCTGACTCTCTCCGACTTACGTGGTTCTTGTGTATTCGAAGATTATTGGTATAGTTTCATCCTTGATGAACTATCTGTGTTCCATTAAGGAATCGGTGCCTGGAACAGTATTACTCCAATTTTCATCGAGTTTTACTTTCCTCTCACTTACCACTGCATATAGGTATTCCTCTTAGGAAAACCGCATGGCGAGCAACAATTACATTATTCTCTTGTGAGATGTTTAAGTACTATACTTTGGTTTCCCTAGGATAACCCACAACTTAGGCACTTATCCGATTTGGGTTTTAGTTTGGTATCATCCAAACATATGCCTAGCATACCCAAATCATCAGGAATGAGAAAACCTAGTTTATTTCCTATTCATATCTAATATGAAATCTGTCTAATAGATTTTATGTAACCTTATTCAAAATAAGTTCTGCACTGTTAATGCGTATCTATTGAAGGAAATGGTAGCTCAGAGCGACTCATGATTAACCTTATCATGTCCAACAAAATTCGGTTTATCCGTTCAGACACACCGTCAATTGACGTGTTCCGGGAGGAGTCCTCATTGAAAGAATACTATACTCTTTCAAGTATTGAGAAACTTATTGCTTAAGTATTTTCATCATGGTCCAACCGTGATGGTTTTACACTTTAGCCGATCTGTTTGTCTATTTCGTGTCGAAACTCTAAAAGTTTCCGATTTGTGTTTCAAAAGAAACATATAACCATAACACGATGCCACATCCGTAAAGGTCACGAAATATTCATATCCATATCTAGCCTAGCTAGATATGGGCCCACCTACGTCACTATGAACCAGGGCTAACAGATCGGTGGCACTTACACTTTTACCAAGTAAAAAGTATTTCAGGCACTTTGCCTAATAAACTAGATTCGTAGACATTATTTGAATGGAATCAAATCCGTCCTAGTATCCACTCTTCGAAAGTGTGGATATACGAGTCTTGTTTAAATTGTGTCCCATACAACAATACCACTGTAGGCACTGTATTTTTACGCATAAGTCCCTATGATGAGTCTCATTTTGGAGACACTACCTTTTAAGTCACGGAGGTCACGGAAAACGGACATCGGAAGGGGAATTCAGAATAAACAAGGTTCACTGTTTTCGTTGGTGCTACGTTCGTGTATACGTTCGAACGTCAAACAGATTGCGGGCATTCGTGCTGCGTTCGATGATGCGTTCGAACGGTGTCGGTAATTCTGGTTTTGCTGCTAGCCTCACATTAAGCCCAATTCGCCCAAACCTTGGCCCACACGTCCAAGCCCACTTAAAACACATATTTAACACATGGTGAAATCAAAACAAATCTAAAAATCACATACCAAATTAAATAAAATACTTACACAAATTAAAGAAATTGCATGCCTAATTAAAATCAATCAACATACTAAATGCCTAATCTAAACCAATCAAATATAATCATACCAAGTTAAAATCAATCAACCAATATATTATTCCCAAACATAAAATATTGTATGCCTAATCAACATAAACTAAATATTCAACCTCCCTAATCCAACACCAAATCATATCCCTTTTTAAATACACAAATCCCTTCCTTGTCAAGCCTAACCATTTGCCTATAAAAAGAACCCTTCACCAACCTTCTCAAAGCCTAGCTAGCTCATTCACATAAGAAACACCCAAGCTCATAGACACAACTCTCCCTCACTCTCAATAACAAAAAGATCAAAAACCAAAGAATCCCCATCGCCTTGACCAAAACACATCCCAAACAGCCCTAAACACACACATAAAATAGCCCCCGAACCACACCATAACACCACCGAAAATAACACCCAAAACAGTAGTAGCCACACATCCCAAAAACAGTAGCTAAAATACAGCAGCAGCAAAACAGTAGCAGCGGCAGCGAATCGGAGTCAAAACAGCAGCAAAAGACGGAGGACGACGACCCAAAATAGTAAGACAACGAACGAGAGCAGTGAACCAGTGAACCGGAAGAGTTGCGGAGCTTTACCCCTTCCGATCTTCGTGAAACGCGAGTCCGAGAGATGACTTAAAAGGTTAGACCTGAGGGCACTTTTTCATTAGTTTATATTCGTTTCTTTTATTATTGAATTGTATTCACATGAGAGTCGTTTATGGATGCGTGTTGTGGGTATTGGATGAATGGAAGAGTGTTGTCTCTTGTGGTATATAGGATGGAAATCCAGACGTAAATTCCGTAGCCGAATCCGAATGGACGGTAGTGCGGTCTGTACTTGGGACACAACTCCACGTACCACTTGAGTAAACGGCACCTTCTCTTGTTTTGTGTTGCTTTGGTTTATTTAATTCTTGTCATTTAAATTCTACATGTTGTTTATTCCCGTATGATACGATCGAGTGCATGGGCTTAGTAAGTGCGATGAAAGGTTCCCTAATTGGAGGGTTAAAATCCTTCACCACGATGCTCTGCCGCACCGATTGATGTGTGTTCGGTTGAATGCGAAATACGTTCAATCGGACATACTTAGTTTGATATGATTGTCTTTATTTTCGTATGCATGATTCAACCGAGTGCATGGGCTTAGTAAGTGCGATGTGAGATCCCCTATGGGGAGGGGCTAAAGCCCTTTACCACGAGGCTTTGCCACGCCGGTTGATGTGTGTTCGGTTGGATACAAGATACGTTCAATCGGGCACACTATGTTTAGTATTATTGCTTTTCATTCTATGTATGCATGATTCAGTCGAGCGCATGGGCTTAGTATGTTGGTCTAAAGGTCCTCTCTTTGAGAGATCAAGAGCCCCAAAAGGCCACCTTTACGGCAGTACTTCGCCGCGCCCCTTTATTTTATCGTTTATGTATTGCGTCCCATTTCATGCATCAGATCTGTTCCCGTTCGAACGCGTTTACGAACGCAACTCGAACGCGCATGTATTTTACCTTGTCATGCATCAGGTCTTATTTCTATTCGAACGCGTTCACGAACGCCATACGAACGTGAGCATTCTGTTTCATTTCCGTTCGAACGCGTTCACAAATGCCACACGAACGAGAGCATTCTGTTTCATTTCCGTTCGAACGCGTTATCAAACGACATACGAACGCGAACATTCTGTTTACCGTTTGAACGCGTTTACGAACGCTGCACGAACGCACACGTACTTTCTTAGTTTTTCATAATGTATCAGGTCTGGTTTCGTTCGAACTCGTTCTCGGACGCTACATGAACGCGAACCTTCTGTTTACCGTTCGAACGCGTTTACGAACGCTACACGAACGCGCACACACTGAACTGAGTCTATCTTATCATATTCATGCATAATTGCCTCTTAATTGATCTTTCTTGTGTTATATAGCCAACCGTATTATTTGTATTCCTGCATTTATCCATTCCATGTGTTCTTGGGATTGTATTCAAGCATGATTAGGCTGTTAGCAGGTTATTTGGTTAATAGGTTCATGAGATAGTACTCAAGCATGATTAGGTTGTTCTTAGTTTTCCATATCATAGGATTGAAATATGTTCATGAGATTTCCATGTGATGTTGCATGTTGTGATGAACTTGTTGATGTACGTACATGAATCTAGAAGCATGATATTTTTTGGAAATAAATGTTACTTAAGCTTAATTAAATTATTACATAAATCCTTTCATTACAAGTGACATGAGTAAGGGACCATTCCGAACCCAACGGTTTGAGGTCTTCCCTTGCGAGGGGTGAGTGCGGCCTTAAATCTTTGTCCCAGTTCACACCGGGTGGCGACTCCATGTTATTTCGTACTTCCCAACTAGTGCCGCGAGCCTAGGAACGGCGTCGCCCAGGTTCTGTTGTCTACAGTCTGGCGACTCCACTGGGGATAGAGAATTGGCCCCGAAATATTGTCTTGTAATGTTTGGATTTATGATTTAATTGGCCATGTCTATAGTGGATAAAGTGGGGGTTTAATCAAGGGCACTTTGAGGCTAGGTAATGGTTTGGTGTCTTCCTTCACTCACTACCTTTCTAGAAGGAAAAGCTGTGAGGACACCATATTGCCATCTACTCGTAGCCTTTGTGATGGACTAATTTGGAGGACTCGTTGTTTATTCCTGACACCAAGCGATAAGAGCCTAAGAGGCTTGGGTATTTAAGTGAGCCTCGCTCCACCTTCCTTCTGGGGGATCTACAACGGGAAATCCATTTGACAGTCCGTCACACACCATAGCTCATTGGCACGTACCTTAGTGTATAAAAAAGGGTGCGCCCACTTGGTTGCTCGAACCCTTGAGTGGGGAGACCTAGTTGTGGGCCATCCTTCGCCAGTGAGAGCCTTTGTCTATACTCTTACTAACCCACCCATAGACCGGGTTGGCTAAGTAACAATTATTTCCTTGGATATGTGCTTGTGGACCATCCTCATTTGGATGCAGTTGGACTATTGTTAGAAATGCGGGCTTGCTGGGCCATTTAAACTGGGGCAAGTTCGTACCTTATGACTATTAGGCCCAAAGCTTCTGAAATGTTGATGGGCCATACTGTAGAAATTATTACGTTTGCATTATCTTCATTATATGTTTGTGTTTAGGAACATTATCATTGGATACGGTTGGACTTCTTGCCATGAGATGTGAACTTGTTGGGCCATTTAAACTGGGACGAGTTCACTCCTATGACAGTTAGCCCAAAAGCTTCTGAAATGATGGTGGGCCGATTTGTGTGAAAATTTTAATGAGTTGATATATTCCTTGTATCATATGCATCTCATGCACCCCATGCATACATACATCATGTTAACCCTTGTGTTCTGAAAGCCATCATAGATACATGTTGGTTAGGGAAGAGGACAGACTTGTAAAAAGACCAAACAGCCACCAAGAGTACTGGCAGAAGACCTAGCCCAACGGGATAGGAAACCCAATCATGCATGCATGCATACACGTAACATATTTTCATCCTTTTTGTGTTTGTTCTGTTTTGTAATAACAGGTTTCAAAAGAAAAAAAGAAAGCGTCAAAAGACAAACCAATCAGGAACATCGACAGTACTGTATCAGTCTGGGGGCGAGGCCCATATCAGTATCAGTCTTGGGGCGAGGCCCATATCAGTATCAGTCTGGGGGCGAAGCCCATATCAGCTGTATCAGTCTGGGGGCGAGGCCCATATCAATATCAGTTTAGGGCGAAGCCCACATCATTCTGCGGCCGAGGCCCACATCAGCAGAATTTTGGAATGAATCCCAGGGCCGAGGCCCACATCAGCAGAATTTTGGAATGAATCCAGGGAATGAATCCCAGGGCCGAGGCCCGCATCAGTAGAATTTTGGAATGAATCCGAGGGTCGAGACCCACATCAGCATCAATCTGGGGGCGAGGCCCATGTCAGTAGCAGTTGGGGCCGAGGCCCACTTCAGCAATCAGTTTTGGGGATGAGTCCCGAGGGTCGAGGCCCACATCAGTATCAATCTGGGGGCGAGGCCCATGTCAGTAGCATTCAGTGGGGGCCGAGGCCCACTTCAACATCAGTTTTGGGGATGAGTCCCAGGGTCGAGGCCCACATTACATCAGATCAGTTCTCTGCCGAAATGGCACTCCGAGAATGGAGATATAGTCCGGGAATGGACAGCTCGGGAATGAGCACGCCGAGGATGGCACTCCGAGAATGGAGATATAGTCCGGGAATGGACAGCTCGAGAATGAGCACGCCGAGAATGGAAATCCAAGAATGGAGATATAGTCCGGGAATAAACAGGCCGAGAATGGCACTCCAAGAATAGAAGCAACAGTCCGGGAATGGACATCTCACAGTAATAGTTCAGGAATAGACATCTCACAGTAACGGTTCGGGAATGAACCACCTTACAGTAACAGTTCAAGACAAAGCCACACGGTCAGCTCAGATCAAAGAATAAAACTCAAGGGGAAGAAAGCCTCATATCAGTATAGTTTGAGAACAAAGCTCAAGGGGAAGAAAGCCTCATGTCAGCATAATTTGAGAACAAAGCTCAAGGGGAAGAAAGCCTCATGTCAGTATAGTTTGAGAACAAAGCTCAAGGGGAAGAAAGCCTCATATCAGTATAGTTTGAGAACAAAGCTCAAGGGGAAGAAAGCCTCATGTCAGTTCAGTTCGGGAATAAAGCTCGGGAGGAATAAAGCCTCATCTCAACAGTTTGAGAACAAAGCTCAAGAGGAATAAAGCCTCATCTCAACAGTTCGAGAATAAAGCTCGGGAGGATAAAGCCTCATCTCAACAGTTCGAGAATAAAGCTCGGGAGGAATAAAGCCTCATCTCAACAGTTCGAGAATAAAGCTCGGGAGGAATAAAGCCTCATCTCACAGTTCGAGAATAAAGCTCGGGAGGAATAAACCTCATCTCAACAGTTCGAGAATAAAGCTCGGGAGGAATAAAGCCTCATCTCACAGTTCGAGAATAAAGCTCGGGAGGAAGAAAGCCTCATGTCAGTACAGTTCGGAATAAAGCCCACACTCAATACAGTTCAGGAAGAAAGCCTACATTCAGATCAGTTCAGGAAGAAAGCCCGCATTCAATACAGTTCAAGAACAAAGCCACACAGTCAGCTCAGATCAGAGAACAAAGCTCAAGGGGAAGAAAGCCTCATATCAGTATAGTTTGAGAATAAAGCTCAGGAGGAATAAAGCCTCATCTCAACACAGTTCGGGAACAAGCTCGGAGGAATAAAGCCTCATCTCAACAGTTCGAGAATAAAGCTCAGGAGGAATAAAGCCTCATCTCAACACAGTTCGAGAATGAACAAGCCGGGAACGGCAATCCAAGAATAGAGCAGAGTTCAAGAATGAACAAGCCGGGAATGACACTCCAGGAATGGAAGTACAGTTCAGGAATGAACAGGCCGAGAGTGGCACTCCAAGAATGGAAGCACGGTTCGGGAATGAACCAGGGGTCGCAGCACCTCACCATCCGACTCAACCCGAGGCGGCAGCCGAGCCAGGTAAGTGAAAATGCATTGCATACCTTTGTGTTTGTTTCTGTTTTGTGCTCGCAGGTTCAAAGAAAGGAGAAAGCGGCAGGAATGAGTCAAGCAACGCCAAAGCAATTTCAGTTTTCGGGATGAGTCCCAAGGGGCGAGGCCCATATCAACTTAGGGGCGAGGCCCATATCATGTCATCTCTAGGTATGGAGACACATCATCAGTTCGAGGGCGAGGTCCCTATAGTCAGCGGTGTTGGGTCGAGGTGCCCAGGGTCGAGGTGCCCCCGTTGTCCATTGTAGTTCCGGGTCGAGGTGCCCAGGGTCGAGGTGCCCACTACATCATCAGTTCTAGGGCGAGGTCCCTATAGTCAGCGGTGTTGGGTCGAGGTGCCCAGGTCGAGGTGCCCCCGTTGTCCATTGTAGTTCCGGGTCGAGGTGCCCAGGGTCGAGGTGCCCACTACATCATCAGTTCTAGGGCGAGGTCCCTATAGTCAGCGGTGTTGGGTCGAGGTGCCCAGGGTCGAGGTGCCCCCGTTGTCCATTGTAGTTCCGGGTCGAGGGCCCAGGGTCGAGGTGCCCACTACATCATCAGTTCTAGGGCGAGGTCCCTATAGTCAGTGGTGTTGGGTCGAGTGCCCAGGGTCGAGGTGCCCCCGTTGTCAGTTACAATTATTGGGACGCGTCCCAGGATCGAGGTCCGCTGCCAGTACTCAACTCAACACATGGTAAGTCAAGTGGCAGCTGGCGAGCCAGGTAAGTGAAAATGCATTGCATAACTTTGATAGGATTGTCACTGTTGCACATTACACAAGTCCCATCAAAGTGGGGGCGACTGTAGGCACTGCATTTTTACGCATAAGTCCCTATGATGAGTCTCATTTTGGAGACACTACCTTTTAAGTCACGGAGGTCACGGAAAACGGACATCGGAAGGGGAATTCAGAATAAACAAGGTTCATTATTTTCGTTGGTGCTACGTTCGTGTATACGTTCGAACGTCAAACAGATTGCGGGCGTTCGTGCTGCGTTCGATGATGCGTTCGAACGGTGTCGGTAATTCTGGTTTTGCTGCTAGCCTCACATTAAGCCCAATTCGCCCAAACCTTGGCCCACACGTCCAAGCCCACTTAAAACACATATTCAACACATGGTGAAATCAAAACAATCTAAAAATCACATACCAAATTAAATAAAATACTTACACAAATTAAAGAAATTGCATGCCTAATTAAAATCAATCAACATACTAAATGCCTAATCTAAACCAATCAAATATAATCATACCAAGTTAAAATCAATCAACCAATATATTATTCCCAAACATAAAATATTGTATGCCTAATCAACATAAACTAAATATTCAACCTCCCTAATCCAACACCAAATCATATCCCTTTTTAAATACACAAATCCCTTTCCTTGTCAAGCCTAACCATTTGCCTATAAAAAGAACCCTTCACCAACCTTCTCAAAGCCTAGCTAACTCATTCACATAAGAAACACCCAAGCTCATAGACACCACTCTCCCTCACTCTCAATAACAAAAAGATCACAAACCAAAGAACCCCCATCGCCTTAACCAAAACACATCCCAAACAGCCCTAAACACACACATAAAACAGCCCCCGAACCACACCATAACACCACCGAAAATAACACCCAAAACAGTAGCCAACACATCCCAAAAACAGTAACTAAAATACAGCAGCGAAACAGTAGCAGCGGCAGCGAATCGGAGTCAAAACAGGAGCAAAAGACGGAGGACGATGACCCAAAACAGTAAGACAACGAACTAGAGTAGTGAACCAGTGAACCGGAAGAGTTGCGGAGCTTTACCCCTTCCGATCTTCGTGAAACGCGAGTCCGAGAGATGACTTAAAAGGTTAGAACTGAGGGCACTTTTTCGTTAGTTTATATTCGTTTCTTTTATTATTGAATTGTATTCACATGAGAGTCGTTTATGGATGCGTGTTGTGGGTATTGGATGAATGGAAGAGTGTTGTCTCTTGTGGTATATAGGATGGAAACCCAGACGTAAATTCCGTAGCCGAATCCGAATGGACGGTAGTGCGGTCTGTACTTGGGACACAGCTCCACGTACCACTTGAGTAAACGGCACCTTCTCTTGTTTTGTGTTGCTTTGGTTTATTTAATTCTTGTCATTTAAATTCTGCATGTTGTTTATTCCCGTATGATACGATCGAGTGCATGGGCTTAGTAAGTGCGATGAAAGGTTCCCTAATTGGAGGGTTAAAATCCTTCACCACGATGCTCTGCCGCACCGATTGATGTGTGTTCGGTTGAATGCGAAATACGTTCAATCGGACATACTTAGTTTAATATGATTGTCTTTATTTTCGTATGCATGATTCAACCGAGTGCATGGGCTTAGTAAGTACGATGTGAGATCCCCTATGGGGAGGGGCTAAAGCCCTTTACCACGAGGCTTTGCCACGCCGGTTGATGTGTGTTCGGTTGGATACAAGATACGTTCAATCGGGCACACTATGTTTAGTATTATTGCTTTTCATTCTATGTATGCATGATTCAGTCGAGCGCATGGGCTTAGTATGTTGGTCTAAAGGTCCTCTCTTTGAGAGATCAAGAGCCCCAAAAGGCCACCTTTACGGCAGTACTTCGCCGCGCCCTTTTATTTTATCGTTTATGTATTGCGTCCCATTTCATGCATCAGATCTGTTCCCGTTCGAACGCGTTTACGAACGCAACTCGAACGCGCATGTATTTTACCTTGTCATGCATCAGGTCTTATTTCTATTCGAACGCGTTCACGAACGCCATACGAACGTGAGCATTCTGTTTCATTTCCGTTCGAACGCGTTCACAAACGCCACACGAACGAGAGCATTCTGTTTCATTTCCGTTCGAACGCGTTATCAAACGCCATACGAACGCGAACATTCTGTTTACCATTTGAACGCGTTTACGAACGCTGCACGAACGCACACGCACTTTCTTAGTTTCATAATGTATCAGGTCTGGTTTCGTTCGAACTCGTTCTCGGACGCTACACGAACGCGAACCTTCTGTTTACCGTTCGAACGCGTTTACGAACGCTACACGAACGCGCACATACTGAACTAAGTCTGTCTTATCATATTCATGCATAATTGCCTCTTGATTGATCTTTCTTGTGTTATATAGCCAACCGTATTATTTGTATTCCTGCATTTATCCATTCCATGTGTTCTTGGGATTGTATTCAAGCATGATTAGGCTGTTAGCAGGTTATTTGGTTAATAGGTTCATGAGATAGTACTCAAGCATGATTAGGTTGTTCTTAGTTTTCCATATCATAGGATTGAAATATGTTCATGAGATTGCCATGTGATGTTGCATGTTGTGATGAACTTGTTGATGTATGTACATGAATCTAGAAGCATGATATTTTTTGGAAATAAATGTTACTTAAGCTTAATTAAATTATTACATAAATCCTTTCATTATAAGTTACATGAGTAAGGGACCATTCCGAACCCAACGGTTTGAGGTCTTCCCTTGCGAGGGGTGAGTGTGGCCTTAAATCTTTGTCCCGTTTCACACCGGGTGGCGACTCCATGTTATTTCGTACTTCCCAACTAGTGCCGCGAGCCTAGGAACGGCGTCGCCCAGGTTCTGTTGTCTACAGTCTGGCGACTCCACTGGGGATAGAGAATTGGCCCCGAAATATTGTCTTGTAATGTTTGGATTTATGTTTTAATTGGCCATGTCTATAGTGGATAAAGTGAGGGTTTAATCAAGGGCACTTTGAGGCTAGGTAATGGTTTGGTGTCTTCCTTCACTCACTACCTTTCTAGAAGGAAAAGCTGTGAGGACACCTATATGGGCATCTACTCGTAGCCTTTGTGATGGACTAATTTGGAGGACTCGTTGTTTATTCCTGACACCAAGCGATAAGAGCCTAAGAGGCTTGGGTATTTAAGTGAGCCTCGCTCCACCTTCCCTCTGGGGGATCTACAAAGGGAAATCCATTTGACAGTCCGTCACACACCATAGCTCATTGGCACGTACCTTAGTGTATAAAAAAGGGTGCGCCCACTTGGTTGCTCGAACCCTTGAGTGGGGAGACCTAGTTGTGGGCCATCCTTCGCCAGTGAGAGCCTTTGTCTATACTCTTACTAACCCACCCATAGACCGGGTTGGCTAAAGTAACAATTATTTCCTTGGATATGTGCTTGTGGACCATCCTCATTTGAAGTCAGTATCCTGCTTGTCAGCAGATTCTGTACAACAGTACATATTTATGTACCACATCCAGTATCTAAAATCCAATTTTAATACTAGTAGTGAACATGTTTATGACAAACATATTTGAAGTCGGAGCCTTGTACCGTCTTCACTTCCTTCATGTCTGCCTTGTTCATACGGTAGTCACGCTTCTGTGTCCCCGTTTGCCACATCCGAGACAGACATTTTGGGATATGTCTTTTGTCTTCCCAGAAGATTATAATGACTATGCCTTTGCCCTTTTCACACTCCAGAAGCCTTTGGCCAAGCCTTGGCCTTCTAGAATATCGAAGTAAGGTGCGCCTTGCGCTTCTTGCCTTATTGCATACTTTGGCTTTGTCTCCTTGAGAATAGCCATTAACTCTCCAAGAGTTTACTATTGCAATTTAGTACTTCTAAGATCTTAGGATAGGTCTTAGAAGATCCTTCAATTTCATTATCATACTATAAGGATCCAACCCTTAGTTCTGATTAAGAAATTAAGGAGTCTATTTGGCAAGCTTAATGGATTAAGCACTAAGATTATCATTACATGAGTATTCCAAATATCATGTTCTACTATTTGCTTAACTCCGGGCTTAGGCCTAAGATGTTATTTTATCAAATAAAGTAACTTCTTAGTTTTTCAGGACTATCCTGAAATTTTATTCCCAAATTGAAAATTAAAGTCGTTTAAAAACATTTTCACCCAGGATTATGTTTTAAACACTAATCTTTCATTTTATCTTGATTGCTATAGTCCAACTATCCAATCAACGATTTACGTACTATTAATTATAATGATTACTATAGTCCAACTATATAATCAACTATAATTTAATTGGTTAAATTCAATTATATTGATTATTATAATCCAATTATAAAATCAACTATAATTAAATTGTTAATTCAAATATATTGATTACTATAATCCAATTATATAATCAACTATAAATGAAATAGTTTGAATACAGTCCAACTGTTTATTAAAACAACAATTAAATATTAGTCTAACTAATATATTAATTTATTTGACGAAAAAATTTGATATGAGCGCGTATGGCAAGTAACTAAACGAATATTGTAAATTTAATACTTACCTCCCAGTATTTTTCGGTGAGTCTCTAACCCTATGTTGAGTACTCGGGAAACCTTGTTTCCTAGTGGGCTAGGATCCCGTTAAATATCACACAATCTTGACTTTGGCCAACAAATTGTATGATAATTAACTAGGTAGATCTCTAAGATCAATTGGATCTCATCCAATTCCTAGATCCAGTAGGTGGACATCCAAGTCCGAGACATATATCTTATATATGCCAATATATCCAATATGTTGCCTAACCTTTTTCCTCTGAATCAACTAAGCCTTGGCTTTGGCACAACAAACTTAGTGATCCCAGTTAAGCGGAACCCATTGACCTTGGAAAGCTTCGTAATCAATGTCGATGGACAATAAGTGATCTTGACTTTGGCCAACAAATCACAACTTGGACAATACACCGATATGAAACAAAGCCTTCGTGATTCAAACACATTCGCAACGGACAAAGGTTTTGACTTTGGCCAACAATCCAATGCCAATCTTGGATCTTGAGTAAGAATCACTCAATGGAAGGAAAAACGCTTAATATTATTTGAGGGATTTTCGCGTGTAATTGGCAACCAATTAGTTATCTTTGTTAAGGTCTCATCATCATACACCCTTAAACATGCATTCTAAACACATAATAAGGCGCGTAAATAAAATAATAATGATATGCGAATGGATACTTAACACATTGTTCCTAGAACAAATATCTCATTTTCCTCTCTCCCGCTAGCACATGCATTACTTCTACCCGTTACATAACACTTCTAAAGAAACCTCATTTACATTGAGGGGAATAGGTGAGAAGAGAAATACAAAGAGTAAGGAGGTAATAGGCTGGACACGCAGGTCCAATTAATAAATTCTAAATTTATTACAACAATTTCCAAAATTGCCCCACCCATCTAATATCCATCCGATATACATTATTCATGCATCGCAACCATGTATTCACACAAGCATGTTATCAATCAATCTAATCCAATTAGTTAATCTGATAATTAATGACCATCCAATGTTCAAACAACGATTTGATTTTGCGCGAGTCAAACTCGTTTTGCGAATAAGTACTCAAAGTACAAATTCTTGAATTAAATTAAACTACAACATTAAATCCAATTTAATTTGCATTTAATACTAATTCATCTATTTAATTCCAAATTAAATATTACACTTTATTAACGAACCTTTACGACTTAGATTCTAAATCTAATCGTTACGGGTCTCAAAGCCCGATTAACATCCAATTTCAATTTAATTTAAAGTCCAATGGGCTTTTAATTAATTTCTTAAGGCATGGACTTTTGGTCAATATGGGTCAAACCCAAATACCAAAGCCCATTGAAGGAATCACCATTATTTGCCAAGAAACCAATTTAGGCCCAATTAAATTATTAAAGGTCCATTAGTCATAAGTGGACTTTATGGATATGGTTTTGGGCCCAATTGGATCCAACCAATTTGCCTAAACCAATCTTGGTACAACCAAGCCCAATTAGCCCAATTACAACTTTACAAGCCCAATTTCCAAAATATGCCCAATTAATTAAATTACCAAATTCCAAATTTTATAACTCAATTAACCAAAGTGTATTGTCATAATTAATTACCCAAATTAACATTTCCAAAACACAAATTTTTATAATTAATTATGCTCAACATGATCAAAACATGTCGAACACATTTTAATCAAAAATCAAACCCATTTCATGCTTCAATACTCACGGCATTTTGGGGTTATTTATGTCCGATTCGGTTTCAATCCAATTAAATCCACAATCAACATTAAATCAACATTTCCCAAATGATTTTAACTCATCCAATGATCAAAAATCAAAAATACCATGATATTAGGGTTCATTGGTATTCGGCCAAGCCAACCCAATTTAGGGAAAATTGTTCCAAATCAATTTTCATGAAATTGATCACATCCAACTTCAATTAAACATCATTCAAGCATACTCAATCAATTAATTTTATCAAATCATGCTCAAAATCAATTTACCCAATTTTAACCCTAAGTTCAAGTTTCATGCTCAACCTCGCTCTGATACCATCGTTGGGTTTCTACTGTCTAACCGGGATCGATTTAAGCAAAGAAACCATGTGTGAATACAACAAGGAAGTTACAGAATACTTACAATGATCGGTTGAGCGATGCGACGAAGAAAAATCTTTTCCTACAAGGTGATGAAGCTCTTGGCAGTGGGCAGCATTTTTGTCCTCCAAATTTGGTCATGGATGAGTCTCCAAGCTCCAAGCTTGTGATGAATTCCATGCTCACGGGTGCGGTTCCCTATCACCTTCGCAAGACTCCGGAAGTGTGCTAACACTTGGTAATTTTTGCCATAAAAATCACCTAGCTTCTCCTTGCCATTCTCGGCATTTTGACAGAAAACAGAAGAGGAAAAAACAGCCCATTTCGGCGAGAGAGAAGAGGAGAAGAATGAGAGAGAGAGTCAAGTGTTGTGTTAATAAAATGATTTCAAAAACCAATTAAATGATATACCAAATATTTGGTATTTGTTCATTTAATTTCTTACACAAACATTGAGTGTAAATCAAGCTATCATCATTGTTACCAAAACTCATCACCAAAAGCAACTAAAGTGACAAGTGATGTGACAAGTGGGCCTCACTCGATTCAAAATGCGAGCGGGCTCGCAAACACTCCTGGGCTCGGGTTCGCTAATTCCAAATTAACGAATTTTCCGTTGCGACGTAATTAAATAATTATGCTTAGCAAAATCACTATTCACGTCGCTAACGAATTAATTCTAAATTAACTCGTTCGCCCGAATTGAAATCTAATTTCAATTCCGCGTCGAAATCCAATTTCGTATAATATATCGAATATATTATTTTATCGATTAATTACAAATTAATCGTTCTCTCTCTTTAATTAATATTTTATCCCAGATAAAATATCTCCGCAATTAATCCCAGATTAATTTTCTCTCACAACTAATTAATCCCAGATTAATAAAGTGCGAGTCATACATCATCGGTGAATCTTCGGGAAGCGACCCATGAGATCCCCGGATATGCTGGCAGTAAATTCGGTCGTCGGACTATCCGAACACGTACGTACCTAGTACAACGTTTTTACCGATTTACAAGACATGGTTGGCTTCTAGCAAAGCGCCATGCCTACCCAATTCTCCAGAAATATCCTTACAGGAATAAGTGATCTATATCAGGCGTAGTATACGTAGTATTGCGTATTACGATCCAGTATTTGATGTCACATACTAGGCCTGGGGCTGGAATTGTGTCTGCCCCGTACGAAGCACATATCGGATCTCTGGTAACTAGTCTCTTTAATCAGATAAACATGACCTAGTCATAATATCCCGATAGCTGCAACATATAAGAGAACCAGTTATGTATCCTACGTGATCATCATCTCCACTATTACTGGAATGATATTTTCATCTCGACATCACACCCAATACACTACGATTCTCAATATACCCAGAAGAGGCGTACACAGAACCTGTTAAAGCCCTGGACGACCAAAACCAAAGTACATTGATTGTCGCAAGTATTAGCGGTGCAAGTCTCAGGTTAAGACCAAATACACCTACCCTGATTCGGACTTCCATAGAAACATAGTTATACTACCAATGGAATTCCGAGGGGTCTATCAAGAGCGAAGCTGTTTTCCGTACCATCGGTAAAACACAACCTCTTACTACACTTGCATGAGTATCATATACCCAAATATATGAGAACTGTGTTGTTATGCTCCCACAACGCGCACAAGTGTAATACTAGTCTATTCCGCATTATCGATGTCCAATCTCGATAATACTATGACTATGGATATTTAATGATTAAACCTTTATGGATTGATACTGTCTCATATCATCTCAATCCAGGAACTAATCATATGGACTTTTCATCATTTATACATCTTGGTGATCTAATCACAAATGATAAAAGAGCAATTTCCTTTGTCACATAGTTAATTTGTACAACAATACCATGATCTGTACAAATAGTGACGCTATGGGTCATAATTGTCCAACAATTTGTACTTAATTATTTAATTATATAAATGTTATATGATTAAATTAATTAAAGTAACAAAACATCTTAAGTCATGATTTACCTTTTAAATGGCTAAGGTTGATTGGTTACACTTATTGCATTTCATTAAATGTTGTAATGATTTAAAATAACAAGTTGACTAATACTTTCCATTTAATTAAATTGAAACAAAAATACAAATATCATGATATTTTTATTTCCTACATGGTTCGGCCAAGTGAGATTTTTAACAAAAGGGTTTTGTTTTCTTTTTGTTTCATAAGTTCAAGTTACCAAAAACATTACAAAAGAAAAGGTTGAGAGAAAAGTGAAGGAAAATGAGAAAACCTTGAGCAAAGTTTGGAATATGTAAGTTTTTCTTAACTTTATTTAACTAGAAAATTATTTCTAAGTATCTAAGCTTCAATATGTGTTGCTTAGAATTTTCTCTAATCTTTTAAGTACGTAATTGAATGGTTGGGAACTTGGTAGAAAGATGTAAGCATGCATGTTAACAAAGAAAGCATGAAATTAGTTCATTAGCTCTCTTTTGATTATTTGATAATCAAGTTGTCATTCTAGAGTTGTTAGGCCATTCATTAATGACCTAGAATTATTATTGAGTTGTTTCATGGTGGTGAGACTTGTTTGGTGTGGTAAAGATTGGATTAAAGTGTTGAATTTAATTAATTTGGTGTAATTTGGTCAATTGGACAATTTGTAAAATTAGGGTTAATAACCCTTTCCAAATTTGGTGTTTTTCATATATGTGTTGTATTATGATGTATATTAAATTTGAGATTGATTGGATTTGATCTTGACAAAAATGGACCAAATTATAAATCTTGGAAAATATTGGGCCTTCTCAGCAATTGTGAAAAATTTGGGGATTTTGTTGTAATTTATATTTTGATGTGTTGGACATGTTGAAAATCATTTTAGAACTGATTTTGAATCATCCAAAATTGTATTTGACAATTTGAGGACTAAAATGAACAAAATGTAAAGTTTAGGGGTCAAACGATAATTTTCAAGAAATATGATTTCTTGGGTTAAATTTCAGTTTTTAAGTATTGGGTAATTAAATAAATAAGTTTATTTAATTGATCCCAGAAAAATTATTGAAATAGGAAAATTTTGATTTTATGCGTTCCGCTGCGTTACCGGGTATTCCCTATAAAACCCCAACAATGACAGCCTAAACATTAAATACAATAAGACATCTGTCTCCACCTGAAGTTATGTACGACTTGCTCGAAAGTTGTCACCCCTCGAAACAACCCACGATTTATTTACTATATCGAGGCTCGTTAAAGTCAGTCTGTGGGACGCCCTTTAAGCTCATTGATCGTGTTATCCAACTTTCGCCTCGCCAAAAGCGTCCTAGAGGCTGGGGGCTAATGTTATGGGTAAAAAAGAGTTCAAGAGCAGAGCATGTCCAATCAAGTGAAACATGCCTACTAGTGTAAAAAAAAAACCATTAGAGGAGGAGTCTAACTCGCGAGGCCTGATATCATGAGCTCGCACATCATGAGAAGCCACTGTTAGCCTCGCTGAAGTCACCCATGACACGATCTTCCCCTAGAGCTTCTACAAGATCAACCCATCCTAAGATAGAGTTCGCAGAAACGCATGTCATGCGACCTGTAGACCGAGAACAACATATTCTCAAGAAACCAAGATCGTAGCTCATAGACTATTGTCATGCGACCCAAAGGCTACAAGAAGCTCAAAACGACCTCGAAAGTTCAATAAAATGAGTGGAATCACCTCGAGGCAGCTGTATCACCGGGGGACTCCCCCTCCAATTTAAGATTATATTAAATCTCAATAAATCAGGGATAATTATTGCCCACGATGATCTCTAACGGTTGTCATATTTACTACTGTAATGGCTCCCCAGCATTATTAAGAGAGGGAAAATATTACTGAAACTCTGCTATAATCAGAGTGAGAGAAAAAAATATTACAGAAACTCTGCCAAAATCAAGATAGATTTGTAAATTCTTGAAAGTTCATAAGAACCATTGATAAAAATTGACACGTGAGCATAAGCTTTTTCATTTTCCGAACCACATTAAAATTGTCTTATTCGTTTAGTTCGTTTATATTTGATGTTGACCGATTTTGACTGTCGACAATTTGCTTTGTCTTGTAATTTTCAACTTTATTATTATAGTTGTAGAAAATAATTTGAAATTGAAATAATTTTTATTTCATTATGTCTTTTAAATAATTTTTAATTTTATATTCATAAAAACAATCAACGGACTTGTTAAAATCAAATGAAAATGATAAAGCAATTCCTTAAAATTTGTGAAAATTAACAATCCATGAATTATAAAATAATCTAACACAATCCTTGAGTTGGTTAAATAATAGATGAGCCTTCATCTTTGAAGCCAAATTAAATTGAAATTAAAATTCAAAATTTTTATAAAACTTCACCAAAATCATCGGATTGACTTTGGTGTCGTGTATATCATAGTATAGTGATGAGCTATAGATATATTTGCAGCCCATAATATAGTGCCCAAACTCATGGCCAAAAATGGACATTGGCATCTAATAATAATATGGCTTGCGCCGAGGGCTGCGGCAATACACTCATAAACATAGGATCCATGATGAGAAATTTGGCTGGTTCTATTTGCCAAAAGAGTCAGAAATTTAAACTAATGATTGCATTCGCTATGAGCGAGCCTATGACACAAAAGGGCAAAGCTATAATCATATGATAACTGACATTCAATTTGAAATAATGGGATAAGGGACCATAATTCATAATGTATATATATATATATATATATATATATATATTAATAAAAGATATAAGAAAGTTTAAATTTATTTTTAATCTCTTCATCTCTCCAAAATTCAAATCATACATTAATCTATTAACTTTGGTCGGTGTTAGTTCAACATCGCCATCATTTTCTTGCATACATATCTTAGAGAAAATAATTTAAAAACTCTCTTGATTGTCTCGTGTGGAGGAAAAGAGCCAATTACAGTAGTATTTTTAGTTTACTTAGGTGATGTAACGATAATGTGCACCATACCAAGTATTTAACAAAATAATCTCAAATTTTAACAACTCATAATCTCTCACTGGTGAAATATCATTTGTAGTATGTAAAATTTACGTCATAAGTGTTTTATCCTCCTTTGGTTGGGTCGGAGGATATATATATATATATTTACTCTTAATAAACTGTATTAGATACACCCGATAGAATATAGGTGTGCCTAATAAATTAAAAGCCAATAATCAAAAAAGGTACCTCAAATCAATGTCATCGTTGATGAGGATTGTAACATCATATTAATTATCCAAACCAGAATTCGAGATCTTATATCATTTTTTAGATGAAAAATTCTCTCGTATAAAAAAATATGATATAAAATTTTATCTTAAAAAATCTTGAATCTCTTTAATAATTTAGAATCCTCAATTATTCAGTTCAAGATTTGAAATAATTTTTATTTTTTTCTAATTTAAAAAATTGATCAAAATTTAAAATAATTTTTTATATTAAATCATAATCGAAATGAGATGAAACCTAAATACGACAAGACATGATAATTATCATCCCTGCAAATAGCTAGCAGACTCCGTCCGAAACAGCCAATTCTGTAGGAAGCAAAATTGAAATGGACCGCTAACAAAATTGGGCAGTCTCTTCATTGATATATCAAGCTCATAACATACAAAAGTCATGTGATTTGACGCGTGGCAATTATGTGTCACGTTATTGAACCATCTCAGTAATTTTCACGCTTAGGCCATGACAATTCCCCAAAATTCCACCACATTATTTGACAATTTTGAATTATTTGGGTGTAGTTTGATGGCATAAAATTTGAAATTTAGTTGTTCAAATATTAGATTTGAAGGGTAATCAAAAATTTTACATGTTCTGTTTAAATTCGGATCAGATGATTTGAAAATTGGGTTTTCAATATTCAAAAAAAGAAATTTTTTTAATAATAAGACCATTCATATTCAAATTCAACGTCCAAAATTTAACACGTAAAGCTTGTTCAAAGTCTTGATATAGACCACTATATTTATTATTTCAAGTTACATGATAGATTGATAGATATAATTATAAAATTTGGTCAATTTAAGAAGTCACGTATGGATTATGGTTTATGAATTAATGATTTAATTGAAATAACCAGCGTAAGAATTAACAAACCATTAAACTGAGATTTTATATTAAATACAGATGTCTATCAACGTCACCCCATGAATGAAGCTTTAGTTTCTTGTTTCTTATCACGCAAAAGATACATTTAATTATATAATTACTTGTCTTATTTTATCTAAATCCCCCATTTAGCCCTTTCACTACAATTGACACGGATTTTTTTTTTGAAACGTTAAAAATTCCGCCGTCAAATCACCTTATCCGGGTTTAAGTAGAGTAAGTAAAATCCACGACTGCCCCAGACTCTAACAAGAAACGAATTCTTTGGATTCGAACTAAGGATCTGAAGTTCAGATTTTGAACTCCACACCATCAAACAACGTCTTTTAGGGCCAATTGAAACCGACTTATTAACGAAATTTTAATTTATTTGCGATCTAGGCATAGGTAAAAATCTATTTTATATTTGTTTCATTACCTCTGGTTTATTTTATTAAATTTATATACTAATTGATTATGAGGCAGGAAGCAAAGATAGTATGTAGGCAAGCCATATACATCACGACCCCTTTCCATTGGATCTTATACAAGTGAGTTTGTAGGAAAAAAAATCTCTATAAATTAAAAGGGTTGTTGATGGTGTTTTCAGGCGCTACAGCATTTAAGACAGCACGACAAGGACAAAAGGGTAAGTTCGCTGTCTGGTTGAGATCATGAGGCCGACCCGACCAGTTCATGTGAAGACCGACCACTTTGGTTCAAATAACCGAGCACTATAGATATCGGCAGGAACGTTCTCAGCATAAAAGATTGTCATGGCCGACCTCATTAAAGACCGACCAGATGACGGACCGTGTTCAAGACAACAACACCTCATTCTTATGGATAAGATAAGGAAGATATCCTACTTTCGCAAGGAGAGAGAGTCAGAATCCAAAAGGGAATACGGAAGAAGAAGGCAATACCGGATCAGGGAACCCTACAAGAAGAGAAGATTGAGTCCAAATAGGATTTCTTATACAAATAGGAGTCTGACTTCTGTATTATTATAAATAGAAGGGTAGAGCATGTGTAAAAGGGCATCTAAAAATCATCACAAGAGTGAGAGATTAGAGTCATAGAGCTTTGATTTGTAAAAGCAAGGAGGAGACTCAAGGAGTATATTTGAGTAATAAAAAGCACCACCCTGTTCTTGCCCGTGGACGTAGGTCGGATCCCAAAATCCACCGAACCACGTTAAATCACCTTGTCTGATTGGCGTATTTTCTCGTTTTCCGCTAAATTTGTCTTTGGTCCCCCATAACCAAACAAATTCACAGTTGGAGGAGGATTTCCTTGGGAGTGATATTCCAATATTACCCTGAGACCAAAATCCACCGTCAACAGTTGGCGCCGTCTGTGGGGAACTTTACAAAAAGCAGTTCACGTGATAAGACAAATGGCGGAGGACGGAAATCACCAACCAGGAGGTCCGGCAATAGACTGGATAAAAAAAATGGAAGATGGCATGAGGTCTATGATGGATCGACTAGAAAGAATGGAAGGAGCAAACAACGAGGAAACTGAAACCGAGACCGGACAGAAGAGGAAAGAGAGGGAGAGAGGGAAAAGAGTAGTAGATATAAGCGAAAACGAGGGACTTAGAAAGAGAGGACCCTATGGGATAAGATCTAAAGTGGTAGGAAGAGAGCCACGATCAGAAGACACATGGGAAGAAGCAGAGGAGGAACAATCACACCGACTCCTCCTCTGACAGATTTTACAGCTCCGAGAGGGAAGATAGAAAGTATAGCGAAGACGTACAGGAGACCCCCGGGCTCAAAGAACGCCACGCCCGGAACGACAGGCGAACAGAAGGACACAGAAGGCGACACAGGGGCACAACCCGTGAAATAAAGTCTTGGCTAAGAAAGGAGATGACCAGATGGGAAGAAGGCCTCAAGATCGGCGCAGGAGACACCCGAGGCGAGGAAGAGGGGTCTCCCCTTACGGAAGAGATAAAGTCAGCACAGTTCCCGAAGCGATTCAACATGCCGACCATGGCACCATACAAAGGCCACTCCGACCCAAAATCCCACATCGAAAACTTTGTCCTCCTGATGGAAGTACAGGGATTAACGGGCGACGCCATATGCAAAGTTTTCCCCCTAACTCTGGCCGGACCGGCCATCCTATGGTACAGAAGCCTAGCTCCGAGAAGCATCAACAGCTTCACACAACTAAAGAAGTCATTCATACGACACTTCAAAGGGGCTTGTGTTCCTAAGAAAACGATTGGAGAACTCAGGCTCATGAAGCAAGGAGACGATGAACCTCTGAAGATATTTATTGAAAGATACCATAATATGGTACTCGAGGTCGGAGGGTATGAATCCCCGAGGCCCTGGAAAGTTTGAAAGGAGCCTTGAGGGTCGGAAGGCTATGGACCCATCTAAGGATCCAAGACACCCCGGACTACGCCACCGCTCTGGATGTGGCCCGAAAATTCGTTTTGTTGGAGAACGAAGAGAAAGCATCCCGGAAAGGGAACACCATCAAAGAAAGAACCGTAAGGGAGGGTGCCCCCCGCCGGACAGAAAGAGAATCCAGAAGACCACCCCCAAAGCACAAAGAATTCAAACCACTGCACCGGGACAATCAAGAGAGGAGGGCACCGACCCAAGTGAACCATGTAGTAAGGAAGATGCATACATTCCCCTGAAGAAACCATTGGGACAAATCGTCATGGAGATCCAAGGGAAAGGCCTCTTGGTGGAACCCGACCAAAGGAGATTCCCTCCGGACAAAAGGAACCTAAAAGCTTATTGTGTGCACCACAACTCCAAAGGACATCCAACAGATGGATGCAAAGATCTGCGAGAACAAATGGAAGATCTAGCACGGAACGGGTACCTAAACAAATACATTGACCACGAGGTCATGACCGCCAGACAAAGAACACGCGGTCGTCAAATCAATATCATCACAGGAGGAAGAACGCTGGCCGGAAACTCTAACCGGTCAAGGAAAGATTACAGCAGAACCCGAGGACCGGATATCTTAGAAACAGAACAGGGCAAAGGGCTACCAAGAGGCCGGTCAGTACCAATAATGTTCACCGAGGAGGATACCCGAGGAGTAAGTTTCCCTCATGACGATGCATTGATAATCAAGGCAGTCATCAATGGGTCAGAAGTAGACAGAATCCTAGTGGACCCCGGGAGCGCAGTGGATATATTTCCAGAGAAGCGCTGGACAACCTAGGGGTAGAATATGCAACCCTTACCAACGATAGCACCCCCTTATACGGTTTCGGAGGAGCAGCCGTTATCCCACTGGGAAGAATACAGTTGGCAATAACTGTCGGGACACATCCCCGGACCCGGACGATCATGACAGACTTCACTGTGGTAGACTGCATGAGCAGTTACCAGGCCATCGTCGGACGACCCTTCATGATGAAAACGAAAGCTGCGATGTCCTGCTACCACCTAAAACTGAAATTCCCCACCCGGGAAGGGATTGGAATTGTGGGCGGAAGCCAGAAAACAGCTCGCAGCTGCTTCGCAACTCTCTCACGAGAAACTCTATGCATCGCAGAAGACAGTCGAAAAACGACAAAGGAACCAGAGAGAAGAAGAAGAAGACAGAGGCCTAGGCGTTTGGCCGAACAAAAGTGCTCGACTCACAACAGCTGAGGAAACCGAGGAGAGAGAACTTTACGGAACAGACCCCGAGATTATAAAATGGGCGGTCGGTATCAAACAATGCCCACCAATGAACCAAATATAAAGTTTTTTCTCAAAGTATTACGCAGAAGAACTGTAAGGAGGACAATATGTCCCCAAATATGAATAAAACATTTTTTATCCGTTTTCTAAAAAAAAAAAAAAAAAACAAAAACAAAATTGAAAGACATATTCAAAGACAGGGGACATACTCAACGCCCACTACATAAAGACAGTCGGGCGCCAAGGCCCCTTGAACCATCAGCTCGAGACTGGATCTTATTCCGCCGGGGTCGTTCAGCTCGGGGTCGGGTATATCCCACCGAGTCAGCCCTTCGGACTGGGGACGTAACATCCCCCCAGGTCCAAGTGCCTTTTTTCTACTCGGGGTCGGGTATATCCCACCGAGTCAGCCCTTCGGACTGGGGACGTAACATTCCCCCAGGTCCAAGTGCCTTTTTCAGCTCGGGGTCGGGCTATGTCCCACCGAGGCATGCTCATTTGGACTGGGGAGGTAACATTCCCCCAGAGCCAAGTGTTTCATTCAGCTCGGGGTCCCCAGGGACATACTCGATGCATAGGATCCGTAAGAAGCATAGCACGGGGAGGGATGATACCCCTGTGGCGATTGCTTGCTCCAGTGTTACCGAACACTCTCTAATCCTCACTTACCCGATGTAATGGATCCGTGGGAAAGCATAGCACGGGGGATAGTGATGCCCCCGTGACGATTGCTAGCTCCAGTGATGCCGGGCCTAAGGAGGAATGTGCCCTTAGTATCCCGGACACTCTTTGATCCATTCATCACCTCGGATCCGCGAGAGATGCAGCACGGGGATGAGTGGTGCCCCTGTAGCGTGTGCCTACTCCAGCGTGGTAAGGAGGAGCCCTCATATGATACACAGGCTCCCCAGAGAACCGACGTGTAGAGGATGTGCCCTTACCAATCAAACGCTCTATTTATCCGAATCCTGGTTCGCCGGGACGCTGAATTGAAAGATTCAGAATTGTGTTTTGGAGACCTCGGGCAGGACGCTATTTTGAGGCATCCATGTTGTTATTCTTTTTGCAAAAAACGTTTTCATGGGATATGTGCTAAGTCACCCCCGGCTTTTTTATTTTATTTCAACTTGTTTTTTGTTTTTCGCCGGTCTGGCAGAGGGACGCCCATGCCGGATTTGGCAGGACTTCAAGAGGTTGATTCACTTCCCTTCTGTACAAGTCCCAAAAATTATTCGGCTCGGGGCTGGATTCGTTCCGCCGAGGCCACTTGGATTACCTGGCTCGGGGCTGGATTCGTTCCGCCGAGGCCACCTATTTATTGGGCCCGGGGCTGGATTCGTTCCGCCGAGGTCACTTGGTTTCACTCCGCTCGGGTTTGGGTTACGTCCCACCGAGTCGGTTTCTTCGGACTGGGGAGGTAACATTCCCCCAGGTCTAAATACTTTCACTCATCTCGGGGTCGGGTTACGTCCCACCGAGTCATGCTCATTGGTCTGGGGAGTAACATTCCCCCAGAGCCAAGTATCTCACACAGCTCGGGGTCGGGTCGTGTCCCATCGAGTCTATCTTTTGGTCTGGGGACGTAACATTCCCCCAGGGCCAAGTGTTCATCTCAGCTCGGGGTCGGGTCGTGTCCCACCGAGTCTATCTTTTGGTCTGGGGACGTAACATTCCCCAGGGCCAAGTGTTCATCTCAGCTCGGGGTCGGGTCGTGTCCCACCGAGTCTATCTTTTGGTCTGGGGACGTAACATTCCCCCAGGGCCAAGTGATTTTCACAGATCGGGGTCGGGCGATGTCCCACCGAGTCTGTCTTCGGACTGGGGACGTAACATTCCCCCAGGGCCAAGTGATTTTCACAGATCGGGGTCGGGCGATGTCCCACCGAGTCTGTCTTCGGACTGGGGACGTAACATTCCCCCAGGGCCAAGTGATTTTCACAGATCGGGGTCGCGCGATGTCCCACCAAGTCTGTCTTCGGACTGGGGACGTAACATTCCCCCAGGGCCAAGTGATTTTCACAGATCGGGGTCGGGCGATGTCCCACCGAGTCTGCCTTTGGACTGGGGACGTAACATTCCCCCAGGACCAAGTGATTCTCACAGATCGGGGTCGGGCGGATGTCCCACCGAGTCTGACTTTGGACTGGGGACGTAACATTCCCCCAGGGCCAAGTGATTTTCACAGATCGGGGTCGGGCGATGTCCCACCGAGTCTGTCTTCGGACTGGGGACGTAATATTCCCCCAGAACCAAGTGATTCTCACAGCTCGGGGTCGAGCGATGTCCCACCGAGTCTGCCTTTGGACTGGGGACGTAACATTCCCCCAGGACCAAGTGATGCACTCAGCTCGGGGTCGGGTTACGTCCCACCGAGTCAAACTCTTTCGGTTTGGGGAGGTAACATGCCCCCAGAACCCAAGTCATTCACTCAGCTCGGGGTCGGGTTACGTCCCACCGAGTCAAGCTCCTTCGATTTGGGGAGGAAACATTCCCCCAGAATCGAGGACCATTACCCAGCTCGGGGTCAGTTTATTACCCCTCCGGTTCATGATGACCTCTGAAGGATCTCATATTGTTCGGACAACAAAGAAAAGAGGAGGAGAAATAAATAAAGACACAAATATACATATGTATATAAAATTATAATGTTGTTACACAAAAGTTAAAGTGTACATAGGGCCCCGGTAGGGTTACCCTTTTCATTCAGCCCGCGCAGGGGCAGGAATTTCTTCCTCTGATGGTTCAGGTGGCGGAAGAAGCGGCTCGGCATCGGGAGGAGGAACAGCTGCTTCATCCTCGGCTGCACGACAGACCTCTACTTCAGGGGCGGGAGGAGGGATCTCAGGGCAGTCCTCGCTGGGGGCTGGAACATCAGATCGTCCTTCTTGGGAAACTCCAGAAGCCGGGATGACCGAAATCGGATCAGGACTCATACCTCCCCGGAGGTGGAGGGAGCCACTTCTGGAATTCCTCCTCGGAAATATCCCCCTTGCAATAACTGATGGCCGCACGGATGGGGTCCATGTTCAGATTCGGCAGCACCATCGGAATCAGCTCAGCACAGTCGCCAACCCCCTCCAGGCGGATAGCCTCCTTCTCGGCCTCAAGCTCACTCTCCCTCTTCTCGAAGCTCGATCTCTCTCTCCTCGAGATCAAACTCCCTCTCCTCAAGCTCGGTCTTCTTCTTCTCAAACTATCTCGGGCCCGTGCAACCTCCTCGTCTTTGTTCTTCAACTTGGCCTCAGCACTTGCTACCCCCTCCCCTTCAGGACGCCAATCTCAGACTGGGCGGTCTTCAAATCCTCCCGAGCGGTGTCAGCAAGTTTTCGCTCCAGCGCAGCCGCGGCCTTAAGAGCCTTGTTGATTTTGAAGTTCTCAACGGCAGCCAACTGAAGGTTCTCTATCGTCCCATCCCGGTCAGCCAGCTTTGCCTCCACTTCGGAGAGACGATTTTGAAGCCTCTGGGCCTGACCACCCTCGGACAACAAAGACAGAAGAAGATCCTTATTCTTGGCCATAAGGTAGTTGGCCTGCACACAAAAAAGGAGAAAGAAGTCAATACATAAAATAAAAAGAACCAAGACCCAAAAACCGAGAAGGGAAGTGAAAATACCTTCGCCATCTGAGAACTCATCTCAGTCACAACACCTTCAGGAGATACATCCTCATACCTCGAGACCTCCTCAGGAGGAATCACCTCGGCCAATTCATTGAAGGCCGGCACTAAATGGGAAGTGGCCTCCCGGATGTTTTCCCCCAAGTCGTCCACCCCGAGGACCACAGGGCCCTTCTGTTTTTTAGAGGAGCCTTCAGAAGACTTCCTCCCCCTACGGACATCCTTCCTCTTAACCGGAGCAGCTTCCTCTCCCTCCTCCTCTTGGACCAGCTCGGTCTCCTCGGCCCCAAATTGACGCCTCCTCTTCCTAAGAGGCTTTGGCGGACTGGTAAGACGAGCGGACCCCGATGATTGTGCACCAGGGGAAGAGAGACTCCGAGCAGCAGGCTGGACATCTCCTTGAGACGCCCGCTCAGCCCCAACAGTGACAGGCTGTGCCCGGGAAGTTCCAACATCAGCACGGCCGGCTTTCTTCATGGTACCGGCCAACTTCTCAAGAACTTAGGCCTCTTCGACATGCCTACAAAAAAGGGGAAAAGAGAGAAGGAGATAAGGGACCGAGCATATAACAAAGATATCAAAACATGATGAAACAAACAAGGAAGACAGAACAAACAGCAAGACATCTACCTATCCGACCCGAGACATCCGTGGGGACAGCCCGAATAAGGCCAGACTCAACAAAAGCCGCATCATTTACCAGCTCCCTCCAGTGGGCAGCATATTGACGAGCCCAAGACACCCGCCTCCGAACCTGACGAGAAACCTTGGGAGCATCTCGCCAACAAGCTGGGAGGAACCAGAAAAGTTAGAAACCTAAAGAGACTAAAGAACAGGAACAGAGAAAGAAAAAGGGACATTAGACTCCTAACCTCCAGCCCTGAAAATATCCGGCACCAAGGTCTCCCCTTCATCTGAAAACAGGGACCGTCCCCAATCCCCGGTAGCCCAAAACCAAAGATCCTTGAAGTTCTTATTTGAATCAGGGAGCTTCTGGACGATGTTCGCAGAGCTGTTATAAGCAGAAAGATAATACCAACCATGATGAGCTTTTGGGTTGGCCTTCAGACGATACACCCTCTTCACCTCTTCAAAAGAGGGCTCCCCGAGCCCTGCCCGATGCCAAGCTGCGTACAGCCCGGCCAAAATCCTCCAACTATTCAGACTCAGCTGACAAGGGGCGATTTCCATCTCAGCCAACATCCAAGCGAAATAAAGCTGGATCGGCAACCGTAGCCCACACTCAAAGAAGATAGGAAGGAGTGCTACCGAGCCTTCGTCAGGCTGACTGGCACGATCCATCGGGCCTGGAACTTCAAGGGCGATGTCTATAGGAATATTATACCGCTGACGGAGAAGGGCGAGATCATCCTCGGTTATCTTGGAGGGACGGTTCATATCCAGAGCCGACGACCCAAGTTCACCAGGCTCTGGGTCCTTCCGAGGAACCCTCTGATGGTAGGAGTCATTTTCGATCTCAGAAGCAGTAGGGGTAGTGTCAAGGACTTCTACACTAGGTGCCCCTGAGCCCGAGGAGAGCTCTTTAGCGGGGGAAGTTGAAATCTTGGCAGGCCTTTCAGAGGGGGAACTATTGTCAGACATCCCTGACACCCAGAAAAAAAAAAGAGAAGGGAGGAGAATCAGTCTATGAGGAGCTACTTACGGTGTCCATGCTAAACTAGATAGGGAATCTCTAAAAGTGCCCTAAATCAAGACCCAGCAAAACCACAAGTCTCTCCCTAAAGTAAAATAAACAAACAGAGTCACAGCATAAAAAAGAGGAGAAGTCGTTCAGAGAACCTACTTGTTCTTCTCGGAAAAAACAGGAGGTCGTGCAGTACGGTAATGCCCGCTCCTTATGCTCACAGCAGAGAACGAAGCCCGCAGTTGAAATCCGAGATGCAGATATGAGCAAATCAACCGAGATACTTGCAGAGAGGAAGGAGAAATTACCGAAAAAGATGGAACAGTAGAAGCCTCCCCTTCTTATAGTCGTGACCAGGACGCTCGTGACCATTGGATCTGAAGAAAGAGCCCGAATGAGCGCCAAGTGTCAGCTACAAAAGGGGCCTCCCAAGTCCAAACAGACGGTTGAGATCAGCCCACTGTGGAAACGCCTATGTGCAGTCGATTCGTCCCCTCTTTTGGCGGGAACCCGGCAGATGCTTGACAAGTGTCGAACATTAGAAGAAACCCTAAAGTTGATTTGACAGGCATTTAAGAAGACACGACAGTTGTGCGTCTCAAGGAAAGATGATTGGAACAGCAAAAAAATTCCTTTTTTGCATCCTGGGACGACTACCAGCGAAGACAATCCGCACACCCTCTTCATACAGTTCCCGGCACCAACTCACATACTCGTTGGAACCGAGAACTAGGGGACAGATGTTGATGGTGTTTTCAGGCGCTACAGCATTTAAGACAGCACGACAAGGACAAAAGGGTAAGTTCGCTGTCTGGTTGAGATCATGAGGCCGACCCGACCAGTTCATGTGAAGACCGACCACTTTGGTTCAAATAACTGAGCACTATAGATATCGGTAGGAACGTTCTCAGCATAAAAGATTGTCATGGCCGACCTCATTAAAGACCGACCAGATGACGGACCGTGTTCAAGACAACAGCACCCCATTCTTATGGATAAGATAAGGAAGATATCCTACTTTCGCAAGGAGAGAGAGTCAGAATCCAAAAGGGAATACGGAAGAAGAAGGCAATACCGGATCAGGAAACCCTACAAGAAGAGAAGATTGAGTCCAAATAGGATTTCTTATACAAATAGGAGTCTGACTTCTGTATTATTATAAATAGAAGGGTAGAGCATGTGTAAAAGGGCATCTAAAAATCATCACAAGAGTGAGAGATTAGAGTCATAGAGCTTTGATTTGTAAAAGCAAGGAGGAGACTCAAGGAGTATATTTGAGTAATAAAAAGCACCACCCTGTTCTTGCCCGTGGACGTAGGTCGGATCCCAAAATCCACCGAACCACGTTAAATCACCTTGTCTGATTGGCGTATTTTCTCGTTTTCCGCTAATTTGTCTTTGGTCCCCCATAACCAAACAAATTCACAGTTGGAGGAGGATTTCCTTGGGAGTGATATTCCAATATTACCCTGAGACCAAAATCCACCGTCAACAAGGGTCAACACGTAAATTTTTTAAAGTGATAGATTGGTAATCTTTATCTTATCTGTAATTGTCTGTTTTCAAAATTTTTGGTGTGCGCGGGCGTATTAGAGGAGCATATCCTTAAAGTTGAAAATTGACGATAATGACTAACTTATGTAAATGAGCGACTAGTAATGGGTCATCTAAAGTACGAAATGGATGAAAAATTTAGATTTTAGAAGAATGCTAAAGAAGATGCATAATTGAAAATTACTGGAAAGAAACTTATATTGGAATTAAACTCTAAATATAATGGAAGTCTACTAAAATTAAAGTTTTGCATAAATGGAAATTGATCGCAAACTACATAGAATACATTGAATGAAAATTAGCTACCGGAAGAAACTAATGCATATGACATATTGGGTTTGTTGAAATGTTGTTGTTGATTGAGGTGTTGATTTTTGGGATTGATTGTTGGTCCCTTCTATCTTGGTTCCTCTTTGGATTTTATAGCTCCTGGAATTAACTGTTTTATAATGTTCATCAACTTCCTCCAAGTGCTCCTTCATGATCCTATAACTACCACGTCCCGCAAGCTGCGCTCCCCCATGTTCATGCTCACGCCTTGTAACTGTTGGAGGAAATTATAGAGGAAATCAAACACGTTTAATTTTGAAGCACCAGACTTTAGGCTAGCACTGATATGTTGCTCTTGATTGTAATCCTCTGACCACACGTGTATGAGTGTTAAAGTATAACATCAGATCAGAACACTCGAAATCAAAACCTCAAATCCTCATAACAGAACCTCGATTCAGAGCCTCAGAGCAGATCCTCATCAAGGTCAGAATCAGAACCTCAGAATCAGAATTAGAAGTTCATCCTTAGAGTTAGAGGCAGAACCGGAACCCAGAGTCAGATCCTCATAATCACCTAAGACTCAAAGCCAAAATCAGGATCAGAGTCAGAATCATGATCATAATTCAGAGTCGGACCCTCAGAACTCAGAACCTGAACCTCATCAAAATCAGAGTCTGAATCTCAGAACTTCAGGACATCGGATCAGAACATAACCTCGGTACTTCAGGACATCAGGATCAGAACCTAAGAATTAGACTCTAATTCTGATTCAGAACCTCAACATGAAAGTCTCAAAATAAGAACCTCAGAACCTGACGTGCATCAGAACCTTGTAAGAGCCTCAGAATCAGGACCTCATAACTTGACGAGTATTAGAAACTCAGTGCCCCGAGTCATATCCTAGCATCAGAACCTATCTTATATGGGCTCTGTCTTGAACTTAACAGCTGACTTTTTCCTTCTGATCTAAAGGTAGGTTCTGTTCTGACCTTATCAAATCAATACATGACTTAACTTGTGTAATCAAGTCCTGAAATAACGAACGTATTGTGCAGGTCAAGAAGATTGACGATAATGACTAACTAATGTAAATGAGCGATTAGTAATTGGTCATCTAAAGTACGAAATGGATGAACAATTTAGATTTTAGAAGAATGCTAATAAAGATGCAGAATTGAAAATTATTGGAAAGAAACTTAGATTGGAATTAAACTCTAAATACAGTGGAAGTCTACTAAAATTAAAGTTTTGCAGAAATGGAAATTGATCGCAAAATACAGAGATTACATTGAATGAAAATTATCTACCGGAAGAAACTAATGCATATGACATAATTGGTTTGTTGAAATATTGTTGTTGATTGAGGTGTAGATTTTTGGGATTGATTGTTGGTCCTTTTCCATCTTGGTTCCTCTTTGGATTTTATAGCTCCTGGAATTAACTGTTTTACAATGCTTATCAACTTGCTCCAAGTGCTCCTTCATGATCATATAACTACAACGTTCCGCAAGCTGCGCTCCCCCATGTTCATGCTTACGCCTTGTAACTGTTGGAGGAAATTATAGAGGAAATCAAACACGTTTAATTTTGAAGCACCAGACTTTAGGCTAGCACTGATATGTTGCTCTTGATTGTAATCCTCTGACCACACGTGTATGAGTGTTAAAGTATAACATCAGATCAGAACACTCGAAATCAAAACCTCAAATCCTTATAACAAAATCTCGATTCATAGCCTCAGAGAAGATCCACATCAAGGTCAGAATCAGAACCTCAGAATCAGAATTAGATGTTCATCCTTAGAGTTAGAGGCAGAACCAGAAGCCAGAGTCAGATCCTCATAATCACCTCAGACTCAGAGCCAAAATCAGGATCAGAGTCGGAATCATGGTCATATTTCAGAGTCGGACCCTTGGAACTCAGAACCTGAACCTTATCAAAATCAGAGTCTGAATCTCATAACTTCAGGACATCGGATCAGAACAGATGCTCAGTACTTCAGGGCATCAAGATCAGAGCCTAAGAATCATACTATGATTCTGATTCAGAACCTCAACATGAAAGTCTCAAAATCAGGATCTCCGAACCTAACGTGCATCAAAACCTTGTCAGAGTCTCAGAATTAGGACCTCATAACTTGACGTGCATTAGAAACACAGAGTCATATCCTAGCATCAGAATCTATTGTATACGGGCTCTGTCCTGAACTTAACACCTGACTTTTTCCTTCTGATCTAAAGGTAAGTTCTGTTCTAACCTTATCAAATCAATACCCGACTTTACTAGTTTACTCAAGTCCTGAAATAATGAACGTATTGTGCAGGTCAAGAAGATTGACGATAATGACTAACTTATGTAAATGAGCGATTAGTAATGGGTCCTCTAAAGTACGAAATAGATGAACAATTTAGATTTTAGAAGAATGCTAATAAAGATGCAGAATTGAAAATTACTGGAAAGAAACTTATATTGGAATTAAACTCTAAATACAGTGGAAGTCTACTAAAATTAAAGTTTTGCATAAATGGAAATTGATCGCAAAATACAGAGATTACATTGAATGAAAATTAGCTACCGGAAGAAACTAATGCATATGACATAATTGGTTTGTTGAAATGTTGTTGTTGATTGAGGTGTTGATATTTGGGATTGATTGTTGGTCATTTCCATCTTGGTTCCTCTTTGGATTTTATAGCTCCTGGAATTAACTGTTTTACAATGCTTATCAACTTGCTCCAAGTGCTCCTTCATGATCCTATAACTACCACGTCCCGCAAGCTGCGCTCCCCCATGTTCATGCTCACGTCTTGTAACTGTTGGAGGAAATTGTAGAGGAAATCAAACACGTTTAATTTTGAAGCACCAGACTTTAGGCTAGCACTGATATGTTGCTCTTGATTGTAATCCTCTGACCACACATGTATGAATGTTAAAGTATAACATCAGATCAGAACATTTGAAATCAAAACCTCAAATCCTCATAACAGAACCTCGATTCAGAGCCTCAGAGAAGATCCACATCAAGGACAGAATGAGAACCTCAGAATCAGAATTAGAAGTTCATCCTTAGAGTTATAGGCAGAACCAGAACCCAGAGTCAGATCCTTATAATCACCTCAGACTCAGAGCCAAAATCAGGATCAGAGTCAGAATCATGGTCATATTTCAGAGTCGGACCCTCGGAACTCAGAACCTGAACCTCATCAAAATCAGAGTCTGAATCTCAGAACTTCAGGACATCAGATCCGAACAGAACCTCAGTACTTCAGGACATTAGGATCAGAGCCTAAGAATCAGACTCTAATTCTGATTCATAACCTCAACATGAAAGTCTCAAAATAAGGACCTCAGAACCTGACGTGCATCAGAACCTTGTAAGAGCCTCAAAATCAGGACCTCATAACTTGACGAGCATTAGAAACTCAGTGCCCCGAGTCATATCCTAGCATCAGAACCTATCCTATATGGGCTCTGTCCTGAACTTAACACCTGACTTTTTTCTTCTGATATAAAGGTAGGTTATGTTCTGACCTTATCAAATCAGTACTTGACTTGACTGGTTTATTCAGGTCTTGACATCACGTTCTGATTCGAGTTCTGATATTTAGCTTATGTTTAGCTCACGATATATACCATCGGCTCACTTACTTGAATTATTTTCTTAGTGTAAACAATAATATTTTACAAATAAGAAAATTATTATTTACCCTGAATAAGTAAAAACAATAAACAATGATATATACTCTTAAAAACTATAACATAGTTCGCCTTTACTTTTAAAAACTTCACCAAACACTATTTCTCAATTTAAATTTCATAGTTTCCAAATAGTAAGTTGTGAGTTCAAATTTTGGAAGTTTTTATATACTTTTTTTCTTTATTTTTGTTCAAGTAGTAGAACTAGTAGGAGTCTTTATCTAATTTAGGTAAAGTACTTGAAATTCCGTGTTATTGTTGCTTTGGTTCCTATGTATATAGACATGTAACTTGTCTGTTTTGATGTGATGGTGTGTGGATAGCTAACTATAAAGAACCGAGTTTTCTTTTTATTTCTCAAAAAATTATATATATATATATATATATATTTTTTTTTTTCCTTATCTGTTAGTTTTTCTCTGAAAACCAATCGTCATAATTAAAAAAAATTGTTATAAATCATTTAACTTTCCTTCCTCTAAATCCTTGAGGTGGTTGTTAGCTGGCTCTCTAATCTATAAGGGTAATAATGTTTTTGATAGGATCGGTCGTGTTTTTTTTAAGGATTTATTAACAAGGACGAAAGTCAAATCTCCATTTGTATTTAATTCAGACGGGAAAAAAAAATTGGATTTTATTTACAGACTGTAAAATTGAAAATGGTGTGGGGGAAAATTGATTGGATTTCACTAAAATTTGGAAATAATAGAGGCGAGTGAGTGATAGATAAATCAAGTTTTTTTTTTTTCATTTTTATTTTGAACTTTCAATTTTAAAATTAAATATCTCTCAAAATATAAAGTTTTTCATAAAAAAATTATATATTATTAATTTATAAATCATGAATTTTAAAACTAATATCATTATTGATATGTTTCGACAGATAAAAAAATAGTAAAAATGATCCTTCTATTTTAAGAAATTAATGATTTCGGACTAGTTATTTCCAAATATTAATATCTCCTTCATCTAAATTCCAAATCAGAATTTGTAAAATTCTGCATATACTTAACATTTATATATACAATTTTTTATCAATGAACCTATCTCAAATTCAAACGTCTACAAGATTGAAATTAGCCTCAAATTCACTGCATCGCACATAAAACAAAGCTTGAAAATGTGATTGTCATACCAATTATTTTTAACCACTTATATCTCCCTTATCCAAACTCGAAATCATAATCTGTAAAAAAAATTATATACTTAACAATCATATCTACAACTTTTATCAAGAAATCTCTCTCAAATTCATATGTAAATATGTTTATAAGGACAAATTTAGCTTCAAAGTCGTTGAGTCGCACATAAAACATAGTCTAATAAAAAATGATTTCTCTTGCAAAAAAAAAATGGACTGTTCTTATAATATACAATCACATTTTACCTAAATCACGTTAAATTAGTCATAATTATATTTTACTTTAAGTCATATTTTACCTAAGTCACATTGAACTCAAACACAATTAGATTTAACCTAAGTCATATTGATCTCAGTTATACTCATACTGACATCAGTTATAGTCACATTAATCTTAGTCACAACCGCATTTTACTTAAATCATATTTTACATAAGTCACGTTTTAACTAATCAGATAGAGTTCAGTCACAGTCACATAAATTTTCGTCACATACACAATCACATTGACCTTATAATAGCTACATTGAGATTAATCATAGTCACATTCACATTGATATCAATTACAATTATATTTTACCTATGTGATATCGAGCTCATTCACAATCTCATTTTACATAAGTAACATTATAATTAAGTTATATTGAACTTAGTCACGGTTATATTTTACGTAATTCACATTGTATATAAGTTATATTGAGCTCAGTCATAATCATATTGAACTCAATCACAGACACATTTTACTTAAAAGTTTATCAAATTTCAATGTGTTCTAGTATTGTCTTTTTCAGTCACATGATTCCATTCCAATTTTACATGTCCAAATATTTTTTTAATATTTGGTTAAATTTTGTAATTATTTATTGATCATATGAATGCCCTTAACGACATAGTCCAACTGGATTTTTAGCATCTTAATAAAGTTTGCCACTTTAGTTAAAACCTTGGGGGCAGTAAAATGTTAAAAATATATTTGAACTTTGTTGGTGGATTTGTGTCATTAAACAAAACTAACATGCAAACATACAGATCAAAATCAGAAAATCAAACCAATCTATGGAAAACCCTAAAACTTGAAATATAAAGAAAAACCTGGAAAATGACGAATCTGTTGTCCAAGTCGAGATCTCTGTCCTTAAGAACTTATTAGCCCCGTCTCGGTGCTCTACGGGTTTTGTGGCTAATTTTCTCCCAGGATAACTTGGATTCCTCTTCTTCAAGGGGCACTCCTTAAGAAGATCTTGAACTAGGAATATGGGGGAAACTCTCTTTTACAAAACAATGAAAAATATGACACAAAAATTCGGATGGATTTTCAATATCCAGAGTTACACATAGAGACCTCCTTATAAAGGCATGGAAGGGTGCCTTAAGGGCACCCTTTGGGTTGGGGTGCAACCCACCAAAGGGTTATACCCCTCCCAAGCACCATTTGGATCCTAGAACCATGTTTTACTCAATTGGGGGACATGTCCCTACATGTATGTACCCTTCCCATAGGGTACCATCCAAGGGACATGTCACTCCTCCATCCAATGACAACATTTGAAGAATTTACAACAATCCCCCACAATTCTTCAAATATTCATGCAGACACTTGAGAGAGTTTCCGTGAACTAAAGTTGCATCGAAATGGGTAGCTTTCGCCTTGAACCTTTCATAGTGAATGACAATCGGATTTACATGGAAAACTAGTGACCCATAGTCTTGAACTGTTCCGCTGTTGGTGTAAACCAATACAATTACCAACACACAGCTTTACTTCGACCATTTCTCGTTCTACGGTTGTGTTCATTTCGGCCCTAAACAGCGGTCCTGGATTCATCAAGCACTTTAGGGAAATCAGCCTGTAAAATCCCATGGAAGCGGCCTCACTTCTTACTTGAAATAGGTGATCTACTATGAAGAGGTAATCTTCCTTTACCCCCATTAGGACTTATCTCCTAATATAGTGATCATTAAAAGCCTTAGCTTATCCTAACCTTGACAGACAACACTCGGCGTCATTATTGGAATGGGAAAGAGTACAGAACTCTTCAGTGCTTGTTTTGAATTGCACAAAGTTTCAGTTGTCCCTTTTGAACCTAGATCTTAGGATCTCCAGTCAGCTAGGTTGGGTTTCCACAGTGACAATTCTTAATTTATAGGCTTCAAGCCCATTTCACTCGATGACTTCTCAACTTGCTCTCTAGGTAAACTTTTAGTAAGTGGATCCGCTAGGTTTTTGACGCGGAACTCACTTGGATGTTTAAGGCCAAGCAAACCCCTCGCAACGGTTAGAACCCCAAGAACCGCGAATTTGATTTTGTTGGAACAAAACCCTTCCAAGGCCACAAAGAGGACCCACAAAGAACTTGTCTTTGAGAACCCTTAAGATGATTCATTGTAGTGTTCTGCTGGCACGGAGACGCCACTAAGGTTGCCACGCCTTAGATAAGTCGATTGCATGAAATAATGGGAATCCCTCCCTTAAGTTTTTTTTTGGACAAAGCCAAGCTTTCAAGATGAAGCTAATTTCGAAAATCGATGATTCCTTTTTTTTTTAAGAAAGAAATGTTACAATATATAGTACAATAAAAGAAACCCTAATAGGTGTAAAAAGACCAAAACACCCTAACTTGCTAACTAATGGCTATTTAAAGGCTATACCCTTAATTGTCATTTAATAACCTAGACAACATAACATAAATGTCAAACAAGGTGGCTAAAGTCATCAACAACTTTGCCAAAAAATTCAAAAAAACCACAAAAATCTAACTAAGGTGCCTAATAAGTCAACAAAGGTGACAATTGTTCCCAAAATGTCTAAAGTTGTCTCCTTGCACCAAAAGCTCCTAAATTTCGTGGCCTTCATGTAACAAGGCCCAAATTATGTGTCTCAAGCCTATTAAGTCTTGTCTTGGCCGAATTTTTGATGTCGGACTTGATTCGGCTTTATTCGTCAAAACTGCTTCTATATTGGGCTTGCGTCATTCTCGTATATTTCAATCCGGTTCTTTAGGTTTGAAAGTTGTCTTGGACTTGAAGATTGAATACAAATTAACCCACAATAAGCCCAATTGAACTACGTCATCGAGGACTCTCTGGTGGGTACCCTGGATCATATCATTCCCCCTCTCTTGAAATGGATTCGTCCTCGAATCCGAACCCGGATCATAAATAGTTATGACAAAATCAATTGAATGATGATCTTGGAGTATAAATGAATCATACTTGACCACGTGCACCTGTAATGAAGAAACATAAATATTAGAGAATGCGTTAGGTAAAAACTTCACTACCACATCGACTTTATTTTCACTCGCTCGCATGGCTTCATCATCACCCATGGCCAATATCTCAACCTTACTTGCAAAGACCTCACACAAATGCTCAGTTTCACTATGTTTTTCAACCTCAAAGCACACTGTCTCACAAGTGTTTACTCCCTCAATACTCACGGTCTCACAAGTATTTCCACTCACCATGTAACTCACAACAACACACTCATAACTCTTGGCCTCACAAGCATTCTCACCGACTTTAGCCTCGCTAATGATCTCACTCTCACTAAAACCCTTAGTCACTACTCCATTTCATTGTCGTACACTTTCCTTTACAACAAATTCTTCAACCATCTCATTACCCATGTCGTTCTCTGATGGCTCCATAGAACATACTTTATCAACATTACCATGTCTCTCACTACTCATACTCCTATGAAAATACAACACATCATCATATGTCTGTTGTGGTGTTAAATGAATGATAGTAATGACTTTCCCAACATATTTGACCTTATATTTATTCTTGTCCATATCATAAGTTACCTTGTTAAACTTATACCAAGGTTTGCCCAATGATATATATGTAGTACTCATAGGAACTACGTCACACACTACCTCATCAATATATTTTTCCCCAATAGCAAAACTAACAACTCTATGACTAACCTCAACCTCGCCAAATTCACTTATCCACAAGTAAGGTCTATCCATAGGTATTAATGGTAATCCCAACTTTTCCACTAGTGTAGTACTAGCAAAGTTAGTAGGATCTTTTCTGCTGATGATCATACTACACGCTCTAGAGTTGATGCGGCATCTCGTACGAAAGACGAAGACCAAATTATTTTGAAAACTTCTACCCATGGTCTCAAATTCTCCTTCCATCTCGAAACATAATACAAACTAAATCAAAAAAACAAAGTAAAGATATAAAAATCAGACCTTGGAACCCTAAGCTCTGATACCAAATGACGCGGAACTCACTTGGATGTTTAAGGCCAAGCAAACTCCTCGCAACGGATAGAACCCCAAGCACCGCGAATTTGATTTTGTAGGAGCAAAACCCTTCCAAGGCCACAAAAAAGACCCACAAAGAACTTGTCTTTGAGAAACCTTAAGATGATTCCTTGTCGTGTTCTGCTAGCACGGAGACGCCACTAAGGTTGCCACGCCTTAGATAAGTCGATTGCATGAAATAAGGGGAATCCCTCCCTTAAGAAATTTTGGACAAAGCGAAGCTTTCAAGATGAAACTAATTTCGAAAATGGTTGATTCTTTTTTATCAAGAAATAAATGTTACAATATATAGTACAATAAAATAAACCCTAATAGTGCAAAAGACCAAAACACCCTAAATTGCTAACTTATGGCTAATTAAAAACTATGTCCTTAATGGTCATTTAACAACCTAGACAACTTTCCAAGAAAGTCAAAGTAATAGAAACTTAATCAAAAACTTTGCCAAAAAAAATTCAATAAAGGAAAAACAACAAAATCACAAAAATCCAACAAAGATGCCTAATAATTCAACAAATGTGGAAAACTTCTCCCAAAATGTCTAAAGTTGTCTCCTTGCACCAAAAGCTCCTAAATTTTGTGGCCTTCATGTAAAAAGGCCCAAATTATGTGTCTCAAGCCCATTAAGTTTTGTCTTGGCCAAATTTTTGGTATCGGACTTGATTCGGCTTGATTCATCAAAACTACTTCTATATTGGGCTTGCGTCATTCTCATATATTTCAATCCGATTCTTTAGGTTTGAAACTTGTCTTGGACTTGAAGATTGAATACAAATTAACCCACAATAAGCCCAATTAAACTCTGTCATCGATACTTTCTGGAGGGTATCATGGATCATATCAGTTTTCCTTCAACTTGATATAATCGATCGATATTATGCCACTTGAGAGCAGTTGACGTATGGTATTATATCTCCGACGCATTTGTCGAGACTTACCATTATACATTGTATTTTGGGCTCTACCAATAGCCGATTGACTATCACAATGTATGCTTATCGCTGGCACCGGTTTGGGCCAACTAGGAATATCCTCCAGGAAATTTTGAAGCCATTCTACTTATTCCGCTGTTTTGTCTAACGCTATGAACTCTAATTCCATAGTAGACCGAGCAATACATGTTTGCCTCGAGGATTTACATGAAACGGCTGCACTACCAAGTGTGAAAATAAATCCACTCGTAGATTTGGAATCCACTGTATCAGATATCCCGTTAACATCGTTGTATCCCTCTAGAACAGTAGGATATCTCTCGTAATGAAGCCCATATTTTGAATTTTCTCTCAGATACCTCAAAACTCTTACTATGGCTTTCCAGTGGTTATGTCCTGGATTGCTCGTATATCTGCTAATCCTGTGCACAACTTGAGCGATATCAGGTCGTGTGTAATTCGTGAGATACATCAGACTTCCGATGATTCTCGAATACTTTAATTGCCATACGCTAGAGCCAGCATTCTTTGATAGATGAAGAGTTAGGTTAGCTACTTGTAGGCACTGCATTTTGCATGTAAGTCCCTATGATGAGTCTCATTTAGAGACACTACCTTTTAAGTCACGAAAGTAGCGGGAAACGAATGTCGGAAGGGGAAATTCAAAATAAGTATGTCATCAGATTTAATTCGTATGTTCACTGCTTTCGTTCGTGCTGCGTTTGTGAACACATTCGAACGTCAAGCAGATTGCGGGCGTTCGTGCAGCGTTCGAATCGGCGTTCGAACGGTGTCGGTACTTCTGGTTTTGTTGCTAGCCTCACGCCCAAGCCCAATTAGCCCACCAAAACCCACCCAAAAATAATTAAAACATTTAAAACATGTCACAAATTAAAATAATATCCTTCCTAAATTAAATAAATCACATCCCAATCTAAATAATTCACTTACCTAAACAAAACAAATCATACCAGATTAAAATAAAACAAATAAACATCAAATAAACTTATCCTTAATTCAAACAAATCTTGTCCCCAATTAAATATATGCTTTACTTGTGTGACACTAATTAAATGGCATCTCTTTAATATACAAATCTTATTCCTTTTCAAACCTTAGAAACCCTAGCCATTGTCTATAAAAGAAACACAAATCCAACACTCTCACCTCCTAGTCCATTCACGCATAATACAAGCAAGAAGTAACAAGAAATAATTCTCTTCTCCTCCTCCCTCCATTGCCGAAAACACTAAACCAAAACACCCCCATTGCCGCACAAACACAACCTGAAACTATCCCTTAATATCACCGAAACAGCACCATAATAACAGCGTCTCACATCACCAAAACAACCCCTTACATCACCGAAAACAGTCTATAAAACTGCACCACCACATCACAGAAAACAGTCCCATAATACAGTGAAAACAGTGACCAAAAAATACAGCAAAAACAGCAGCAAAACAGAGGAAACGACGACCCAAAACCGCAAGACAACGAACGAGAGCAGTGGACCAGTGAACCAGAGGAGTTATGGAGCATCAACCCTTCCGACGGCCGTGTAACGCGCTTTTGAGATACGACTTAAGAGGTTAGACCTGAGGGTACCCTTCCTTTTATTTATTTTCTTACTTTATTTTGCATTGTGGGTTGGTGCATGATGTGATTTCTGGATGAACGGAGTATGTGTTCTCTCTTGGGGTATATCAGATGGAAACCCAGACGTAAATTTCGTAGCCGAATCCGAATGGACGGTAGTGCGGTCTGTACTCGGGATACAACGCCACGTACCGCTTGAGAGACACATATATTTCGTTTCATCCAACTTTGTATTTGAGCATGATTTAGTCGTTTTCGCTTTACTTTCTACACATTATTTGTTTGTGTATTGATGATGTAGTGTGCATGGGCTTAGTATGTTGGTCTAAAGGTTCTTTATTTGAGGGAAGAAAATTCCAAAAGGGTACCTTTACGACAATACTTTGCTGCGCCAGACAGAGTATGTTTGATTGAATGAGAGATATGTTTAATCGAGCATATGAGGTCCTATATTATTGTTGTCTTTATTTTATATGCACGTTAACATAATACGCATGGGCTAACTATGGTGGATTAAAGGTCCTCTATTCGAGGGAAATGCCTGAAGGCTACCTTTACCACGATGTTTTGTCGCGCCTTTTATTATGTCATTTATCCTTTGCATATCATTACTTTATTTACGCATGCATTGCATTCTTGTGCGCATGAGCTAACTAGGGTGGATTAAAGGTCCTATATTCGAGGGAAATGCCTGAAGGCTACCTTTACCACGATGTTTTGCCGTGCCTTTTATTATGTCATTTACCCTTTGCATATCGTTGCTTTATTTACGCATGCATTGCATTCTTGTGCGCATGGGCTAACTAGGGTGGATTCAAGGTCCTTTATTCGAGGGAAAATGCCTAAAGGCTACCTTTACCATGATGTTTTACCGCGCCTTTTATTATGTCATTTATCCTTTACATATTGTTGCTTTATTTACGCATGCATTGCATTCTTGTGCGCATGAGCTAATTAGGGTGGATTCAAGGTCCTATATTCGAGGGAAAATGCCTAAAGGCTACCTTTACCATAATGTTTTGCCGCGCCGGATGAGGTACACCCGATTGAATGGGAATGAGTTCGATCGGGCAAACGGGGTCCTACATTGTGGATTTGCTTATCTATGTATGTGTTGCGTCATCTATCATGCATCAGGTCTTGTCCCGTTCGAACGCGTTCTCGAACGCTATATGAACGTGAACCTTCTGTTTCCCGTTCGAATGTGTTTACGGACGCTACTCGAACGCACATGCATTTTGTTTCATCAGGTCTTGTCCCGTTCGAACGCGTTCTCGAACGCTATACGAACGCGAACCTTCTGTTTACCGTTCGAACGCGTTTACTAACGCTCCTCGAACGCGCACGTATTTTATTTGTTTTATCATGCATCAGGTCTGGTCCCGTTCGAACGCGTTCTTAAATGCTACACGAACGCGAACCTTCTGTTTACTGTTCGAACGCGTTTACGAACGCTACACGAACGCACATACACTGAACTGAGTCATTTTCATCACAATTCATGCATGATTGCTTCTTGGGTGATTTCTCTTGTATTATGTAATTAGCAATGCCATTCCATTATTGACATTTTTACTGTTATCATCCATTTGTATTCCCACATTCATCTATTTGATGTGTTCGCAAGATTTTGTTCAAGCATGATTAGGTCGTTAGGATGTTACTTGTTTTTCAAGCATGATTTAGCCATTAATATGTTATTCCTCTATGCATGATCTTGTTATATCCTTTCATAATAGGTGTTTCTTTATGTTTATGTTTATGTTGTTATTTATTTTTCGTGTTTGATGATTCAACATGTTCATGAGATTATTATGTGATATCATATGTTTGCCATTATGATGATTCATTTTATACATGCGAACTTAGGAGTAGATTATCCTTGGAAATATACGTTGCTTAGGCTTGGTTAGATTATTGCACAAATCATATCATTACAAATGGCATAAGTAAGGTACCATTTCAAACCCAATGGTTTGAGGTCTTCCCTTGCGAGGGGTGAGTGCGGCCTTAAATCATTTTCCCGATTCACACCGGGTGGCGACTCCATGTTATTTCTCCGGTTTAGTCCATCGCGGGCTACTCCGTACTCCCGACCGGGCCGCGAGCCCGAAATAGCGTCATCCAACATCTGTGTCCTACAGTCTGGCGACTCCACTGAGGATAGAGAATTGGCCCCGAAATAATGTCTTGTAGTGGTTATGATTTGTGCTTTAATTAACCGTGTTTACCGTGGGTTGAAAGGGGTTTAATCAAAGGCACTTTTAAGGCTAGGTAATGGTTTGGTGTCTTCCTTCATTCACTACCTTTCTATAAGGAAAAGCTGCGAAGGCACTTAGATAATCATGTACTTGTAGCCTACTGTGATGGACTAATTTGGAGGACTCGTTGTTTATTCCTGTCACCAAGCGATAAGAGCCTCAGAGGCTTGGGTTTTTAAGAGAGTTCGCTCCGCCCTCCCTGTGGGGAATCTACAACGGGAAATCCATTTGACAGTCAGTCACACACCATAACTCGTTGGCACGTACCGTAAGGTATAAAAAATGTGTGCTCACTTGGTCGCTCGAACCCTTGAGTGGGGAGACCTAGTTATGGGCAATCCTTCGCCAGCGAGAGTCTTTGTCCACGCTCCCGCAAACCCACACGTAGACCGGAGTTGTATGACCTATAGCAACTATTTCCTTATGCTTGTGGACCATCCTCATTTGGATGCAGTTGGACTTCTTGTCAGAAATGCCAACTTGTTGGGCCATTTAAACTGGGACGAGTTCGTATCTTATGACAATTGGGCCAAAAGCTTCTGAAATGTCGATGGGCCACTCAGTAGAAATTATTTCTTTATGCTTATGTTTAGGACCATCTTAATTTGGATACAATTGGACTTCTTGTCAGAAATACAAACTTGTTGGGCCATTTAAACTTGGACGAGTTCGTATCCTATGAAAATTGGGCCAAAAGTTTCTAAAATACCGATGGGCCATCCTGTGTTTGGACCAAACTAAAACCCAAATCGGATAAATGCCTAATTTGTAGGTTATCCTAGGGTAACCAAAGTATAGTACTTATACAACTCACATGAGAACAATGTAATTGTTGCTCGCCATGCATTTTTCCTAAGAGGAATACCTATATGCAGTGGTAAGTGGGAAAAGTAAAACTCGATGAAAATCGGAGTAATACTGTTCTAGGCACCGATTCCTTAACGGAACACAAACAGTTCATCATGGATGAAACTGTACCACAATCTTCAAATACACAAGAACCGCATAAGTCGGAGAGAGTCAGAAAACAGCCTGTGAGGTATGGGTTTATAATCTCACCTCATTAAGATGTCAATCTTATTGAGGAACATGAACGGACTACGTATGAGGAAGTGATACAAGGTATCGACTCCCTATTATGGCAAAGTGCCATGATGTTCGAAATGGATTCCATGTATACCAACTAAGTTTGGACACTAGTTGTTGTACCGAAAGACATTGTGCCTAATGGTACTATATAAGTCTTCAAGGAAGACATACATGGATGACAACATACCAACGTACAAAGCTAGGCTTGTAGCGAAAAGGTATCGTTATCAACATTGTGTCGATTACGACGAAACCTTTTATCCTTTGCCATGATTAAATCCATTTGGATAATGCTTGATAATGATGCATGTTTCATTTATGAAATATAGCAGCAGAACGTCAAAATCATTTTCCTTAAACGGAAACCTTTTGGAGGATGTTTACAACATCCTGACGGTTTTGTCGTACCAAAACGAGCAAACAAGGTTTGCAAGTTAATTCGATCCATTTATGGATTGAAGCAAGCATTGCGTTCTTGGAACTATCATTTTGATGTAATCATAATGGTGTATGATTTAATTCAAAACGAAAATGATTCTTGTGTATATAAGGAGGTTTGTGGGAGCGCACTAACAGTGATTGTCCTAAATAATGATGACATATCATTTCTTGGAAATGACATTCCCATAATACAATCGGTGAAAGCTTGGCTTTCATGAAAATTCTCCGTAGGCTACTTGGGAGAGACAACATTTATTCTAAGAATAAGGATCTACTGGGATAGATCTAAAAGTTGTTGGCACTCTCCGAGAACTCGTACATTAAAAGATATGTACGCGACCTGATGTCTCATATGCTTTGAGCATATGGAGTCACAATCAGGCCAATCCAAGTGATAGTCACTGCACTGATGTTAAGAACATCCTTAAGTATCTTAGATGAACTAAGAATGCTTTCTTAAGTTATGGAGAAGGATAACTTGAAGTGACTGGGTTCACTGCTGCAAGTTTCCAAACCGAAAAAAAAACGACTATAAGTCGTAATAGCGGTACTATATAGTTTGAATAACGGAACAGTGAGCTGGAAATCTTCCAAGCAAGATACTGTTACCGTATAAACAATAAAATCGGAATATTGTTGTAGCTGAGGCAGCAATAGAAGCACTTTGGATCTTAATAATCCTAATTAGATTAGGTATAGTTTTGTTAGCAGCACAGGCTAAAGAATTAATGGTCTCATCAACGATCCAAGTATATACTTTAACTATTCATCTGATTCGTTCGGATCATACATCGTGGTGATGTAATGATCTAATAAATCGCATCAGATGATAACATTACATATCTGCTGACGAAAGTATTTTTTCTCAGCAGATGTTTGAGCGAACCGTACATAGTTCAGGTGTAGGACACTTGAGTGATTGACTATAGGCCAAGTGGGAGATTGTTGGACAATTATGACCCATAGCATCACTATTTGTACAGAACATGGTGTTGTTCTAAAAATTAACTATGTGACAAAGGAAATTGCTCTTTTATCATTTGTAATTAGATTACCGGGATATATAAATGATAAAAGTCCATATGATTAGTTACGGATTAATAAGATATGAGACAATATTAATCCATTAAGGTTTAATCATTAAAACATCCCTAGTCGTAGTATTATCGAGATTGGACATCGATAATACGGAATAGACTAGTATTGCACTTGTGCGCGTTGTGGGAGCATAATGGCATAGTTCTCATATATTTAAGTATTGGATACTTATGCAAGTGTGATAGGAGGTTGTGTTTACCGATGGTACGGAAACAGCTTCGCTCTAGATAGACCCCTCAGAATTCCATTGGTAGTTGACTATGTGTCTATGGAAGTCCGAATCAGGGTAGGTGTATTTGGTCTTAACCTGAGACTTGCATCGCTAATACTTGCGACAATCAATATACTTTGGTTTTGGTTGTCCAGGGCTTTAACATGTTCTGTGTACGCCTTTTCTGGGTATATTGAGAATCGTAGTGTATTAGGTGTGATGTCAAGATGGAAGTATCACTTCAGTCATATGGAGATGATGGTCACGTAAGATACGAAACTGGTGCTCTTATATGCTGCAGCTATCGGGATAATATGACTAGGTCATGTTTATCCGATTATAAAGGCTAGTTAAAAGAGATCCGATATGTGCTTCGTACGGGGCAGACACAATTCCAGCCCCCCAGGCCTAGCACGTGACATCTGATACTAGATCGCAATACGCAATTCGACGTATACTACGCCTGATATAGATTACATATTCCTTTAAGAATATTTCTGGAGAATTGGGTAGGCACAGTACTTTGCTAGAAGTCAACCATGTCTTGTAAATCGGTAAAAACGTAGTACTAGGTACATATGTGTTCGGATAGTCTGACGACCGGATTTACTGCCAACATATCCAGGGATCTCATGGGTCGCTTCCCGAAGATTCACCGATGACGTATGACTCAGACATAATTAATCTAGGATTAATTATAAGAGAGAGAAAATTAATCTAGGATTAATTGCGGAGATATTTTAACTGGGATAAAATATTATTTAAATAGAGAGAACGATTAATTTGGAATTAATCGATAAAATAATATATTCGATATATTAAACGAAATTAGATTTCGACGTGGAATTAAAATTAGATTCTAATTCGGGTGAACGAGTTAATTTAGAATTAATTCGCGAGCGACGTGAAAAGTAATTTTGCTAGGCATAATTATTTAATTAAATTTGATTTAATTACGTCGCAACGGAAAATTCGTTAATTCGGAATTAGTGAATCCGAACCCGAGAGTGTTTGCGGGCCCACTCAGATTTCGAATCAAGTGGGGCCCACAAGTCACATCATTAGTCACTTAAGTGATGGATGTCTTATCACTTTTTGGTGATTGACACCTTGTCACTTTTGAGTGATGTGAGTTGTTAAAAGGCTTTAATGCCTTGTACCATTTTTTGGAAAATGGTAAGTGGTATTTGATTTTGAAATCCAATACACACAACACAACTTCATCTTCTTCTCCTCTCTCCCTCACACGGCTTGGAAGCCATTTTTTCTCTCATTGGCCGAGAGCAACAAGAAGCAAAGGAAAAAATTTATGGAAAATTTTTTCCAAGTGCTAGCACACTAAAGAGGTCTTACAAAGGTGATAGGGAAACCCATTCATGAGCATGGAATCATCATTTATAAAGCTTGGAGCTTGAAGAACACAAAGAGGACAACCAAAGAGCTTGGCCGAGAGTCTCAAGGGAAAAGCTTGGTGCAGAAATATTTGTTGTCTTCGCATCGCAAAAGCCGATCAAAGTGAGTATTTTCGCTACTTTACTTTGATGTATTCACACGTTTAAATGCTTAATTGATATTGGTTTGACCTAGAAAACCCAACACTGATACGAGGAAAACATCTTTCTGTCAACAAAGATATGACGAGTAGCCCCAGTGTCTACCCACCATTCTCTCGGATTCCCAACAAAGTTGGTTTCAATTACCACTTCTGAGAGGTTCATCTTTGAGATCTCATCAGTTAACTGCTTATCTTCAGTGACATGGGCCTCATTTTTCTTTTTCTTGCCCTTTTCCGGAGACTTATTGTTTCTGCAGGCCTTTGCAATATGACCGCTTTTTCCACAGTTGAAGCATTTCCCCTTGAACTTTTTGTTTGCTTGGGAAGAATCAGCTCCACTGTTCTTTCTTCTTTTGCTACCTTTTCCATCCTCGACGATGTTGGCCTTAAACTCCATAGTCTTATAGCTAGCTTTTTCGAACTTTCTGTTGTCCTCTTCAATCCTCAATCGAACTCCAAGGTCTTCAAGGCTCATCTGCTTCTTTTTGTGTTTCGGATAGCTCATGAAGTCATTCCATGATGGAGGCAACTTTTCAATGATAGTAGCAACTTGAAACATCTCACAGAGTTTCATTCCTTCATCCAATATTTCATGTTTGATCAATTAAAGTTCACCCAACTGAGACATTACCGTTATTGAATCTACCATTTTGTAGTCCAGGAACCTACCCACGATAAATTTCTTTTGTCTGGCATCCTCGGTTTTATATTTCTTGTCGAGAGATTCCCAGAGAATCTTCGCAGAAACCATGTCTTGGTACACATTGTACAGGGTATTGTAAAGTCCACCCAAAATGTAGTTCTTGCACAAGAAGTCGCCAGACGACTATGTCTCTTCCCGCAGTTACTTGGCTATTTCCGATTCACCCTCCATAGGATCCGGAGGATCTTTGAGGTATTTAGCCAACTACAGAGTTGTCAGGTAGAACAACATTTTGCTCTGCCACTGTTTTAAAGTTTACCAAATTTTTCCGATTTTTCTCCATGAGAGACCAGTACTGTAATGTTTCCGCTAGCCATGTGTAACTGGAAAATCTACATGGGTCAATAAGTCTACAAAAGACAATTGCACAACGATCAACAAATGATCTTGTTCATGTGATATACCAAGTATCCATTTGTTGTTCTATTGGACGGTAGTACCAATAAACACAAGTCCTTGAATTTCCGACTAAGTTTTCTTATGACAAGTAAATAAATGAATATTCCCAGAGGACGAGGGGGGTCCGAAGTAAGCACTTAAATCCCTGACCACTTAGGCTCTTATCGCCTTTTTAATAGAATATCCTTTAAACACTTTCTCAATAGAATCTCTTAGCGATTCAAACTCAGTATTACACTTATGATTTTACAATACAATATTCGATATGTGTCGATATATGTGTATGTGTCAATCAAGATGAGATGTAATTACTTGTGTATGATTACACTTTAAGTTCTCACCCAATTATGCAACACAAATTTAATTTTCAACTTTATCACTATATGTATGCTTGTGATAATTGAATACCCTAATATTAGCTTGAATCTATACTACCAAGATTATTATGATACAGTATATGATTTACTAAGTTAATATTAAATTAGTTTAAGTCTTTTATATTTTGAAACAATTCCAGGACTTAGATCATTAGTGTCGCGTTTGTATCTACGTTCGAAAGAGACTGTCCAGTGTGTGCACGTTCGTGTATCGTTCGAGAACGTTTTCGAATGAAGTGTTCCAGAGAGTTCACGTTCGTGGAGCGTTTGAGAAAACGTTCGAACGAAATATTGCAAAGAGTTTACGTTCGTGTGGCGTCCGGAAACGCGTTCGAATGAAGTATTCCAGAGAGTTTACGTTCGTGTTGCATTTAGGACGTGTTCAAACGTTTTAAGTCAGAGGGTTTGCGTTTAAAGACGCGTTCGAACGTTCTTAGGCAGAAGGCTTGCGTTCGAGTTGCGTTTGAAGACGCGTTCGAACGTTCTTACGAAATTTCAGATTTTTGCCTTCGCATTCGTCGGGCGTTCGAACGCCCTTACGTATTTTTCATGCACATACAATATTTTCCAGAAAATTTCCTTATCTAAACATGCGAATTTCTATTTAACAACACTAAAATAATAAGTTCTTAAGATTGTTGGTGGATTTGTGTCATTAAACAAAACTAACATGTAAACATACAGATCAAAACCAGAAAATCAAACCAATCTATGTAAAACTCTAAAACTTGAAATATAAAGAAAAACTTGGAAAATGACGAATCTGATGTCCAAGTCGAGATAAATCTCTGTCCTTAAGAACTTATTAGCTCTGTCTCGGTGCTCTACGGATTTTGTGGCTAATGTTCTCACGGGATAACTTGGATTCATCTTCTTCAAGGGGCACTCCTTAAGAAGATCTTGAACTAGGAATATGGGGGAAACTCTCTTTTACAAAACAATGAAAAATGTGACACAAAAATTCGGATGGATTTTCTATATCCAGAGTTACACATGGAGGCCTCCTTATAAAAGCATGGAAGGGTGTCTTAAGGGCACCCTTTGGGTTGGGGTGCAACCCTCCAAAGGGTTATACCCCTCCCAAACACCCTTTGGATCCTAGAATCATGTTTTACTCAATTGGGGGACATGTCCCTACATGTATGTACCATTCCCATAGAGTATCATCTAAGTGACATGTCTCTCCTCCATCCAATGACAACATTCTCTCTAAAGATAGTGTAATTTCTCTCTTTGAAATAAGGACTAAATGATAACAAAATTTGAAAAATTAGGATTTAATAAGGAAAAAGTTAGGAGTTTGTTCTTTTTTTAAAATTAGTAATCACAAAATTGGTTTTTTTTAATAATTCCTTATTTTTTTTTTAAAAAATCCTTAAAAATAAAATTTTTCCATGCTTTGAAATATTTTTTTTAAAAAAAATTAATGGATTAGTACCAACAAGAATGATAATATATATGCAAGCACTCAAGATGATGTGTGTTTTAAAATGCTAGTTAGTGGCTTAGTGCCCCTATTCAGGGGTTGTCCACTTTAGGCATTTGCAAAGTTGTATTGGTGGGAAAGGGATTGTTTCCTCTTTTTGAAGCCAAATTTGTCATTCTTATTTCACAAAAAAGAGTGGCAATATTGCTCATGCTTTCCTTTCATTTTCAGAACAGAGAAAAACAGAGTGCTAGCTACTCATTTCAGAAAGCTTCAAGTCATTCAATTGCATCTACACATTAAATTTCCAATCAAGCATTCCTTAACTTAATAAATTAATGATCAAATTAAAAGAAATGAAAAGATAAATTTCAATCTGTTAATGGATCACTCATATGTAATTTTTTATCTTTTCATTTAATCATTAACTTATTCAGTTAACGGATCACTCATCGAAAAATCACTAACATATATAATTCAATTTTATTAAGGGCATCATCAACTTAATTTTAACGAGGGTTTCACTAAAAGACATATTTGCAAATGTCCTATTCATATCTGCAATATTACAGCTAGCTACAAGCTTCTAAGCATGTCATGAGCCAAATTTGTAAATGTGTATAATGCAAAAGAAAATTTTGAGACATGCAAAATAGTCCACTATATACAACAATATTATTTTTTTGCTATACTTAACATACTTGTCGTCTATGGAAAACCCATTTGTAAACTTGTGAGAAATTATTTACTCCTTGCCAACAAATAAATATGAAAAAGAAAAGAAAAATTAGAGAATGATAGTTGGTTCACTAATGATTCTCATTTTTATCAATTAGCTCCTATTTTTTTTTTTTTTATTAATACCTTTTTATATTCATAACCTCATAACTTTAATGTTCAAACTTTACAGCTTGAGCAGGGGATTCCCTGGACATAAATAGACACATCCCCCAATTTTTTTTAATTATTATTTTGAAATAACAAATGACCAAACGCTTTAAAAGATTTTTTATTATAATATTATAATATGATCAGAGATATCAAAATGTAAAAATTACTTTCAACCCCGAATATATAAATCTGTCGTTGTGTTTGAGATACAAAATCTTACTTATCTTTTTGACACACATATATAATGTTAGATTGACTGAATTAATATAATAATAAAGGAATTGAAAATATATATACATAGAGAAATCATCATTTTTTCCACCTAATAAATGATGTAAGTATCGTTTTTTATGAAAATTTTGAAAAGTATAATTTCTTATGAAAACTTTGAAGTCTTTCTATTTTTCATATGAAATTTCAAATTGTTTACTTTTCTACTTTTATCAGGTGGAAAATATATATTTTTTCCTAAATTAAATAGATAATTTGTACACATTTCCATTTTATTAGGTGAAAAAATGAATAATTTTCAAACTATAGGTGTAAAAAAAATGAATTCAAAATTTTCGTCATAAATAATATTTAAGTTATTTATCAGGTGGAAAAAAGATAATTTCTCATATCTATATATATATTTATGTTTAATTTCTATAAAATAATTTGGGACCCAAGTGCTATTCTTCGAAGACATGAAAGCAAGTCACTTGCAAAATGGATGTGATTAATATCATTTTCTAGGCTGCCAAACATCTCTGTTGTTGAGAGATACGTAAATAATTGCAATTGCAAGGTAAAGCTCAAACAAGCAATAAATAGACACGTGGTGATTTCTGATTGGATGGTGTCGGTGTTCGCAGGACCATGCCGAATTTCATATCACGTAATTACACGTTAGCTTTTATTAATTTCAAGCAAAAATCTCCTCAATTGACCCTAATTATTAAAATTTAAAACCCCCAAATAGAAAATGAAAGAAGAGGAAATTTGTATTAAAGTAAAGTCCAAGCCGGCAACCAAATACTTAACAATTCTTTTTATTTTCTACCGTTGACATTGGAGGAAAAAAATAATATTTTAATAGTCGTTAGCGTGTAATTCACGGTTATCCAAAAAAGAAAGTGTAATTCACAATTCCTCCTATTTGCTTCCCTCCTCTTTCTTTGCTTTTGCATACCCGTTTGCCTAACATTTTCTCTTTTCCCATATACAAGCACGCACACATAAATAAATAAATATACACAGACACACATATAATTGCTTCAGTTAAAAAAAATTAGTAGACATTCTCAAATTCCCCCTAAAACCCTAGCTACTTAGCCAAAAACAACTTCTTCAAAAAATGGCTTATTGTTCTAAGTGTTTGCATATATCATGCAAAAAACTATGTCTTTTCTTTCTCATTGTGTTTGTTGTTATTGGTTCTTGTGCTGTGGCCAGGCCCGGAGCAACCATTGATTCAGAGAACAATATGAAGCTTCACAAGACTGGTTTTAAGTATAAAGGCCATGTGTTCAACTACTTCCCCAAAGGGACACCGGTACCGCCTTCTGGTCCATCAAAAAGGCACAATTCAGCTCTGGATTCTACACAAAATTGAGTAACCCTTTTTTTCCCGGGTGGATTTATTGGGATTATTAAGTTTTTTTTCCTTGAATTTGTATATGAAAAGTCTAATGAGATGAGATGAGATGATCTTATTACCATTATGGGGTAGATTTTTTTGTTTTTTGGGTTTCTGATTTTATTAGTTATACTGTATAGAAAGATTTAATTAGTTGATGACTTAGAGTATACTCATTTTGATCATATTAAGGAATTGAATTTCAAAATTGTGTACTTAGTTTTTGAAAGTTCATTTGTTTTGTGATTGTGATAAGCTTATTGTTATATGGTTTTGTGTTACATTTTATTAATTTTCTTATAAAATTTTGTTAGATCTAACACCTGTACATATTCGGTTTGAGTTAAAAGCCAGCTTCATTTTGATCTACTGTCAATGTTTACCCAGATCCCAGAATTCAAAATTGGCTTCATCCATTTGAGTAGACTTTGTTGGCATTTTGGCCCACGTAGTCTCCCACTGAATATTATTGAAGCTTCATTTCTCAACAAAAGGGAACTTTTGTTTTTGGTATTTTTATCCAAGTGAAAGAGATTCACACACTGTTAAGATCATCATCATGCTTGGTTACTATTATTTTAGTTTTGTCCAATCGCAGTTCAACTTTCCTGAGTGATTTGAGATTCGAACCCTAAATCTTTTACCAGCTGAAATAGTTGGCACTCACATAATATTTGGTTAATTATGATAATAATCATTATTTTGGATTGTATTTACTGATTTTGTACATGGTTTTACTCCAAATGGAAGGCGAATTATTGGGCTCTTTAACATACAGCCATATGATGTTTAGCAGGATAAGATTTATATATAAATTAAATAGTGGTTTCAAGAAAAAAATAAAAATAAAAATAAAAATGAAATGGTTTTCCACCTTTAAACTAATTTATATATTCAAAAACGGAATGGATGGTATGAATGGATTTCCAAACACACCCTAAGTTAACCTTTGTTGACGAATAACAAACCTGTAGTGAATGACCCAGTAATGAAATTATTATTATTATTATATATGTATATGAAACAATGACGATCTAATGATAAGTAAATTAAAGATAATATTAGTTTTAAATGATTATGCCATGAAACTCATGCGTTCAAAAGTCGCCAGCCATATATATCACCCTTTGAATATTAATAATTTGTTGATTAATTTAAAATATATAACTCATGCAAGGTCACTCCTCACACTTTCAATTTCTAAGTTCTAATTTCTAATTTCTAATTTCACATTATTAATTAATTAATTAATTAAGTGTGACTCCTTATCTAAGCATTGTTTGTCACTCAATTTGGACTAATCTCAATTATATTTAATCGGCTAACCAACCTTTAATATTATTGAAATGGGAGTAGATAATATAAGATAATTGTACGGAATGCCACTGTTACAAATTTTTATATTTGTTAAGGGCGCTGGTGGTTGTATATGATCGACCTTCTTCTAGGGGTGTTCATAGGATCGGGTCAATCTACGACCCGATCCGACCCGACCCACGCGGATCCAAAAAAATTATAAATTTTCCACCCGACCCGACCGTTCCGAAATTTTCGGGTTGGGCAACGAGTTTGATACTAAAACCCAACCAAACCATATAATATTTTTATTATTTTTCTAAAAATTTTATTATTATTTTTAAAGTTTTTTACTTTTATTTCATTTGTTTATTATTTTTGTTGTATTAAAACTTTATATATATGATAATTTTTGAAACATAAAATAACTAATATTTATATTTCAAAATAATTAATTCATTAAATTTTTTTTTTCTGCTGACCCGACGACCCGACCCAACCCGCACCCAATCGGGTTTCACCTTCGCGTGACCCGACCTGCGACCCGACATTTGCATGACCGACCCGATCGGGTCTACAAAATTTTAAAAAACCGATCTGACTCGAGCCATGAACACCAACACTCTTCCTCATAACATACATGTAATATATGATCCTATAGACTTGTATTTGAATCTCAAGCAATATAATGATTCATTAAATTATAATCATTACATATAAGACCAATTATACAGTATGAGAAAACAATCCAAATGGAAGATAAATACAATAGGCTATTGATTTTCAGAAAATAAAATAAAAAATTAAAATTAAAATTAAAACTTTCAATCAAATTTTCTCTCCCTTGCCAAATTTCATTTAGATACGATATATATATACGCATAATTTTTTGTTGAAACGCGTGTAAGGTTCCAATTTCCAAGCCTCCTGAGATAAAATCCCAGAAATTGATGTTTGATTCCAAGAAATGCCTCTAAGGGGCGTAAGCACACATATTACAGCCCTAAAGATTTACAAAGCTAAGAAAACTACAAATTTAAATTATTTGCTCATTTTGAGTCTTTGGTTTTTCTCTTCTTTCCTCTTCCTACGGCTGAGCCCTTTATAATGTAAAGTTCTGCCAACCGCTCGAGCGGTTTCGCTTTCTTCGGCCTAATAACTCTCACGTCTCCTGCTCGCGTGTAACTGCTGGATCGTGTATACAACTGCTAGGTCGTGCGCTCCGATAACCGCTAGATCGTGGGGGTTACTGCTAAACTGTGCGGTAACCGTTAGGTTGAGGGTCTATCCGTAACTGATCAACTATAAGACACATGTTCATGTGGCAATCGTCCTATATTAATCGCATATTTCTTCTTCCTCCATCGCCCTTCGCTTATTGGGAGATTCATTCTTCGTTCATCATGATTCTTTACTCATTTGACGATTTCGTCTTTATTCTTCGTCCTGAATGACGCCATGCCCCTTTGTCCTTTAGTGATTATTTTCCGGTTAACAGTTGCTCCCCAAATACGCCTTGATCGAATTGGACGATGAGATTGAGGCAATATTTCCTAGATGAGCATTTAAAGCTGGGGTCATATTAATTGACTGCCTTTAATGATTCAGGTTACTGACTATTCACTTTCACTTTTTGCCGCCATTCGTGCATCCCGAGACCCGTTGTTTACATTTCCCATGTGAATCCATCATTTCCCTAATTAATGTGTGACCTTTTCTATCACATAATATCTACAAACCATTATTTTGTTAATTAATGTGCCACTTTTCCCTGTCACATCACACTTCTTCATGCTATATTGCGTGTGATGCTGCCTATTCATTTTTTCGCTCTTTTATCTTCCTCGAATTGGATCGCGCCACCGGTCATAGGGAGAACTTTTTACTCTGACTATATAAACCCAAATCCTCTCTTTTCACCATTTTACTTTCTCTCATATTTTTCACTGCTTTTCAATTCACTTGTTATGACGTCTTCTTCCTCTGCTCCCAAAGAGAACACTGCCTCGACCTTCGACGATTATCAGGGCGCATTGGATGATCCTTCGGTTAGTGTATTTGGGGTCCACACTCTTGACGAAATCCACGATTTGTGCTCCCTTGTGTTGGGTTTTGGGCGAAGGGCGCGGCAGAAGCGCGTTTTTTGGCGAAATCGTAATTTTAAAACTTTTTAAATTACAGAATGAATTATTCAATATCCAATATGAATAATTCATCCATATTTCACCTAAACTTATTTATTCGATATCAAATAACGACATAAACAACGAAGAAACATCGCGAAACTTTTACGAAAAAGGTTTTCCGCAAAATGGGATAAAACACGTTTTTCACCGAATACATATGAGGGCTAGCCAGGTCAGCCCCAATTGTATTAGGGTAGTTCATGGGTTGCCCGAATAGTGAAAAATTCACTGTTTGGGCAGCCATCACCCTGTTGGCTCAAAAGTCACCCGGTAACGCCGTTTTTCATCGTTTTCGCTTATTTCAACTCCAAAATAATTTCCTGCAATTTTTCCAACATTCAAAACACATCCAATACATTCATATGACATATTTTTCATCACCATATTCACTGTTATTCCAGATCTGATCCAGAATGTAAAAATGTCAATTTTCATGCTTTAAATCCAATTTTTCAAGATTAATCCAATTAATCAAAACACCAATCAAAGTCACCACACATGAACCACCCAAGAACAATTCTAGGCATTACAAGAGTGGTCATAACACTCTAGAATGGCAACATATCATCAAATGATCAAATTTGACAATAATTACAATAATATCATTCAAATCTACTTCACACATGCTTAACACTTCCAAAAACATCTTCCAACACCAAAAGCCCCAATTTTAATAAGTAAAGAAAACCCTAGAACTATTCTAGCAACACAAGAACAAGAAACTAAATTTCCAAACTCAAGAAGATTAAAGATTACCTTTTAATCTCCAATTCTCCTAAGTTTTTTTCTTAATTTTCCTTCACTTTCCATCATGAATCATTAAACATGATTTGAGAGCTTTTGGTTATGGTGTTTTTCGGCCATGGAGGAAGAATAATGAAGAAAACAAAATTTTCCTTTTTTAAATCCATTTGGTCGACATTACAAGGGCATTATGGTCATTTTGGAAAAAAATAATTCAATTAATTAAATCAAACTTTATGGTAACAAATCATATTTGCACACATAAAGTTTAATTAAATCATGCCATGTGTCACCAATAATAATTAAAAACTTTTCATAACAATTATGAAAAACTTTATCAATTAATTATTCAAATATTTAACATTAAAATAATTAATTAATATAATAATTATTATATATATGTATTTTATTTACATTAAATAACAAATACATATATTAATGGCATGTGTCAAAATCTCATTTGACAATTAATTAATGTGTATCTAATCAAATTATGTATCAAATATAAATACATAATAATTATTAAATGACCAAAATCCCCTAATGCATGTGTTATCGTTTATCCGTTTAAACGATTCGAATTAACTTACTTAATCTGATGAAGTATTATGAATAATATGTATTATTCATAACGTGTTGCCCAAGTGCTCAACAAGTACACTTTCATATTGTGGGACTCTCTAAGTTTAGGTTTATGCGTCAAGAAATCCAATTTCGTGTCCATAATTCACCCACTCATGAATTATGACGACCACAGATAATCTCACTAAACTATGCAAGTCGAGGTCATTGCATATGTATAATCCATCTGTCACAGGCTATCCATATTATACCTGAGATATAGATAAAAATGTCAAATCCTTTCGGTATAATATAGTCGACTTTCAATTTACGATATCTAAATAACACTCGGAACTCATTTCCGAAGTTATACCACGGCCATGGATTTACTAGATCGCAAACACGTGTAGGATGCCTATGCCATGTACACAGGACTTACGGATTCTATCTTGATACGCACAAGATATCATTAGCATCCGTCCACACCCAACGAACAGGCGGAGGTCTGATCTAAATAGATCGGTGACCTGACTGCCATCAAAGTGTGGAGGATAACTCATATATCCACAGTGGTATCTCAAGTCGAAGGACCACTATGCTCACTCAACTCGAGAAGATTCCTATTGACGTTGGTGTACCATATATTAGGAAATCTTCACTGAGTCGTTCAGTGTTTATCAAATAAACACCTACATGTCTATACGAGTATCCCGAGACTCTTTGTTAATTGGGATAAACCATCAGACCAAGTCACGATATACGACATGTACAGATCTCAGCGGATTTTACTAACCGACCTGTGTTAGTAAATCTTGACCAGGAACTTTATTTAAGAATATACAACTTATAGTGACGCTTCCCAATGTCAATTACAAACTACGTTGTAACTGCGCACTACGTTGTAAATCCTAGGGTCTTTGTCTAATATACACGTATCACTAAATCAGATTTAGTTTCAATCTAATCATAATTAGATATCTAATCCCATAAACCCTGCAAGTCTAAATAAAATCTGGTTTCCCATCAATGTGAGCTTTGATATACAAAGGCCTCAAATGCTTGGTCATCTCCTCTGGTGGCTTCGCGAAGATTACCTTACTGGCTCTAGATTATCGAAGAAACAGGGTCTTCACTTCAGTCTTCAGCCGGACATTGCGGTTGGATTTCCCGAGATTGAAGAGATCGAATTCCTCCTGGGAACACACGAAACAAAGATATGAACTAGGTAAATAGAAATGGAAAAGACTACTATCTTTTCGAAGCATAGATTTTACCATGTTGCTCACCGCAGGTCTCTAATAGATGCTGGGAATATGGCATTTATTTCCATCCTGGGGTAACAGAAAAAATTGCTTGGGTTCCTCATTAGATCCGTAGAGAACAATTGAGAACAACATGTCTAGTTCCCTAATCGAGTTATTTGATTGAGGAAAGTGACCGCCGTCCTTTTCTTGGTTTAGGGATTAGGGTAGTGTGCTCTATCCTAATTTCAGGTGTGCTCTGTGAGTGGGAGTCATCCGTTGCTTGTTCATTCTGGGTATGCGCAATCAGTACGATTCTTTTCTCTCTCAGGCAAGGGGAGCTTGGTTTGAGAGATTATCCCGAGCTATGCAGAAATTTGAGCTCATCAAACAGCTAACGGATGAGTACGTTCAGAAGCAACGCACACCTGTAATGCTAGACGAGTTTATGTCAGAAGGATGACACACCAGAATCCCTCGTAATGATGGAATGGCACTTTCTTTTTTAGCCAGTGAGGAAAAATAAGGTGCATTCCCTTACTAGTGCTGCAATCCAATCAGGCTTGGCACCTTGCTGGAAACAAAGACAGACTGAGAAGAATCCCTATAGTCGTAGTCATCGGGCCAGTCATAGATAGTCAGAACTTTTTATTTTTCTGGCTTCCCCTACGGGATGCAGCTTCTCTTGTGGAGGCGAGCCCGGTTGCTTTGTAAGTGAAATAGAGGCTAATGAATTGGTGTTATGTGTATAAAAGACAAGAGGTGCTACCATTAAATAAGTAATATTATGGAAAATGGAATTGCTCATATTCATGAATCAGACATAAATACGATCCGGATTTGCACTCCGAGCACCTACCCTAACACCTTGGACCCATTTTCATTGATGAAGAGGCCATTGCCACAGCTCCACTGGCCCATCTGTTTCCTTCTACTTATAACATGCCCCTTTCAGAGCCTCTACCCATTTCTTCGTTGAATTAGTCTAACCCCATCCGTACCTAGCCCAAAGTCGATTCTTCGTTTGAAACCTGGTTTCAACACATGAGGTCGCATATAGATACCTGCACCCTTTTCGAAAGCACTGACATACTCTCTCTCATAGAACTTTTCCTTGTACTGCCTTATTTCGATCGAAACTTTTTCCCCACATCACTGCTTTTCTGGTCTTCTGATTATAATGTTTTTCTTTTTCCTTTCGGTCATTTGACCATCACATTGCGCGATATTGGTGCCATGACTGGATTGACTCCACTAGGTGCGACCTTCTCCACCAATACCAAATTTTGCTTTCTTCCTCCCCAAATGGACGTTTCGTCTTTCTCATCTTATTCCGCCTTCTTTCGTACATTTTTTGAGTCGATCGGTCCTGTCACGGTATTGGAACGTACCATTTTCATCAATTACTGGCTTTATAAATATATCATTTGCGTGCCTAGTTAGAAACCCGTGGCGGGTTGTCTCCTCATCTCTTCGGACATTGCCAACTACCGTCCTTTGAATATATCTTCATTCCTTTTGGCTGCCGTTTATCAGGGCTTGGCCGTTCTCCAAAAATAGCTTTGGTTCGGCTTTTCACCCATTGCTTCTGGCCCTATTTGGATCGTCTAACTGTGGCTCATGGCATATTTCCCTATTTTTGGCTCTATTGAGTCTAATCGTTCATTTTCTTGTGACGACCTTCTATTTACCTCATTAGGGCCAAATCCCTTCATTCTGAGCACTATTTTCGACTATTTTTATACCCTTTGTTCGGTCCCTTCTTATTTTCCTTTTTCATTGGGCAACAATCCTTCATTCGTTCATGAACTTCCAAAGTCAGATGAAGATGAATCAGTTAATTACATCTGGCGTAAATTTTTATATGCCCACCATCTGATTCACGACATCTTAACTGAGGCTAATGGCAAGGCTGGGGTGGAAGTGTATTCTCCCAACTTCGTCGCTCGTCAATTCGGTCTTAGCCAAGGATGGCCTCTTCCATTAATCTACTCATGCTCTACTCCAGCAGAATGTCTTAAAGTTCTTTCGCTATTAGACATTGACCAATGTTTGTCCGAGGTGCGAACTTTTCTCTCCTTATTTTCTTGTGACTCATTCTCCTATTGCGTATCCGTTCATCCTTTCTTCGCACGTTTTTGGTCAGCCAGTCGTGAAAGGCTTTCTCATCGCCCTCCTCCGTTGTCCTCTCTAACCTTGCTTTTTCCTCCAAACCCTCTGATAAGGCTGGGCAGAAGAAGGCATGTTCTATAAAATCTCCCATCAAAAGGAAGTGCACTTCGTCCGTTCACGGCTCTGATTCAGATGAGCCTGTGTTGTGTAGGACTAGAGCTAAGGTATGCCCCTCTTTTTTAGACTGTTTGTTATATTTCCTTGTGTAGGCCTCCAAAACCGAGCAATCATCTGATATGGTTGCGTCGGTTCAAGCTTCATCCATAGAATTTCTGATCGTCCAACATCCCTCAGAGGATGATAAGGCTGTTGAACGCTCAAATTTTAGGGTAAATCCCCAAGGTACGGGGCTAAACATAGTAGTGGGGAGTAGAGACTCGCATATAGAGGAGATCCCAATGGACGACCCTTTTTTTTGAATATCGTCATTTGCACACTCTCATCTCCTTTTTGTAAGAACCGGATGACGAATATTCTCAGCTTCATCCTGAGCGGGCTGTCCCCTTGATGTATAGGTGGATTGCTTCAGGAATTGAGGGGTGTTATAGGGATATCGATGGCTGTTCAACCTGGCCGAATTAGATGTGTTGGAGGAGGCCAAGTCCTTCATTAAGACGGACACGGTCAATCGAATATATGAAGATTTTGAAGTTGTAAATGTTTCTGATTCCTCCGAATCTGACTCTTCCATAGAAACCCAGTCGTCGGGTGCACAAGCCATTCTGGTGTTCCCTTCGTTTCTCATGTGTATCGATCTCCCTCACTTGACCGAGATCCTCGGCCAACATCATTATCTCCTATGCTACACTCCACATCGCCCATTGGTGAAGTTCCTATGACGGTTGTGGACAAGCCCTCATCATCTAACTTTGCACCTGAGGCTGTAAGTTACTTTTCTTCCCTTTGCATAACTGCCTTGATTTTCACTTGCTAATCCTCTTTTTTGTAAATAGGTGCCCGATCCTTTCATGCAATCAGTCCAAGATATTTTAGACTGTCTTGATTGGCCGGCTTCCACTCCATCTCAGCCTCCATCATCCTGAACACAAGCAACCTTAGACTTGGAGGCCCTTCAATAGGCCATTCGCCAATATGCGTCTTTCACTGGGTTGGACATCAGTCAGATTGCTATGCTAGAAAATATGCTTAAGCTAGAGAGATTTTCCTCCGAGTTGTCCTGGCTGTTGGCTTCTCCCACTTTGCCTATTCCTGTGAATAATCAGCTTTTCCTCCAAGATATGCAGAACAAAGTAAAGGTACTCATCCCTCATTACCGATGCATACATAGTTAGAGGTTCGAGCTTCATTCTTCGATTACCAAAAAAGGACTCTGTGATTCCCTTAATGCTCTTCACTTATCCTTACGGGAAACTACGAGCGAGATGATGATTGAGGAATCAGTATTGATGGATCTAGAGTGAAAATTACGGGAGATCCAACGTCTTATTGAGGAAAGTCGTATGAAAAGAGAAGCTAATAGGAGAGCAATTATTGCACACTTGGATGAAGTGAACAAATCTTTGGCGGAGTACAAGGATTTGGCCCAAAATGATTTTGAAAAGAGTCTGGCTGATCTTGCTGCAGCTGATGGGGGAATGCAGAAGGAGTGGCGCCAGTTGAGAGAAGCATTTGCTGTTCTGAGCGACAAAGCACTTACTGAGGACGTCCAAATGCCGCCATCCAATCGATGACTTTGTAATTTATTTAGTTTTTGTAAAAGTTAGGACGTTGCATCATCCGTCTCCATAAATTGCCATATTAAGACATTACCCCATCTTCATTTCAATAACAGAATATTATATATTATATATATTGACATATTTCATTCGTTCTTATTCGAAGAATGCTACATTCTCATGTTCCAACAATGAAGGCACATACTTTTTCAAGTATTTACCATTTATCGCTCTAACATGCACTCCCCCATCTAAATTTCCTAAATGATAAGCTCCATTTGGTAATACGCTCTCTACTTTGGAAGGTCCTTCCTAAGTAGGAGACCATTTGCCATATATATGACTTTTACTATCCAACAATAATATTGTCTTCCATACTAACTCTCATCTTCTGAACGATTTAGTCACGACTTTTCGGTTATATCCTTTGGCCATTCTTTCTTTTTGTGCCTCCAGACGATTCATGACATCACATTTAACATTGTCTAGTTCTAATAGATTTTGGATCATTACTTCATTATAATATTTTGGCTCCAATTTATCCTGCAACGCCACCCTGATGGACTTGACATTAATCTCTATCGGTAATACGACCTCCTGACCATATACTAACTGGAATGGTGTAACTGCGGTACTCGTTCTTGGCGATGACCTATATACCTACAAAGCTTGACCCAAGCATTCGTCCTACCGCCTGACATTATCTGTTTTCATCTTTCTAATTATACATTTAAGGATTTTATTAGAAACTCGGCTTGACCATTTGACTGAGGGTAATATGTAGTAGCATTTACTAACTTAAACCCATATTTGCCCAAAAATCACTTAAGTTTTTCACTGTTCAGAGAAGTCCCATGATCTACCATCAGTGTTTGGGGGATACTGAATCTATTAATGATATACTCTTTAATGAATTTGATAATTCATTCTTGAGAAATTTCCACTATCGATATTGCTTCCACCCACTTGGTAAAGAAATCTGTAGCAACAATGATAAACGTGTGCTTTTTGCTCGATCCAGGATAGATTTTTCCTATCAAATCAATCGCCCATCCTTTGAACGGCCATAGCTTTATGATGATGACCATTTCTATTACCGGTGCTCGTTGTATGTGTTGGGGTTGGTGCTCGAGCGCCAATTACCTGTTGTATTTCCTTGTAAATACTCTTGTAAACATTTTATTATGAATAAAATAAATAGTTTCTATAATATAATATATCTTCTTATATGGTAAAGACATAATTGACCTTAGAACGATTAGTCATGATGCAGTTGTAAAAGCGTTGCAACTGACATTGAGTTGAATCATGATGTTGTCATTCTTAGACTGTTCCTGATCAAGGTTTACACTTTTTGGTCAGTAAAGTAAACCCGTTGAGACTGGTACATGTCATATACTGGAATATATGATTCCAATGGTTTCTCAATGAACCATGAGCCTTGGAGACTCGTATAGACGTATAGGTGTTTATAACGGATAAACACTGAATGACTCACCGAAGATTCTTAATGGATGGTACACCAACGTCAATAAGAATCTTCTCGGCTTGAGTAGCATTTGTGATTCTTCGACTTGAGATACCATTGTTGGCACATGAGACATCTTCCACACTTAGATGGCAGTCACGTCACCGATCTATTTAGATCAGACCTCCGCCTGTTCGTTGGGTGTGGACAGATCCTCAGGGTGTCCTGTGTGTATCGAGATATGATCCGTCAGTTCTGTGTACAGAGCATAGGTATTCCATATATGATTAGCAATCAGATAAAAATCATGTGCCCATGGTACACTTTAGAAGTAAGTTCTAAGTGTTCTTTTTGAGATTTCTAATAGAGACGTCGACATGATTATCCCTATAGAGATTTGACATTTACATCTATATCTCTGGGATATATCCGGATACCTGTGACAGAGGAATTAAACATATACCATGACCTCGACCTATATGATTCAACGAGCTTATCTGTGGTTGTCATAATTTACGGATGGGTAAATTATGATCATGAAATTGGATTTCGTGACAGATATACCTGAATCTAGAGAGTCTCACTAGTGAAATATTCTTGTAGATAACTAAGGTAAATTTTTTGAATAATACTGATTATTTATAAGTCGTTTAATGGTTAAACGAAAAATACATGCAATGGGACCTAATGGTCATTTCCTAATTAATGTGTATTTATATTTAATGACAGATTTTATTAAATACACATTAATTAAATACCGAATTATGATATTTAACATATATCATAAATATATATGTATTTGGATATTTAAAGTAAATATAATACATATATTTAAAATATTTGTATTTAAATAATTATTTAATTATTAAATAATTTAAGTAATTAAAAATATAAATATCTTAAGTTGTGATATTTTTGGAGATGACTTAAGTTGCTTTATTTGACTTGTTAATAAATCATTAAATGTGTAATGATCAAATATGCAAGTTGCTAAAGTAAACTTTAATTGAAACAAAAATATCTAGATATTTGTATATGCATCCAAATTTTCGGCCAAGGGCAATTTTGGGGAGTATATATTGTTTTGTTTCATTTTTCATGGATTAAGTCAACAAGTTACCAAAAATAAACACAAAAGAGTTGAGAACAAAATTTGAAGAACCAAAAGAGAAGCTTGGAAATAACTTGATTTTGTAAGTTTTTCTTTAAACCTTTCAACTAAGAAAATGTTTCTATCATTCTTAGCTTCAACATGTGTTGCTAGGATGTTGTCTCTACACTTTTAGTTTGTGTTTTAAATGGTTAAGAACTTATTTGAAAGATTAAAGCATGTATGGTATCCAAGTGAGCTTGAAATGGTTTCATAAGCTCTCTTTTGATTATTGGATAATCAAGTTTCCATTTCAGAGTTGCTAAGCCATTCATTGATGACCTAGAATTATTCTTGAGTTGTTTCATGATGGTGAGACTTTTTTGGTGTAGCAAAGATTGAATTAAAGTATTGAATTTGTTTAATTTGTTGAAATTTGTCAATTTGAAGAAATTGTAAAATTAGGGTTCATAATGTAGGAAACGCTTTCCCTCGCACAGCAGAAGCGATTAGGCTCACGGATCGAACTTGAAATCTTTTTCTGCTCTTCCATTTGCTTGGCCGAACCACACCAGTGGATTCACTGTTGTTTTGGACAAAATCTCAGCTCCGGAATAGCCCCGAAACAGTCCCCGAACAGCGCTTGAACTGCAGTGAAATAACGGACTGTTTTGGACACGTTATGGGCGCGAATTGCACCCAGTTTCAGGTCTGATTTGTGCCACTCACTGCTCAATTTCAGATCTGATTTTTCTCCAAAAATCAATCCTAACACAGCCCTAAAATTATCCTAAAGTGTTTCCCAAAATCCCGAATGAAAACCAAACAAAACGGAGCTCCCTGAGAACTTATATCTGTGCAAATTGCAGGGATTCCATGGGCTGGTTGCCGTGACTTGTGTTAAGTATTTGGGGATGTTTTTCAACGTCACGAGGTCTTTCGAACTATGTCTCGACACTAAAGGAGGGTAGTGTGGGCTACACTCACAAATTAATCTCTAAACGGTTTAGAGAATAATCACACACACCAAAAGAATTCTCAACTCTTGAGAGCTTGGAGAAGGAGATGGAGGCTAGGTTTTTTTTTTGATTTCTTGGATCAGAAAAATTAAATCATAATTTTTCTTTTAAACTTATGGTTAATTCGTTTCATTAAACAAATCAACCACTAGTCTCCCATTGCTCTTGAAATTCGGCCAAGGGGGGGATTAGGAATCCTTGTTTTATTTTGCTTCCAAAATAAACAAATCCTACTCCCTTTAGGACTCCAAATTTTCGGCCAAGGGGGATTTAATTTGGATTTGATTTTGTTTCCAAAACAAACAAATCCTATCCCTAATATGACTCCAAAAATTCGGCCAAGGTAGGGGACAATTAGGATTTGATTTTGTTTCCAAAACAAACAAATCCTATTCCTTATCCAATAAGGAATCCTACCTTGGTAATAATCCTTAGCCTTATTAAATTATATCATATATAATTTAATGTTCTAATTTAATAATTATCATATATAATTATTAATACTTTATATTAACTTTTAATATAAAGTCTCATGTGTGATATAATTATTATTAATCATATTAATAATATTTATTCCTTTTGTGAGTATATAATTGGACCATCCAATTATATTAGCTTCGCTATAGTAAATCGAGCTAGCACGAGGACCAAGTGGACCTACGGTTCTGAGCTCCAATAATCTCGAAATATTAATTAAGCTCTTAATTAAATATTAAGAATTATTAACTCCGGGTTATTCCACTAAAAACCCGAAGTTGCACTCTCGTCGCCGTAGATGAAATATAAGGCCGAACAAAGTCAGTGTCCACCGATATAGTCATTGCATACGAATTGATCCTTCACAAATATCTCGTAATTAGAGCCGGGTCATAATGTCCGTTATACCCCTCTAATTATTTTATCTTAAGTACCATTGATTCTATAACGAACGATTCATTCATAACTGTTATGAATATTAATCTTTCTATTCGTAATAGAAAGACTTGAGCGCTCTAATCGTTCAAGTACCGAATCAACCCTTAAGAGAGATATTCATCTACTTCTCGCAAGAAGGAGTGAATTCCATGTCTATGTAAAACGTTCCCAGCTACATAACAGACTATGCCCCCAAAGTACGTAGTTATTGGTTGGGATTGCTACACCAACCTCACCTTTGTAAATCAAAGGACACAACCCGTTATGCAGGAGTTCATAGTATACTCAGGATTAAGATCAATCCATATATGACCATCAAGTACATCGAAATGACTTTATTTGTTAACAGATATTATAAGAATGTCATTTCTATCTAGGCCCAGTCCTATATGATCACATCATATAAGGTGCCTCCATTCTCATGTCTCTACATGGACTATCCGGATTAAGATCGTCATCCAAATATAGAATGGACCGCAGCTATAGATAAACCACAAACAAAGTACCCGGTTTGTTTGCTTTCTATGGACTATTTAAGATTACTAACTTCAGTCTTAAATCCTCTGGTGCATGACGTTCATACACCAAGTCTGAAGGTACATAAGTAATCTACGATATTTATGAAGATATACAATATGCGATATTGAACAAACAATTAGATAAATGAATAATGCATCCTTTTATTTCTAAACACATGAAGCCGTTTACATCACATGTAGCTCTAGGGCATACATCCCAACACATAACCCTTTCCAGATTTTGGGATTTTCATATATGTGATGTATTATGATGTGTATATGATGCATATTAATTTTTGGGTTGATTGGATTTGATCTTGACATGTTTTGAACAAAAATGACCAATTTGCAAAAACTGAAAAATGGGGGACTGTTCGGTAATTTCAAATTTTTTGGAGATTTTGTTGTAATTTTTTTTTGATGTGTTGGACATGTTGGAAATCATTTTGATTTAGAATCATCCAAAATTATATTTGACAATTTAAGGACTAAAATGATCAATTTTCAAACTTTTGGGCTAATTCGGCAATTACCAAGAAATTTGGTTTTTTGTGTAAAATTTCAGTTTTTAAGTATTGGGTAATTAAATAAATAATTTTATTTAATTCACCCAAGAAAAATTATTAAAATCGGAAAATTTTTATTTTCCGCGTTTCCGCTGCGTTACCGGATTTTCGCCATAAACCCCTTCAAAATGGTATCAGAGAGAGTCTGATTCTGGACACCCTGATATGATTATGCCTTTTAAATTCAATTTTTAATTTAATCTTTACTTTATGCATGCATGTGGTTATTTAATTTGATTAAATAAAGTAAAAATATCTTTTGCGGAAAATTCCTAATTAATAAGGTTTTATGTTAATTATGTATTTGATGCATGTTACATGGTCCGTCTTGTCAATACGGTTTATTGATATCTTTTCTATGACTACATTCGAGAACATGCCAAAACTGTGAGGGTGCAGCTGATAAAAATTTATTTATCCCGGATGTATATCTGATAGTAGATAAATTCAAGCGAAAGTGGAATCCTGAACGTGCCAAAGCTGTCAGGATTATGCAAGTAGCTTGAGTTTATCATTGATGAGTTTAACCTTGGTACGCCTCATTGTGAACGTGCCAAAGCTGTCACAACAAGAAACGACCAGGACCGGAAACCCATAAGTCACTATTGAGTGATTGACAATGAGTTGTCTACCTGATGAATATAGGTAGGTGAGAACGTGCCAAAGCTGTGAGCTGAAATATATTCATGGGATCAACCTTTCACTATTTGTATTTAATTTAATTATTAAATCTTTGTATTTTGTTTGGGGATTATAGTATTCCATGATTTAGTGGGAGAGGCATTTTTAGATTAAAAATCCATGATCTAGTTAATTCTTTTGATATTATTTGAAACTGCTTATATTCTGCTAACCATTTTTCGTAATCTATATGATAGATTTGTGATGGCGGCACAATCGACTAATCCGTTTGCGCGTATATTGGATACGAATAAACTTAAAGGAGATGAGAACTTTGCCGATTGGGATTTGGATTTAAGGATTGTCCTTGAATCCGAAAAGTTAGGATATGTACTCGAGGGTCCGCTGCCCCTTGTTGTGTCTGAGGACGCAACACCGGAGGAACTACAAGTTTTCCAAGCTTGGAAGGATATGATTTAAAAGTTAAATCATACATCTTAAGTTCACTGGAATCAGAACTCAAGAGACAATACAATGGAATGACAGATGCGTATAGTATGATGATGCGATTAAGAGAATCATATATGAACCAAGAACAAATTGTTGTTCATAAAGTTGCGATGGAACTGTTCCATACGCGACTGGACGAGGGGCAAGTTGTGAGCTCGCATGTTCTTCACTTGATCGATTTGATTGAACAACTGAGGCAACATAATCTTCCTCTGAATGACATTCTCGGTAGGAGTATCATTCTTGGTTCACTCCCAGCTTCTTATCGCCAATTCGTGATGTATTTCAACATGAATGAGATTATCTGTTCCTACCATGAACTGCATAGGATGCTGATCACGACGGAAGATGACCTAAGGAAGAGAGTACCGACTCGCCCTCCGAAACCTACTTCACTCTCTGCTTCTTCCCAGGCCCGGGACAAAAGGAAAGAAGACGAAAATGAAGAAGAATAAGGGTTTCGGTCCTCCACCGCAAGGAAATATAGCAAAGCCTAAGAGGGTATCTGAAGACAAATGCCATCACTGCAGTAAAGTCGGGCACTAGAAAAGGAACTGTCCTGACTACATTGCCCAGATAAGGAAGGAGAGAGCATCTATATCAGGTATATTGATTTTTCCAGTTATTGATATCTCACTAGCTTGTGAAGCTGTTACTTCCAGCTGGATTTTGGATTTTGCTTGTCCTGTTCACATTTGCAATTCATTGCAGGTGCTAAAGGAAAGTAAGAAACTAAAGCCTGGAGAGATGTAGTTGCGCTTTGGGAGTGGAGAATCTCTAGATGCAGTTCCAGTGGGAGTATGCGAGATCCCCTTGCCGAATGTGAGCCTTTTGTTATATGATTGCTATGTTGTACCATGATGTGTAACAAATATTATATCTTGTTTTGTATTAGATACAGAAGGTTATCATGTTAATATTAAGAACTGTTCTTTGTATTTATATGATAAACGTAATATTCAGATAATTTGTTGTCCAAATGAGCATGAGGTATTTTGAATACTAGGTTTAATAAACATAGTTTACTTGTAGTTAATAATACTGAACTATGGCATATGAGGCTAGGTCATATAGGCGTTAAACGCCTTACCCAATTGGTTAGGAATGGTTTGATACCAGATCCCACCATTGAACCCTATCCAACTTGTGAATCATGTATTCAGGGTAAGCTGACCAAAGCCCCATTTTCTGGTGTTGGACACCACGCCACTAACTTACTGGAACTTGTACATTCTGATGTATGTGGTCCACTAAGTCAAACTGCTCATAGTGTTTATTCGTACTTTGTTACCTTTACTGATGATCTGTCACGGTATGGTTATGTCTATCTGATGAGACATAAATCGGAAACCTTTGAAAAGTTTAAAGAGTTTTGTAATAAAGTAGAAAAACAAACTGGTCAATATATTAAATGCCTTCGACCTGATCGAGGCGGTGAATATATGAGCAGTGAGTTCATGGATTATATGAAGGAGAATGACATTCTCACTCAATATACTCCTCCAGTTACTCCACAGGACAATGAAGTGTCTGAGAGGAGAAATCAGACTTTATTGGGTATGGTCTGATCTATGTTCAGTTTTACAGATTTTCTCTATGACTTATGTGGCTACTCTCTTTTAACAGCTGCACATCTTTTGAATAAGATTCCTTCAAAAGCTGTTCCTACGACTCCATATGAGATATGGACCGGTAGGAGACCAAATCTTAATTATATTGAGGTTTGGGGTTGTCCTGCCTACGTCGGGATGGCTCAGCAAGATAAGTTTTCGCCTCGAGGGCAAAAGTTTAGGTTTGTTGGATATCCTTCGAATACGAAGGGATATCTGTTCTATGATACCGAGCATCGAAATGTGTTCGTAGCTCGCTTCGTAAAATTTCTAGAGGTAGAATTTTTTTCAGAAGGTGATAATCATAGACAAGTTGAACTTGATGAAGTCCAACCTGAAAACAACGAACCAACGGAGGAACCTGAAGTTCAAGTAGATGAAGAACCTTCAACACACACACTCCGTAGGTCACAAAGGGTATCTAGACCTCCTGAACACTTGTATTTGATACAAGAGAAGAGTCTCGATGTTCTCTTAGTTGAAGAGACTGATCTTTTTACCTATAGAGAATCGATGTTGGAAATCGACTCCGTGAAGTGGCAAAGTGCCATGATATCCGAGTTAGACTCAATGCATGAGAATCAAGTTTGGGACTTGGTTTCGCTTCCCAAAGGAATTGTTCCTATCGGTTGTAAATGGGTTTACAAGAGGAAGCGCAGGCCTGATGGAAAGGTTGAAAGCTATAAGGCCCGACTGGTAGTAAAAGGTTACACGTAGCGACCTAGCGTCGACTACGATAAAACTTTTTCGCCAGTAAAAATGCTTAAGTCTATTAGGATTTTGCTTTCAATAGATGCGTATCATGATTACTAGATTTGGAAAATGGATGTCAAAACGGCTTTTCTAAATGGATTTCTTGATGAAGAAATCTATATGGAACAACCAGAAGGTTTTGCGTCCAGTGAGAACTCGAGTATGGTATGTAAGCTTAAGAAGTCCATTTATGGACTTAACCAAGCTTCACGAAGTTGGAATCTTCGATTCGACGAGATTATTAGATTCTCTGGTTTTCTCAAGAACTCAGAAGAATCCTGTGTGTATCAGAAGGCCAGTGGGAGCATGGTGGTATTTTTAGTCCTCTATGTTGACGACATCCTAATCATTGGGAATAATATAAGGATGATGCAAGGCGTCAAAGCTTACCTCTGTAAGAATTTCTCCATGAAGGACCTGGGAGAAGCTTCATATGTTTTAGGCATAAAACTCTATAGAGATAGAGAAATGAAGCTGATTGGGTTATCCCAATCAACATACATAGATAAGATATTGGAACGGTACAATTTTGGTAACTGTAAGACAACAAATATACCATTCAGACAAGGGATTCATCTTTCAAAGAAGATGAGTCCGCAAACAGAATATGAGAAGGTTAGAATGTCTAACCAACCTTATGCTTCGTGTTTGGGTAGCATAATGTATGACATGTTATGTACTAGGCCTGATATCAGTTTCGCTGTTAGCATAACTAGTAGATATCAGTCCAATCCAGGCAATGACCATTGGATGGCCATTAAACATATCCTGAAGTATCTTAAAGGTACTAAGGATAAGTTGATTATTTATGGAGGAAGTGAACTGCAAGTTAATGGATATACAGATTCCGACTTCCAATCGGATGCCGATGATAGAAAGTCTACATTTGGATTCGTTTTTACCCTTAACGGAGGTGCAGTTTGCTGGAAGAGTTCCAAACAGGGGTCAACGGTAGATTCCACCACAGAGGCGGAATACATTATAGCTTCTGAAGCTGCAAAGGAAGTTGTATGGATTAGGAACTTTGTCACAGAATTGGGAGTGGTACCAAGTATCAAGAATATGATTCCGTTATACTGTGATAATACAAGAGCCATTGTACAAGCAAAGAAACCGATGGTGCATAAGAAGTCGAAGAATGTGGAACGTAAGTAACACATCATTCAAGAGATTGTGTCGCGAGGGGATATTATCGTGTGCAAGGTACCAAGTGAAGATAATGTAGCAGACCCGCTTACGAAGGCCAAACCTACGAAGTTAATTGATAAACATGTGGAGTCGATGGGTATTACATACAATCGATATTGTCACTAGAGCAAGTGGGAGATTTTGTTGGGGTTAGTGCTCAGAGCGCCAATTTCCTGTTGTATATCCTTGTAAATACTCTTGTAAACGTTTTATTATGAATAAAATAAGCAGTTTCTATAATATAATATATCTTCTTATATGGTAAAGACGTAATTGACCTTAAAATGATTAGTCATGATGCATTTACAAAAGCGTCGCAAATGACATTGAGTTGTATCATGAAGTTATCACTCTTAGACTGTTCCTGGTCAAGATTTACACTTTTTGGTCTGTAAAGTAAACATGTTGAGACCAGTACATGTCGTATACTGGAATATATGATTCCATTGATTTCTCAATGAGCCATGAGTCTTGGAGACTCGTATAGATGTATAGGTATTTATAGCGGATAAACACTGAACGACTCACCGAAGATTCTTAATGGATGGTACACCAACGTCAATAAAAATCTTCTCGGGTTGAGTAGCATTTGTGATTCTTCGACTTGAGATACCATTGTGGGCACATGAGACATCTTCCACACTTAGATGGCAGTCACGTCACTGATCTATTTAGATCAGACATCCGCCTATTCGTTGGGTGTGGACAGATCCTCAGGATGTCCTGTGTGTATTGAGATAAGATCTGTCAGTTCTGTGTACAGAGCATAGGTAGTCCATATATGATTAGAAATCAGATAAAAACCATGGGCCCGTGTTACACTTTAGAAGTAAGTTCTAAGTGTTCTTTTAGAGATTGCTAATAGAGACGTCGACGAGATTGTCTCTATAGAGATTTAACGTTTACATCTATATCTCTGGAATATATTCGGATACCTGTGATGGAGGAATTAAACATATGCCATGACCTCGACCTTTATGATTCAGCGAGTTTATCTGTGGTCGTCATAATTTACGGGTGGGTAAATTATGGACACGAAATTAGATTTTGTGACGGATATGCCTGAATCTAGAGAGTCTCACTAGTGAAATATTCTCGTAGAGCACTAGGGCAAATTTTATGAATAATATTGATTATTTATAAGTCGTTTAAAGGTTAAACGAAAAATACATGCAATGGGACCTAATGGTCATTTCTTAATTAATGTTTATTTATATTTAATGATAGATTTTATTAAATACACATTAATTAAATGTCAAATTGTGATATTTGACATATATCATAAATATATATGTATTTGGATATTTAAAGTAAATATAATACATATATTTAAAATATTTGTATTTAAATAATTATTTAATTATTTAATTATTTAATTGTTAAATAATTAAAGTAATTAAAAAAATAAATATCTTAAGTTGTGATATTTTTGGAGATGACTTAAGTTGATTTATTTGACTTGTTAATAAATCATTAAATGTGTAATGATCAAATATGCAAGTTGATAAAGTAAACTTTAATAAAAAAAATTTCTAGATATTTGTATATGCATCCTAATTTTCGGCCAAGGGAAATTTTGGGGAGTATATATTGTTTTGTTTCATTTTTCATGGATTATGTTAACAATTTACCGAAAATAAACACAAAAGAGTTGAGAGCAAAAGTTAAAGAACCAAAAGAAAAGCTTGGAAATAACTTGATTTTGTAAGTTTTTCTTTAAACCTTTCAACTAAGAAAATGTTTCTATCATGCTTAGCTTCAACATGTGTTGCTATGATGTTGTCTCTACACTTTTAGTTTGTGTTTTAAATGGTTATGAACTTGATTGAAAGATGAAAGCATGTATGGTATCCAAGTGAGCTTGAAATGGTTTCATAAGCTCTCTTTTGATTATTTGATAATCAAGTTACCATTCTAGAGTTGCTAAGCAACTCATTGATGACCTAAAATTGTTCTTGAGTTGTTCATAATGGTGAGACTTGTTTGGTGTAGCAAAGATTGAATTAAAGTATTGAATTTGTTTAATTTGGTGAAATTTTTCAATTTGAAGAAATTATAAAATTAGGGTTCATAACCCTTTCCAAGTTTTAGGCTTTTCATATATGTGATGTATTATGATGTGTGTGGGACATAGAAACTGGGCGACGCATGCTGTTCTAGGCTCGCGGCCTAGTTGGGAGTACGGAGTAGCCACGGGGGACTAAACCGGGGAAATAATGGAGTCGCCACCCGGTGTGAACCGGGAAAATGAGATTTAAGGCCGCACTCACCCCTCGCAAGGGAAGATCTCAAACCGTTGGGTTCGGAATGGTCCCTTACTTATGTCATTTGTAATGAAAGGATTTGTGCAATAATTTAATCAGGCTTAAGTAACACTTGTTTCCAAGAGTATCATGCTTCTAAGTTCTCATGCATACATCAACAAGTTCATCTAAATTTACATGTAACACATATCCGAATTCGCATACAGCCTATTTGCATGTAATCTATGTCTCAATTTGCATACATAAAGATTAACATACGTCAAGCATACAAGTTAACAAGCACATTATACTCATACATGTGGGGAATACAAATGAACGACACCTACACAGTCTTGCATAATGCATAGAAACAATCAGGTTCATCATACGAAGGAATAGCTACTAGGGACAATTATGTGCGAAATCTGATGAAAATAACTAAGTTCAATGGGTGTGCATTCACGTAGCGTTCGAGAACGCGTTAAAATGGTAAACAGAAGGTTCACGTTCGTATAGCGTTCGAGAACGCGTTGGAACAGAAACGAACCTGATGCATGAAACACTAAGAAGATGCGTGCGCGTTCACGTAGCGAACGGTAAACAGAAGGTTCACGTTCGTGTGGCGTCCGAGAACGCGTTCGAACGGAGCCAGACCTGATGCATGAAATACTAAGAAAATGCGTGCGTGTTCGCGTAGCGTTCGAGGACGCGTTCGAACGATAAACAGAAGGTTCACGTCCGTGTGGCGTTCGAGAACGCGTTCGAACGGAACCAGACCTGATGCATGCAACACATTCATAGACAAAAAAATCCACCATGTGGGACCTCACGTATTTGATTGAACTCATCTCACATCCAATCGAACATACGCCAATCGGCGTGGCAAAGCATCGTGGTAAAGGATTTTAACCCCTCTAAATAGGGGACCCTTAATCCGACTTACTAAGCCCATGCACTCGATTGCGTCATGCATAAAAAAATAAAGACAATAACATCAAACTTAGTATGCTCGATTGAACATATCTTGCATCCAATTGAACACACATCAACCGGTGCGGCAAAGCATCGTGGTAAAGGATTTTTAACCCCTCCAAATAGGGGACCTTTAATCCGACTTACTAAGCCCATGCACTCAATTGCGTCATGAGTACAACAATAAAGACAATAACATCAAACCTAGTATGCCCGATTGAACATATCTTACATCCAATCGAACACACATCAACTGGAGCGGCAAAGCATCGTGGTAAAGGATTTTAACCCCTCCAAATAGGGGACCCTTAATCCGACTTACTAAGCCCATGCACTCGATTGCGTCATGCATAAACAAGTAACATGCGGAATTCAAATGACGAAAAATAAATAAATCAAAGAAATATAAAACAAAAGAAGGTGCCTTTTACTCAAGCGGTACGTGGAGTTGTATCCCGAGTACAGATCATACTACCGTCCATTCGGAATCAGCTATGAAATTTATGTCCGGGTTTCAATCCGATATACCGCGAGAGTTGACACATCTTTCATTTTATTCCAAGGCCACAACATACAATATTTCGTAATACATGCATATTTATCTACTCAAGGGCCACAACATGCATTTTAACATGACAATCATGCGAACAATGCTTAATAAATAATAAAAATAAAACAGAAATGAATGTGGAAAATACCCTCAGGTCTAACCTTTTTTGCTGATTTTCGGACTCGCGTTTCACGAAAATCGGAAGGGTAAAGCTCCTCCACTTCTTCGGTTCACTGGTTTAGCGTCTTAGCTCACTGTTTTGCTATTTTACTTGCTGTTCGGCCTCCATTTTGCTGCTGTTTGGCCTCCGTTTTGCTGCTGTTTCCTCTGTATTTTCTGCTCACTGTTCAGGTCACTGTTTTGACATTTCAACGGACTGTTCGAGTGTTTTTTGTGGGTTTTAAGTGCATTTTTGTGTGATATCTCAAGGATTAAAAGTGCAGTTTTTCATTACTGGTTTAAGTGATTTAGGGGGCTGTTTTAAGGTGTTTTTGCTGCTGTTTGGGCGTGTTATACAATGCAGTTTTTGTGTTCACTGCAGTGCGGTTTTTGGTTGTAATTTTTAGTGATGGAGGGCTGCTGTATAGGGCTGGTTTCGGTGGCTTTAGGAGGATATAAAGGCTTGTTATTTTCGGTTATGGAGGGGTTGAGGAGGGTGATGTGTTCGGCTATGGAGTGGAGGAGATGAAAAAAATATTTTTTTTTTACTTATTCTTGTGGTTGGCGTGAAAGGAGAGTTTGGAGAGGGGTTGGAAATTCTTTGCTTCTTTATTTCTTGTGATGGGCGTGTACCAGGGGGTCGGAATGCCTTGGAAAGGTGTTTTTATATAGAGAAGGGCTAGGGCTTCACCTTGTCTCACAAGGAAGGGATTTGATTTTGTGTTGAGCAAGGAAAGTCAAAGATGAGGGGGGCAAATTTGGTTTAGATTAGGAAGTCAATATTTGATTGGTTAGGATTAGGCATTTAATTGCTAGATTAGGAAGTCAATATTTTTTATTTGTTATGATTTATTTTAATTAGGTATATCATCTTTTTTAATTTAGCATGTGATTTGTTTAAATTAGGCATGATTATATTTTATGTTTTATTTAATTGGTAAATGGTTTACTTATTTTATTTAATTCAATGTTTAATTTAATTAATATTTGATTTAATTTGGGTGTAATTTAAGGGCCTTGGGCGTGTGGGCCTAGCAGCAAAATCAGAAATACCGACACCGTTCGAACGCCTCTTAGAACGCTGCACGAATGTCCGCAATCTGTTTGACGTTCGAACGTGGTAACGAACGCAGCACGAACGAAAACAGTGAACTTGTGAAATGAACTTGACGACATACTTATTCCGAATTTCCCCTTCTGACGTCCGTTTCCCGCAATATCCTTAACTAAAAAGGTAGTGCCTCCAATTGAGACTCATCATCGGGTTTCACATGCAAAAATGCAATACCTACAATCGCCCCCACTTTGATGGGACTTGTGCAGTGTGTGACTTTGAACAATCCTATCAAAGTTATGTAATGCATTTTCCACATACCTGGCTCGTCTGCTGCCTCGAGCTGAGTTGAGTTGATTTTGCTGTGAGGTGGTCCATTCTCAAACCGGGTTGATGAGAGGTGGTCCATTCTTGAATCGTTACTGTGAGGCGGTCCATTCCCGAACCGTGCTCCATTCTCGGAGTGTCATTCTTGGTTTGTTCATTCCCAAAACTTGCTCCATTCTCGGATTACCATTCTTGGCTTGTTCATTCTCGAACCTTGTTCCATTCTTGGATTGCCATTCTCGGCTTGTTCATTCTCGAACCTTGTTCCATTCTCGGATTGCCATTCTTAGCTAGTTCATTCTCGAACCTTACTCCATTCTTGGATTGCCATTCTCGGCTTGTTCATTCTCGAACCTTGTTCCATTCTCGGATTGCCATTCTCAGCTTGTTCATTCTCGAACCTTGTTCCATTCTTGGATTGCCATTCTCGGCTTTGTTCATTCCCGAACTGTGCTTCCATTCTTGGATTGCCATTCTCGGCTTGTTCATTCTCGAACCTGTGTTTCCATTCTTGGAGTGCCATTCCCGAACTGTTCATTCCCGAACTGATTTTCCATTCTTGGAGTGCCATTCCCGGAAATACCGCTACTGATAAAGATATGGGCCTCGCCCCTAGAGTTCATACCTGGCAAGACTAATATGATAAAGATGTGGGCCTCACCCCAGAGTGTCATACCTGGCAAGACTAATACTGATAAAGATGTGGGCCTCGCCCCCAGAGTTCCATATCTGACAAGACTGATACTGGTTAATGTTGTGGGCCTCGCCCTCAGAGTGCCATTACCTGGCAATACTGATGCTGATAATGATGTGCGCCTCACCCCAAACTGGTAATGATGTGGGCTTCGCCTCCAAACTGCTAGTGATGTGGGCTTCACCCCCAGATTGATGCTGATGTGGGCATTGCCCTCACACTGATGTGGGCCTCGCCCCAACACTGTTACTGATGTGGGCCTCGTCCCAAACTGGTTTTGATGTGGGCCTCGCCCCAACACTGTTACCAATGTGGGCCTCGCCCCAGATTAATACTGATATGGGCCTCAACTCTGGGACTCATCCCTAAGACTGGTACTGATGTGGGCCTCGGCCCTGAAACTGATGTGGGCCTCGCCCCAACACTGTTACTGATGTGGGCCTCGCCCTAAATTGATACTGATATGGGCCTCAACCCTTGAATTATTACCCGAATCCGATACTGTGCTTTTCACCGTTTCTGATTAGCTTGTTCTTTGCCGCTTTCTTTTTTCTTCGTCAAAACCTGCGAATACAAAACAAACACAAAACGAATGCCAAAATGTGTTACATGTATGTATGCATGCATGAGTGTGTTTCCCATCCCGTTGGGTTAGGTCTTCTGGTAATTCTCTTGGCGACTGCTCAGTCTTCTTTTCCTCAGGCAAGCTATTGCTTCAATCTGTCTACGTTGATCGGCTCGGTGAACTAATTCCCTTCCAAGTATGATATTTTCACTGCCTCTATTTCCCAATTTCTGAATGTCTATCTTATCTTTTCTGCTTGCTTCTTTCGGGAATTCCCCGTGTTCTAAACATCGCTGAGTAACATAGTACCAGGGTTGAATGCTTTTGCCAAATATACTCATGTTACAGGTTGAAAGGAAGAGCCTCAGGCAAGTAAGCGAAATGAACGTCTTTATTATCATTAAGAAATGGTTCAAACAAGTAGATAAACTCAATGTCTTTGAAAATGCAATATCATAACCAAAGTAGGAGTAACAACTTCATCATTCACAACATTGTATTCTTCCTTGGCCTATGTTCCCCCACTGCAACGTTCTCTATCCCCATGAAGAAGCTGAGTGGTTGAGAGCTTGGAGGACAAAAGTTTCGGGCAATCCAGAGTTGATCATGTAGGTGGGTGGTGGAACGGAGTGGTAGTTGGTAGAGGGTTTCTGTGTGTGGTTGGGTTGTTCTTTTCCTGGGTCGGGTATTTTATGGGAATCTATGAGATCTTGAATTTCATGCCTGAGGCGGGTGCAGTTGTCGGTGTCATGGCCATGTAGCTAGTGGAAGTGACAATAAAGGTTCACATTTATGTGTGGCGGTGGGGGGTGTGGAAGTGGCTTGCCTTCTAAGGGTTTCAAATTCCTTGTCCCTATAACTTTTCAAATACCTTCGACAAAGGTCTACCAAGGTTGGAGAATTACCGGTTCCTGATAGCAGCAACCTCGGCAGTAGCGGGCTTAGTGTCAGAATGCCCCCCAAAAGTCCTCCTATTCTTGCCATAGAACTTTTGTTTCAGCCTCCTCTTCTTCAATATCCATAACAGTCTCTCTCAACTGTCAAAAATCAGTAATCATGGAGGTCATCCTCCTCAACTTGCCATAGATCGAGGGCTTGGTGCCCTTGATGATCATTTTAATCTGGTCCTTCTCAGAGGGCCGAGTCTGCATCTTCAGAAGCTGGCTTCTCCAGCGGTCTACATACTCCTTGAAGCTTTCTTCCGGCTTCTGCTTAGTGTTCTCCAAATCACGGAGTGACAAGTCAATCTCTAAGTCTGTAACATACTGCTTCAGAAAAGCATCAGCTAGTTCCCTCCAATCTTCCTTAACCTTTTTTCTCAAGGCTATGATACCAAACCACAGGTGCCCCCTCGAGTGACATCCCAAACATCTTTTGGACTTGGCGCTGTGATAGGCCCACTGAACTCATGACTGAGACTATTGCTGCAGATGGACTCTCGGGTCTCCATTCCCATTAAACTGGCCATGTCGGGCATTTTAAACTGAGCTGGCAGCGTTCTCCGAAGGTCATTGCCTCAAAATCTAACAACTCTTCATGTTTACCCCTCATTTTGCGGGTAACTGTTTCAACCTGATCCCGAAGCTTCTGAAATTCTGCCTGAGACCCAATCACTTTGCCTGTTGCATACTCTGCCATATCATCATCAAAAGTGGGGATATCATCCCCCAACCCATTCGGAGGCTCCTCGCGCCTCACATTCTCAGAATTTCCCCCAGCACGGGGCACAGCCATATTTGTCATGGCAGTAGTCAAGGCTTGCAATTGTTCAGTAATCTTGGCGAAACCATTCTCCAACTGATCTATCCGGGATACCTCATTATCGGATGTACTCATATCTGTTACCAGTCTTTTAGTGAGTCTTCTCTCTTCCCTAACACAACGGGAATCTATGATGTCTTTTAGAACACAAGGGTTAGCATGATGCATGTATGCATGAGGTGCATGTAACATATAAAACATACTAAATCAACTAAAATTTTCAAACAAATCGGCCCGTTATCATTTTAGAAGCTTTTGGGCTAACTGTCATAGGAGTGAACTCGTCATAGTTTAAATGGCCCAACGAGTTCACATCTCATGGCAAGGAGCCCAACTAAATCCAAATGGTAATGTTCCGAACACAAGCACAAAGTGGCCCATCAACACTTAGAAGCCTTTGGCCCAATCGTCATAAAATACATTCTTGTCCCAGTTTAAATGGCCTAACAAGCCCATATCCCATGACAAATGGTCCAAATGGATCCAAACGACGTTGTTCCCAAACATAAGCATAAAATAAAGATAATGCAAACATAAAACAATGATTTCTACAGAATGGCCCATCAACATTTCAGAAGCTTTGGGCTTAATGGTCATAAGGTACGAACTCGCCCCAGTTTAAATGGCCCAGCAAGTTCGCATTTCTGACAATAGTCCAACTGCATCTAAATGAGGATGGTCCACAAGCACATACTCAAGGAAATAATTGTTACTTTAACCATACAACCCCGGTCTAGGTGGGTTCGCAAGAGTGTAGACAAAGGCTCTCACCGGCGAAGGATGGCCCATAACTAGGTCTCCCCAATCAAGGGTTTGAGCGGCCAAGTGAGCGCACCCTTTTTAATACACTAAGGTACGTGCCAGTGAGCTATGGTATGTGACCGACTGTCAAATGGATTTCCCGTTGTAGATTCCCTAGAGGGAGGGTGGAGCGAGGCTCACTTAAATACCCAAGCCTCTTAGGCTCTTATCGCTTGGTGTCAGGAATAAACAACAAGTCCTCCAAATTAGTCCATCACAATAGGCTACGAGTTGATGGCTATCTAGGTGCCTTCACAGCTTTTCCTTCTAGAAAGGTAGTGAGTGAAAGAAGACACCAAACCATTACCTAGCCTCAAAATGCCTTTGATTAAACCCCCATTTTATCCACTATAGACACGGTCAATTAAATCATAAATCCAAACATTACAAGATAATATTTCGAGGCCGATTCTCTATCCCCAGTGGAGTCTCCAGACTGTGGGACACAAAAACTGGGCGACGCATGCTGTTCTAGGCTCGCGGCCTAGTTGGGAGTACAGAGTAGCCACGGGGGACTAAACCGGAGAAATAATGGAGTCGCCACCCGGTGTGAACCGGGAAAATGAGATTTAAGGCCGCACTCACCCCTCGCAAGGGAAGACCTCAAACCGTTGGGTTCGGAATGGTCCCTTACTTATGTCACTTGTAATGAAAGGATTTGTGCAATAATTTAATCAGGCTTAAGTAACACTTATTTCCAAGAGTATCATGCTTCTAAGTTCTCATGCATACATCAACAAGTTCATCTAAATTTACATGTAACACATATCCGAATTCACATATAGCCTATTTGCATGTAATCTATGTCTCAATTTGCATACATAAAGATTAACATACGTCAAGCATATAAGTTAACAAACACATTATACTCATACATGTGGGGAATACAGATGAACGACACATACACAGTCTTGCATAATGCATAGAAACAATCAGGTTCATCAAACGAAGGAATAGCTACTAGGGACAATTATGTGCGAAATCTGATGAAAATAACTCAGTTCAATGGGTGCGCGTTCGCGAAGCGTTCGAGAACGTTTTCGAATGGTAAACAGAAGGTTCGCTAGTTCAGTGGGTTGCACGTTCGCGTAGCGTTCGAGAACGCGTTCGAACGGTAAACAGAAGGTTCAGGTTCGTATAGCGTTCGAGAACGCGTTCGAATGGAACCAGACCTGATGCATGAAACACTAAGAGATGCGTGCGCGTTCATGTAGCGTTTGATAACGCGTTCGAACGGTAAACAGAAGGTTCACGTTTGTGTGGTGTTCGAGAACGCGTTCGAACGGAGCCAGACCTGATGCATGAAACACTAAGAAAATACGTGCGTATTCGCGTAGCGTTCGAGGACGCGTTCGAACGGTAAACAGAAGGTTCACGTACGTGTGGCGTTCGAGAACGCGTTCGAACGGAACCAGACCTGATGCATGCAACACATTCATAGACAAACAAATCCACCATGTGGGACCTCACGTATCTGATTGAACTTATCTCACATCCAATCGAACATACACCAACCGGCGCGGCAAAGCATCATGGTAAAGGATTTTAACCCCTCCAAATAGGGGACCCTTAATCCGACTTACTAAGCCCATGCACTTGATTGTGTCATGCATACAAAAATAAATACAATAACATCAAACTTAGTATGCCCGATTGAACATATCTTGCATCCAATCGAACACACATCAACCGGTGCGGCAAAACATCGTGGTAAAGGATTTTTAACCCCTCCAAATAGGGGACCTTTAATCCGACTTACTAAGCCCATGCACTCGATTGCGTCATGCGTACAAAAATAAAGACAATAACATCAAACCTAGTATGCCCGATTAAACATATCTTACATCCAATCGAACACACATCAACCGGCGCGGCAAAGCATCATGGTAAAGGATTTTAACCCCTCCAAATAGGGGACCCTTAATCCGACTTACTAAGCCCATGCACTCGATTGCGTCATGCATAAACAAGTAACATGCAGAATTCAAATGACGAAAAATAAATAAATCAAAGCAATATAAAACAAAAGAAGGTGCCGTTTACTCAAGCGGTACGTGGAGTTGTATCCCGAGTACAGATCATACTACCGTCCATTCGGAATCGGCTATGAAATTTATGTCCGGGTTTCTATCCGATATACCGCGAGAGTTGACACATCTTTCATTTTATTCCAAGGCCACAACATACAATATTTCGTAATACATGCATATTTATCTACTCAAGGGCCACAACATGCATTTTAACATTACAATCATGCGAACAATACTCAATAAATAATAAAAATAAAACAGAAAACGAATGTGGAAAATACCCTCAGGTCTAACCTTTTTTGCTGACTTTCGGACTCGCGTTTCACGGACGTCGGAAGGGTAAAGCTCCTCCACTTCTCCGATTAACAGGTTTAGCGTCTTAGCTCACTGTTTTGCTGTTTTGCTTGCTGTTCGGCCTCCGTTTTACTGCTGTTCGGCCTCCGTTTTACTGTTGTTTCCTCTGTATTTTCTGCTCACTATTTAGGTCACTGTTTTGACTTTCAACGGACTGTTCGAGTGTTTTTGTGGGTTTTAAGTGCAGTTTTGTGTGATATCTCAAGGATTAAAAGTGCAGTTTTTCATTACTGGTTTAAGTGATTTAGGGGGGCTGTTTTAAGGTATTTTTGCTGCTGTTTGGGCGTGTTATACAGTGCAGTTTTTGTTCACTGCAGTGCGGTTTTTGGTTGTAATTTTCGGTGATGGAGGGCTGCTGTATAGGGCTGGTTTCAGTGGCTTTAGGAGGATATAAAGGCTTTTTATTTCGGTTATGGATGGGTTGAGGAGGGTGATGTGTTCAGCTATGGAGTGGAGGAGATGAAAAGAATATTTTTTGTTACTTATTCTTGTGGTTGGCGTGAATGGAGAGCTTGGAGAGGGGATTGGAAATTCTTTGTTTCTTTATTTCTTGTGATGGGCGTGTACCAGGGGGTCGGAATGCCTTGGAAAGGTGTGGTTTATATAGAGAAGGGCTAGGGCTTCACCTTGTCTCACAAGGAAGGGATTTGATTTTGTGTTGAGCAAGGAAAGTCAAAGATTGAGGGGGGCAAATTTGGTTTAGATTAGGAAGTCAATATTTGATTGGTTAGGATTAGGCATTTAATTTGCTAGATTAGGAAGTCAATATTTTTTATTTGTTATGATTGATTTTAATTAGGTATATCATCTTTTTTAATTTAGCATGTGATTTGTTTAAATTAGGCATGATTATATTTTATTTAATTGGTAAATGGTTTAATTATTTTATTTAATTCAATGTTTAATTTAATTAATATTTGATTTAATTTGGGTGTAATTTAAGGGCCTTGGGCGTGTGGGCCTAGCAGCAAAACCAGAAATACCGACACCGTTCGAACGCCTCACGAACGTCCGCAATCTGTTTGACATTCGAACGTGGTAATGAACGTAGTACGAACGAAAACAGTGAACTTGTGAAATGAACTTGACGACATACTTATTCCGAATTTCCCATTCCGACGTCCGTTTCCCGCAATATCCTTAACTAAAAAGGTAGTGCCTCCAACTGAGACTCATCATCGGGTTTCACATGCAAAAATGCAATGCCTACAATGTGTATATGATGTAAATTAATTTTTTGGTTGATTGGATTTGATCCTGACATGTTTTGAACAAAAAAAGACCAAATTGCAAAAACTGAAAAATGAGGGACTGTTCGACAATTTCAAAATTTTTGGGGATTTTGTTGTACTTTGTTTTTGATGTGTTCGACATGTTGGAAATAATTTTAGAATTGATTTAGAATCATCCAAAATTATATTTGACAATTTAAGGACTAAAATGATCAATTTGTAATCTTTTGGACCAATTCGGCAATTACCAAGAAATTTGGTTTCTTGTGTAAATTTTTTTTTTAAGTATTGGGTAATTAAATAAATAAGTTTATTTAATTCATCCAAGAAAAATTATTGAAATCGGAAAATTTTGATTTTCCGCATTTCCGCTGCGTTACCGGATTTTCGCCATAAAACCCCTTCAGTATGGGCCCATGTTTTTGACACACTATGCATCCCTTTGCGTATGCTATACAAGATTCTCCAATTTTCAGCCAATAATACCCATTCCTTATGATTAACCACCTTATTTTTACCCCAGCTTGATGGGCCCCACAGACCCCTTCATGAACCTCGGCCATAATGGTCTTGGCCTCTGATGACCCTACACACCTTAATAACAAACCATCTTGGCGCTTCTTATACAGTACATCCCATGATATTACAAACTTCAAAGCCTTCAATTTTAGCTTTCGATCTCCTCCATTCTCTGGATCTTTAAGAAATCTATGATCTCTCTCCTCCAATCATTTCTGTCCCATTGTTCAATGTCTAAAATGCCAACTTCATTCCTTCGTCTGACTAGAGCTGATTTAATCTCTCATCTCCCACACACACTGTCAATTCTCATATTTTTATGTCCTGAAGCCACTTGGGCTAGTTCATTAGCTACCTCGTTCTTCGTCCTTGGGATGTGCTCTAACTTTACGTAATCGAATTGATCTAACAGTTCTTGAGTTATTTCCATTAATGCCATGATTGACGGACTTTGGCATCTAAAGGAACCCATCACCTGTTGGACCACTAGTTGTGAATCTCCCTTAATGGACACATTTTTCACTCTCATGTCATGTAGTATTTCTAATCCAAATATTAAGGCCTCGTATTCGTCCTGATTATTAGTACAACATTCGTCCAACGTGATAATGAAATGAAATATTTCTCCTAAAGGACTGACAAAGACAATTCCTTTTCCTGCCCCTTCGACGTGCTAGACCCGGCAAAGTGCATCGTCCACGGTTTTAAGCCACATTCGCATATTTCCATTTCAATTTCCTTAGTTATGCTTAAACAATGGTGATCAGCTAAAAAATCGGCAAGCGCTTGGTTTTTTTTATATGTCATTTTGGGGTTCGTGCCGTATGTCGAATTTCGACAATGAAAGAGACCAAAAACCTATCCTTTGACGCAAAATTGGGGGATAGAACATGTATTTTACAATATTAATCTTTGTAACTAGATACAAGGTAGTCGGCCTAAGATAGGCTCGTAATTTAGTACATGTAAAATACAAAGCCAAACACAACTTCTCCATTGGAGAATAATTACATTAATATTTCAACAAATGTCTACTGAGATAATAAATGGCACTTTCTACACCCATGTTATCATCTTGCGCGATAATCCCAGCTACAAACTTATCCTCGGCAGATATGTACAGCTTTGTCGGCCGTCCTCACACATGAGGCACCAAACCTGATGGCTTTACTAAATAATTTTTTAGGCTTTCGAAGGCTCTTTGATGCTCTTCTTTCTAGACGAAATCGTCCTTTTCTTTTAACCTTAATAGAGATGAGAAGGCTCTAGTGTTGGAAATCTCTAAGTCCCGAGGATCGATTAAAACATAGAAACATACATGTGAATACACGAAGAAGTTGCGGAATACATACATCGATCGGTTGAGGCGATGCAGTGAAGAACAAAATTCTTTTTCTCCCTCCAAGATGGCTCGACAGTGAGCAGAAAAGTGTCCTCCATTTTCGGCCATCAAGGTCCTCCAAGCTCCAAGCTTTTGTGTTGTGATCCCAAGCTCACATGTGCGGTTCCCTATCACCTTCGCAAGACTCCGATGTGTGCTAGGACTTGGTGATTTTTGCCACAAAAATCACTTAGCTTCTTCTCCTTCCATTCACGGCAGAAACCAGAAAAAACAGAAGAGAAAAAACTGGTCCTCGATCGTGTGAGAGAGGAGAGGTTCTTGTCTCCAAAAACGTGAGCCATAAGGAAAAAAGAGAGAATAAGAGTTGGTTGTGTATTAGATTAATTGATTTCCAAAATCAATTCAACATATACCATATATTTTGAATTTCCAAAAGTCAAAGTAATTAAATCCAACAACCACTCCTATCAACTATTCACATCACTCAATCAATCAAGTGACAAGTCGTCACATCACTCAAAGTGACTAATGATTTGATGCTTGATGTGACTAGTGATTTGACACTTGATGTGACTTGCGAGCCGCACTCGAATTTGAAATGCGAAAGCGCTCGCAAACACTCTCGGGCTCGGGTTCGCTAATTCCAAATTAACGAATTTTCCGTTGCGACGTAATTAAATAATTTTGCCTAGCAAAATCACTATTCACATTGCTGACGAATTAATTCTAAATTAACTCGTTCGCCCGAATTAAAATCTAATTTCAATTCCGCGTTGAAATCAAATTTCGTATAATATATCGAATATATTATTTTATCGATTAATTCCAAATTAATCGTTTTCTCTCTTTAATTAATATTTTATCCCAGATAAAAATATCTCCTCAATTAATCCCAGATTAATTTTCTCTCTTATTTAATTAATCCCAGATTAATAAAGTGCGAGTCATACGTCATCGGTGAATCTTCGGGAAGTGACCCATGAGATCCCCAGATATGTTGGCAGTAAATCCGGTCGTCAGACTATCCGAACACGTACGTACCTAGTACTACGTTTGTACCGATTTACAAGACAAGGTTGGCATCTAGCAAAGCGCCATGCCTACCCAATTCTCCAGAATATCCTTACAGGAATATATGATCTATATCAGGCGTAGTATACGTAGTATTGCGTATTTCGATCCAGTATCGGATGTCACGTGCTAGGCCTGGGGCTGGAATTGTGTCTGCCCCGTACGAAGCACATATCGGATCTCTGGTAACTAGTCTCTATAATCGGATAATCATGACCTAGTCATATTATCCCGATGACTGCAGTACATAAGAGAACCTGTTCCGTATCCTACGTGACCATCATCTCCACTATGACTGAAGTGATACTTCCGTCTTGACATCACACCCAACACACTACGATTCTCAATATACCCAGCAGAGGCGTACACATAACCTGTTAAAGCCCTGGATGACCTAAAACCAAAGTATATTGATTGTCGCAAGTATTAGCGGTGCAAGTCTTAGGTTAAGACCAAATACACCTACCCTGATTTCGGACTTCCATAGACACATAGTCATACTACCAATGGAATTCTGAGGGGTCTATCCAGAGCGAAGCTATTTTCCGTACCATCGGTAAAACACAACCTCCTACTACACTTGCATGAGTATCCTATACCCAAATATATGAGAACTATGCTGTTATACCCCCACAACGCGCACAAATGATAAGAGGGCAATTTCCTTTGTCACATAGTTAATTTGTACAACAACACCATGATCTGTACAAATAGTGATGCTATGGGTCATAATTGTCCAACAATCTCCCACTTGGCGTATAGCCAATCACTCAAGTGTCCTACACCCGAACTATGTACGGTTCGCTCAAACCTCTGCTGAGGAAATGCTTTCTTCAGCGGATTTGCAAGGTTATCATCTGATGCGATTTATTCAATCATCACATCGCCACGATGAATGATCCGAACGAATCAAATGAATAGTTGAAGTATATATCTGGATCGTTGATGAGACCATTAATTCTTTAGCCTGTGCTGTAGCCTAGCTCAGCTGCTAACAGAACTACTCCTAATCTAATTAGGATTATTATCGATCCAAAAGGCTTTTATTGCTGCCTCAGCTGTAGCAATATTCCGCTTTTGTTGTTTATTCGGAAACAGTATCTTGCTTGGAAGATTTCCAGCTCACTGTTCCGTTATTCAAACTTTATAGTACCGTTGTTACGACTTATAATCGTTTTTATCGGTTTAGGAAACTTACAGCAGTGGACCTAGTCACTTCAAGTTCTCCTTCTCCATAGTTTAAGACAGCATCCTCAGTTCCTCTAAGAGACTTAATGATGTTCTTAACTTCAATCCAGTGACTATCACTTGGATTGGCCTGTTTGTGACTCCATATGCTCATAGCGTATGAGACACCAGGTCACGTACATTCTTCAATGTACGAGTTTTCGAATAGTATCAACAACCTTTAGATCTATCCCAGTAGATCTTTATTCCCAGAATAAAAGTTGTTTCTCCCAAGAATTCTACGGAGAATTTTCTTATGAAAGCCAAGCTTTCACCGATTGTATTATGGGAATATCATTTCCAAAAAGTGATATGTCATCATTATTTAGGACTTTCACTGTCAGTGCACTCCCACTAACCTCCTTATTTACACAAGAATCATTTTCGTTTTGAATTAAATCATACACCATTATGATTACATCAAAACGATAATTCCAAGAACGCAATGCTTGCTTTAATCCATACATGGATCGAACAACCCGCAAACCTTGTTTGCTAGTTTTGGTACGACAAAACCGTCAGGATGTTATAAACATTCTCCAAAAGGTTTCCGTTAAGGAAAGCGGTTTTGGCATTCAGCTGCCATATTTCATAAATGAAACATGCAGCTTTAGCAAGCATTTTCAAATGGATTTACCGTGGCAACAGGTAAAAGGCTTCGTTGTAATCGACACAATGTTGATAACCATACCTTTTCGCTACAAGCCTAGCTTTGTACGCTGGTATGTTGTCTTCCATGTATGTCTTCCTTGAAGACTTATATAGTACCAATAGGCACAATGCCTTGCGGTACATCAACTAGTATCCAAACTAAGTTGATATACATGGAATCCATTTCAGACATCATGGCACTTTGCCATTATTGGGAGTCGATACCTTGTATCACTTCCTCATACGTAGTCAGTTCATATTCCTCAATAAGATTGACATCTTTATGAGGTGAGATCAGAAACCCATACCCCAGGTTGTTTTCTGACTCTCTCCGACTTACGCGGTTCTTATGTATTCGAAGATTATTGGTATAGTTTCATCCTTGATGAACTATTTGTGTTCCATTAAAGAATCAGTGCCTGGAATAGTATTACCCCGATTTTCATCGAGTTTTACTTTCCTCCCACTTACCACTGCATATAGGTATTCCTCTTAGGAAAAATCGCATGGCGAGCAACAATTACATTGTTCTCTAGTGAGTTGTATAAGTACTATACTTTGGTATCCCTAGGATAACCCACAATTGGCACTTATCCGATTTGGGTTCTAGTTTGGTATCATCCAAACATATGCCTAGCATACCCAAATCTTCAGGAATGAGAAACCCGATTTCTTTCCTTTTCATATCTAATATGAAATCTGTCAAACAGATTTTTTATGGAACCTTATTCTAAATAAGTTCTGCACTGTTAATGCGTATCCGTTGAAGGAAATGGTAGCTCAGAGCGACTCATGATTAAACTTATCATGTCTAACAAAATTCGGTTTATCCGTTCGGACACACCGTCAAATTGACGTGTTTCGGGAGGAGTCCTCATTGAAAGAATACTATACTCTTTTAAGTATTAGGAAAACTTATTGCTTAAGTATTTTCATCATGGTCTAACCGTGATGTTTTAATACTTTAGCCGATCTGTTTGTCTATTTCGCGTCGAAACTATAAAAGTTTTCGATTTGTGTTTCAAAGGAAACATATAACCATAACACGATGCCACATCCGTAAAGGTCACGAAATATTCATATCCACCTCTAGCCTAGCTAGATATGGGCCCACTTGATTCACTATAAACTAGGGCTAACAGATCGGTGGCACTTACACTTTTACCAAGTAAAAGGGGTTTTAGGCATTTTGCCTAATAAACTAGATTCGTAGACTTTATTTGAATAGAATCAAATTTGTCATAGTATCCACTCTTCAAAAGCGTGGATATACGAGTCTTGTTTAATTGTGTCCCAGACAACGATGCCACAAAAAAGTCTCATCTGATCAAATCAGTTTGAGCTACTTGTTTGTCATGTTTCATATGTTTGAGATTTATTTATATTCAAAATATAAATACTATTATTCACATCTAATGTGTTTATCTCAATATCATCTTTATAAAATAAAACAGTTTAGTGTTCTAGAATATAAAGGTATTCCTGCAACGGGTTAAACCCTGATATAGAGATAATGTATCTAGTCAAACTAGTTACATTGTAACAATTTTCTAATTTAAGTACATACCCGAAAGGTAGTTCCTAAACTTAGGTATCTACGGTTAAAACAGCGACTGTCGTCTCGTTTCCGATTCGTAGATAAATCTCAACTGAAGTTAGTATCCTGCTTACAGCAGATTCTGCATATCAGTACATATTTATGTACCACACTAAGTATTTAAAATCCAATTTTAATACTAGTAGTGAACATAATATGACAAACATATTTGAAGTCAGAGCCTTGCCCGTCTTCAATTCCTTCATGTCTGCCTTGTCCATACGGCAGTCACGCTTCTGTGTCCCCGTTTGCCACATTTTAGGTAGACATTTTAGGATTTGTCCTTTATCTTCCCAGAAGATTATAATGATTTTACCTTTTGCCCTTTTCCACACCAGAAGCCTTTGGCCAAGCCTTGGCCTTCTGAAATGTCGAAGTAAGGTGCGTCTTGCGCTTCTCGCCTTATTGCAAACTTTGGATTTGACTCCTTGTGTATAGCCATTAACTCTCCAAGAGTTTACTATTACAATTTAGTAATTCTAAGATCTAAGAATAGATCTATGAAGATCCTTCAATTTCATTATCATACTATAAGAATCTAATCCTTAGTTCTGATTAAGAAATTAAGGAGTCTATTTGGCAAGCATAACGTATTAAGCACTAAAGTTATCATCACATGAATATTCCAAATATCATGCTCTACTATTTGCTTAACTCCGGGCTTAGGCCTAATATGTTATTTTATCAAATAAAGTAACTTATTAGTTTCCAGGACCATCCTGAAATTTATTCCCAATTTGAAAATTAAAGTTGTTTAAAACATTTTTCACCCAGGATTATGTTTTAAACACTAATATTTCAAATATCTTTATTCTAATAGTCTAACTATTTAATCAACGATTTCAGGTACTATTTATTATAATGATTACTATAGTCCAACTATATAATCAACTATAATTTAATCGATTAAATTCAATTATATTGATTACTATAATCCAATTATAAAATCAAATATAATTAAATTGTTAATTCAAATATATTGATTACTATAATCCAATTATATAATCAACTATAAATGAAATAGTTTGAATACAGTCCAACTGTTTTATTAAAACAACTATTTAAATATTAGTCCAACTAACATTTAATTTATTTGATGTAATATTTGAAATGAGCGCGTATGGCAAGTTACTAAACGAATATTGCAAATTTAATACTTGCCTCCCACTATTTTTCGGCGAGCCTCTAACCCTCTGTGGAGTACTCGGGAAACCGTGTTTCCTAGTGGGCTATGATCCCGTTAAATAGCACACAATCTTGACTTTGGCCAACAAATTGTATGATAATTAACTAGGTAGATCTCTAAGATCAATTGGATCCCATCCAATTCCTAGATCCAGTAGGTGGACATCCAAGTCCGAAACATATATCCTATATATGCCAATATATCCAATATATTGCCTAACCTTTTTCCTCTGAATCAACTAAGCCTTGGCTTTGGCACAACAAACTTAGTGATCCCAGTTAAGCGGAACCCATTGACCTTGGAAAGCTTCATAATCAATGTCGATGGACAAGAAGTGATCTTGACTTTGGCCAACAAATCACAACTTGGACAATACACAAATATGGAACAAAGCCTTCATGATTCAAACACATCCTCGACGGACAAAGCCTTGACTTTGGCAAACAAACCAATGCCAGTCTTGGATCTTGAGTAAGAATCACTCAATGGAAGGAAAAACGCTTAATATTTTGTGAGGGTTTTTCGCGTGCAAATTGGCAACCAATTTATTATCTTTGTTAAGGTCTCATCATCAAACACCCTTAAACATGCATTCTAAACACATAATAAGGCGCATATATAAAATAATAATGATATGCTGATGGATATTTAACACTTTGTTCCTAGAACAAATCTCTCACTTTTCTCTCTCCCGCTAGCACAAGTATTGCTCCTACCCGTTACATAACACTTCTAAAGAAACCCCATTTACATTGAGGGGAATATGTGAGAGGAGAAATACACAGAGTCAAAGAGGTAATAGGCTGGACACGCAGGTCCAATTAATAAATACTAAATTTATTACAACAATTTTCAAAATTGCCCCACCCATCTAATATCCATCTGATATACATTATTCATGCATCGCAACCATGTATTCACACAAGCATGTTATCAATCAATCTAATCCAATTAATTAATCTGATAATTAATGACCATCCAATGTTCAAACAACGATTTGATTTTGCGCGAGTCAAACTCGTTTTGCGAATAAGTACTGAAAGTACGAATTCTTGAATTAAATTAAACTACAACATTAAATCCAATTTGATATGTATTTAATACTAATTCACTTATTTAATTCCAAATTAAATATTACACTTTATTAATAAACCTTTACGACTTAAATTCCAAATTTAATCGTTACGGGTCTCAAAGCCCGATTAACATCCAATGTTAAATTTAATTAAAGTCCAATGAGATTTTAATTAATTTCATAAGGCATGGACTTTTGGTCAACTTGGGTCAAACCCAATAACCAAAGCCCAATCAAGGAATAACCCCATAAGCCTAGAAATCAATTTAGGTCCATTAGGCCCAATTAAAATTAAAGGTCCATTAGTCATAATTGGACTTTATGGAAATGGTTTTGGGCCCAATTGGATCCAACCAAATTGCCTAATTACAACATTACAAGCCCAATTTGAAAAATTAAGCCCAATTAATTAAACTACAAAATTCCAAATTTCATATTTAATTTACCAAAGTGTATTGCCATAATTAATCACCCAAATCAATATTTCCAAAACACAAATTTGTACAATTAATTATGCTCATTTACAACAATTAGTGTTCAACACAATTGATCAAAAATCAAACCCATTTTCCATGCTTATAAGTCTCGGCTTTTAGGGGTTTTTAATGTCCAATTCGAATTCAATCCAATTAAATCCAATTCAACATTAAATCAACATTACCCAACATGATTCCAACTCATCCAATGAATCAAAATCAAAAAATACCAAGACATTAGGGCTATGTCATCATTCGGCCAAGCCATGATTTTTGGGGAAAATTATTCCAAACAATATTTCATGAAATTGATCCAATAAACTTCAATTAAACTACATTTAAGCATACTCAATCATCCAATTTCATCAAATCATGCTCAAATACATTTTACCCAATTTTAACCCTAAATCAAGTTTCATGCTTTATCAACGCTCTGATACCATTGTTGGAAATCTCTAAGTCCCGAGGATCGTTAAATCATAGAAACATACATGTGAATACACGAAGAAGTTGCAGAATACTTAGATCGATCGGTCGAGGCAATGCGGTGAAGAACAAAATTCATTTTCTCCCTCTATGATGGCTCGGCAGTGAGCAAAAAAGTGTCCTCCATTTTCGGCCATCAAGGTCCTCCAAGCTCCAAGCTTTTGTGTTGTGATTCCAAGCTCACATGTGCGGTTCCCTATCACCTTTGCAAGACTCCGATGTGTGCTAGCACTTGGTGATCTTTGCCACAAAAATCACTTAGCTTTTTCTCCTTCCATTCACGGTAAGAAACCAGAAAAAACAGAAGAGAAAAAACTGGTCCTAGACCGTGTGAGAGATGAGAGGTTTTTGGCTCTAAAAACGTGAGCCAAAAGGAAAAAGAGAGAATAAGAGTTGGTTGTGTATTAGATTAATTGATTTCCAAAATCAATTCAAAAATAACCATATATTTTGAATTTCTAAAAGTCAAAGTAATTAAATCCAACAACCACTCTATCAACTATTCACATCACTCAATCAATCAAGTGACAAGTCGTCACATCACTCCAAGTGACTAATGATTTGACACTTGATGTGACTAGCGACTTGACGCTTGATGTGACTTGCGGGTCGCACTCGAATTCGAAATGCGAATGCGCTCGTAAACACTCCCGGGCTCGGGTTCGCTAATTCCAAATTATCGAATTTTCCTTTGCGACGTAATTAAATAATTATGCCTAGCAAAATCACTATTCACATCGCTAACGAATTAATTCTAAATTAACTCGTTCGCCCAATTAAAATCTAATTTCAATTCCACGTCGAAATCTAATTTCGTATAATATATCGAATATATTATTTTATCGATTAATTCCAAATTAATCGTTTGTTGGACAAAATGACCCATAGCGTCACTATTTGCACAGATCATTGTGTTGTTGTAGCAAATTAACTATGTGACAAGGAAATTGCACTCTCATCATTTGTGATTAGATCACCATATATATATAAATGAAGAGAGGTCCCTATGATTAGTTCCTGGACTGAGAATGATATGAGACAATATCGATCCCCGAAGGATTAATCATTAAATATCCCTAGCCGTAGTATTATCGAGACTGGACATCGATAATGCGAAATAGGCTAGTATTGCACTTGTGTGCGTTGTGAGGGCACAACGACATAGTTCTCATATATATAAGTATTGGATACTTATGCAAGTGCGATAGGAGGTCGTGTTTCACCGATGGTACGGGAAACAGCTTCGCTCTGGATAGACCCTTCGGAATCCCATTGGTATTATAATTATGTGTCTATGGGAGGCCGAAATCAAGGTAGGTGTGTATAGTCTTAACCTGAGACTTACATCGCTAATACTTACGATAATCGATAAACTTTGGTCTTGGTGGTACAGGCTTTAACCGGTTCTGCGTACACCACTTCTGGGTTTATCAGAGAGTCGTAGTGTATTGGGTGTGATGTCAAGACGGAAGTATCACTTCAGTCATAGTGGAGATGATGTCACGCAGGATACGGTACTAGTGCTCTTGAGGTGTTGCGCAACCAATCGGGATATTGTGACCAGGTCATGAATATCCGATTATAGAGACTATGTTACCAGACATCCGATATGTGCTTCGGACGGGGTAGACACTTATCCAGCCCCAGCCCTAGCACGTGACTATCCGATACTGGGCCGATATGCACAATACATTAGTATACTACGCTTGATACAAATCTTTGATATTCTTAAATGGATATGTCCGGAGAATTGGGAAGACTTGGTGCTTTGCTAGAGTCGACCTTGTCACGTAAATCGGTAGAACGTAGTACTTGGTACGTACGTGATTCGGATTCCGACGACCGTATTTACTGCCAGCTTATCCGGGGATCTCATGGGTCGCTTCCCGATAATCCACCGATGACGCACAACTCTCGCACTCTTGAATAATCTGGGATTATATAGAAGAGAGAGAAAATTAATCTAGGATTAATTACGGAGATATTTTATCTAGGATAAAATATCGTCTAAAGAGAGATAACGATTAATTTGGAATTAATCGGTAAATTAATATATTCGATATATTAAACGAAATTAGATTTCGACGCGGAATTAAAATTAGATTTTAATTCGGGCAAACGAATTAATTTAGAATTAATTCGTTAGCGATCTGAATAGTAATTTCGCTAGGCGTAATTATTTAATTCACGTCGCGACGGAAATTCGTTAATTTGGAATTAGCGAAACCGAGCCCGAAAATGTTTGCGGACACATTCGTATTTTGAAATGAGTGGTATCCGCAAATCACATCGCGATATCTCATCACTTGACACGAATAGATGATGGATGTATCTAGTCACCTTTATGGGATGATACATTGTCTCTATTCTCAATGTGTGATGATGATGCCATTTAATGAATTTTTGGAGGGAAAAAGCTTTTCACGTTTTTTGAAGAGTTTTTATCTAAAAAATTCATTTTTGGTATATTATACATCATTGCTTTTCATTTGCTTCTCACGGTTTTTGAAACAAAACAAAAGGAGAAATAGAAAAGTTAACAACACATTTTTTCTCTCTAACTCTCTCATCTCTCTCACGCCAAAACAGTGGCTTTTCTTCACTGGTTTTGAACCAGTTTGGGCGTGAATAATAGGGAAGCTAGAGTGGGTTTTCATGGTGAAAATTCAAGTGCTAGCACACTTAAGAGTCTTGCGAAGGTGGTAGGGAGGTTCGACCATGAGCCGGGATCCGTCCGACGAATTTAGGAGCTCCATTTCACAGCTCAAAAACTGAAGACAGAAGGCAGTGGACTGCATGCAGTGGGCGTCCATGGCAGTGCGTTTTTGGCTTCATTCGTCTTCGATTCGACTCACCAACCAATGTAAGTATTCCGCTATCTTCGTTGGTGTATTCATGCATGTTTTTCATGTCTTGTTTGATCTTGGGACCTAGATAATTACCAACAATGGCATCAAGAGCTATAGGTTCAAGCATGAAATTTTAGGGCTTAAAATTTGGGTAAATGTTTGTTGAGCATGATTTAATAAATTGGTTGTTTAAGTATGCTTATAACATGTTAATTTCATTTTGGTTGGACCAATTTGTTGAAAAATGATTTGGAATTATTTTCCCCAAATTTTTCATCTTGGCCGAATATGAATGTAATATTGGATTTTGATTTTGAGCATGATTTGGTTAAATTGATTAATTGAGCATGTTTAAATGATCTTTAATTGAAGATTGATTTGATCAATTTCAACAAAATGTGATTGGATCAATTTTGCCCAAATTTTATGAGTTGGCCGAATGTGTATGTATTTTGGATTCTTGGAATTTTTTGATTTTGATTCATTGGATGAAGTTGGAATCATTAAGGATAATATTAATTTGGAACTAATTGGATTGGATTTCGAATTGAACATAAAATCCCCAAATATTTGACCTTGGCCGAATGCCTTATGATTTTGGGTTCTTGGAAATTTTGTTTCTTGATTCATTAGATGATTGGAATCATAATGTTTGATGTTAATTTGAGGTCAATTGGATAGTACTTTGAATTGGACAAAAACCCAAAATCTTATGTTGGCCGAATGTGATGTATATTTGGAAATCTTGGATTTTTTCATTTTGATTCATTGGATGAGTTATAATGAGTAGGATGATGTTGATTTGAGATTGAATTGGATTTAATTTGAATTGGATAAAAATCCCCAAATTGCTTGTGTTGCCGAATGTATATGCCCTTTAATGTCTTGGTATTTTTTGTTTTGTGACATTGGATGTATATGAATAAATTGGATGGTAATTTGATATCGATTGTGAAATTAATTGGATTAAATTCAAATCGGACAAATATTACTCCTTGGCCGAGAGCTTTGTAGCATGTAAATGGGTTTGATTTTTCAATTTGTGTGTTTGGACATATAATAATGAATTAAGCATGATTAATTGGACTAATTTAGTGTTTAGAAGTATTGATTTAGTTTTTTATGATCATTATACCTTTAGTTAATTGAATATGAAATTGGATTTGTATATAATCAATTGGGCCTAATGGGCCAAGATTGATTTATGGGCTTATGGGGTAAATCCCGGATTGGACTTTGGTTATCGGTTTGACCCGAGTTGACCAAAAGTCCACGCCTTAAGAAATCAATTAAAAGCCCATTGGACCTTAATTGAATTGACGTTGGACGTTAATCGGTCTTTGAGACGCGTTACGATAAATTTGGAATTTAAATCGTAAAAGGTTTATTAAATAAAAGTGTAATATTTAATTTAGAATTGAATAGTGAATTAGTATTAAATACATGTTAATTAGATTTAATGATGTAGTTTAATTTAATTCATGAATTCGTACTTTAAGTACTTATTCGCAAAACGAGTTTGACTCGAACAAAATCAAATCGTTGTTTGAACATTGGATGATCACTTAATTATCAGATTAATTAATTTGATTGATTGATTGATAGCATGCTTATGTGTGTGAATACGTGGTTGTGTTGATTAATAATGTATATCGGATGGATATTAGTCGGGTGGGCAATTTTAGAAATTGTTGTAATAAATTCGATTTATTAAATTGGACCTGCGTTCCTTATCACCTCTATTCTATTGTATTCTCTTCTCACCTATTCCCCTCTATGTATATGAGGTTTCTTTAGAAGTGTAGTGTAACGGGTAGAAGTAGTACAAGTGCTAGCTTGAGTGAGAAAGGGAGAGATTTGATCTAGGATCAATGTGTTAAGTATCCATCCGCATATCATTATTATTTTATTTCATACTCGCTTTATTATGTATTTAGAATGCATGTTTAAGGGTGTATGATGATGAGACCTTAACAAAGATAATTAAATTGGTAGCCAATTTGCACGCGAAAAACCCTCGTTAAATATCAAGCGTTCATTTTCCTTCCATTGAGTGATTCTTATTCAAGATCCGAGATTGGCAGGGTTGTTGGCCAAAGTCAAGCCCTTGTCCGTCAAAGATGTGTTTTAATCACGAGGCTTTGTTCTATATCGGTGTCGTGTCCAAGTTGTGGTTTGTTGGCCAAAGTCAAGACCACTTCTTGTCCATTGACATTGATTACGAAGCTTCCATGTCAATGGGTCCGCGCTTGACTGGGATCACTAGGTTTGTTGTGCCAAAGCCAAGGCCTAGTTGATTCAGAGGAAAGAGGTTAGGGTATACATTCGATGTATAGACATATATAAGATATATGTTTGGGACTTGGATGTCCACCTACTGGATCTAGGAGTTGGATGGGATCCAATTGATCTTCGAGATCTACCTAGTTAATTATCATACAATTTGTTGGCCAAAGTCAAGATTGTGTGATATTTAACGGGATCCTAGCCCACTAGGAAACACGGTTTCCCGAGTACTCGACAGAGGGTTAGAGGCTCGACGAAAAATAGTGGGAGGCAAGTATTGAATTTGCAACATTCGTTCAATTACTCGCCATACGCGCTCAAACAAATATCACTCGTCATGTTTATCAAAAGTATTAGTTGGACTAATATTTTATATTGTTTTAAAAATATATATAGTTGGACTATATACAAACTCATTCAATATATAGTTGATTTTATAATTGGATTATAGTAATCAATATAATTGAATTAAAATGATAGTTGATTTTATAATTAGATTATAGTAATCAATATTAAAATTATAGTTGATTAAATAATTGGATTATTGTAATCATTATAATAAATAGTACCTTATTAAAATTGATTAAATAGTTGGACTATTGAAATCAAGAAAGAATTGAAAAGTTGGATATTTAAAATATAATCTGGGATTAAAATATTTTAAATGATTTAATTTTCAAATTGGGAATAATAATAGGTTAATTTATTTGATAAAATAACTTATTATGACTAAGCCCATAATTAAGCAAATAAGTAGAGCATAAAATCTTTGGAAGATTTATGTGATGATGACTTTAGTGCTTAATTAATATACTTATCATAAATCTATTTTAGATTTAAAAGTATTAAATTGCAATTAATAATTCTTGGAGAATTAATTGACTATTCTAGAGGTGAAAAGTCAAAAGTTTGCAATTGGGCATGTAGCACAAGGTGCACATCGTTTCGATATTTCGAAACCCAAGGCTTGGCCAAAGGTTTGTGAAATATTGAAAGGATAATTGACATATCCCAAAGTGACTACCATTTGGATATGGAAGACACGAAGGAATTAAAGAAAGGGCGAGGCTCTAACTTTAAAATATTTGTCAAAGTTATGTTCACTACTAGTATTAAAATTGGATTTTAATTACTTAGTGTGATACATAAAATATATGTATTGATGTTCAGAATCCGCTATGAGTTGGATACTGACTTCAAGCCGAGATTTCTCTGCAAATCGGAAACGGGACAAAAGTCGTTGTTTCGACCGTAGATACCTAAGTTTAGGAACTACCCTTTGGGTATGTACTTAAATTAGGAACTGTTATAATGTAACTAGTTTGACTAGAGACATTATCTCTGTATCAGTGTTTAATCCATCCGGATAAAACCTTTATATTCTAGAACACTAAAGTGTTTTATTATATAAAGATGATACTGAGATAAATACATTAGATGTAAATAACAGAATTTATATTTTGAATATAATGAAAATCTCAAACATATAAAATGACAAATAAATAGCTCAAATTGATTTGATCAATAGAGACTTATTTGTGGCATTGTTGTCTAGGACACAATTAAAAGAGACTCGTATATCCACACTTTTGAAGAATGGGTACTAGGACTGATTTGACTATTCAAATAAGGTCTGCGAATCTAATTTATAAGGTAAAGTACCTAAAATACTATTTACTTGGTAATAGTATAAGGACCACCGATCTGTTAGCCCTATTCATGGTGAAGTAAGTGGGCCCATATCTAGCTAGGCTAGATGTGAACCATAAACAGATCGGCTATAGTATTATTCCACCTCGGTAAGACCGTAATGAAAATACTTAAGCAGTAAGTTTCATACGTACATGAAAGAGTATGGTATTCTTTCAAATGAGGACTCCTCCCGAGACACGTCAGTTAGACGGTGTGTCCAAACTAAAACCGAATTTTGTTGGACCTGATAAGGTTTATCACGAGTCGCTCTGAGCTACTGTTTCCTTCAATAGGATATGTATTAACAGTGCAAAACTTATTTAGAATAAGGTTCCATATAAATCTGTTTGACAGATATCATATAGGATATGGACAGGAAAGAAACGAGGTTTCTCATTTCTGATAATTTGGGTATGTCAGGCATAATGTTTGGATGATACCAAACTTAGGACCCAAATAGGATAAGTGCCAATATAGGTTATCCTAAGGGAAACCATAAGTATAGTACTTATAAATCTCACTGGAGAACAATGTGATTGTTGCTCACCATGCGGTTTTCCTAAGAGGAATACCGATATGCAGTGGTCAGTGGGAGGATAGTGATACTCGATTAAAATCGGAGTAATACTGTTCAAGGCACGAAGTCATTAATGGAACACAAATAGTTCATCAATGATGAATCTTTACCATTAATCTTCAAATACACAAGAAACTAGTTGCTGTACCGCAAGGCATTGTGCCTATTGGTACTATGATCGTCTTCAAGGGAGACATACATGGATGGCAACATACCAACGTACAAAGCTAGGCTTGTGACGGAAAGGTATCGTTATCAACATTGTGTTAATAACGGTTCAACCTTTTACCTGTTGCCATGGTAAATCCATTTTGAAGATGCTTGTTGATAACTGTATATTTCATTTATGAAATGTGTCAGTTATAGATCAAAATCGCTTTCCTGAAAAGGAAACCTTTTGGAGGATGTTTACAAACATCCTGACGATTTTGTATAACCGACAAACAAGGTTTGCGGGTCATTCGATTCATGTTTGGATCGAAGCAAGCATAAGGTTCTTGGAACTGACGTTTTGATATAATCATAATGGTTTATGATTTGACTCAAAACGAAATAATTCTTGTGTATATATGGAGGTTAGTGGGAGGGCACTGATAGTTAAATTCCCAATAAAGCAATTGGTGAAAGCTTGGCTTTCATAGATATTCTTTAATAGAAATTCTCCGTAGAATTCTGGGGAGTAACAACCTTTATTCAAGGAATAAAGATCTACTGGGATAGATTTGGAGTTGTTAATACTCTCTGGGAAATTGTACATGTACTTGATAGGGTGTCTCATACGCTTCGAGCATATGGAGTCACGATCTGTTTAATCCAAGTGATAATCACTAGATTAAAGATTAAGAACATCTGTTAGTATCTGAGAGAACTAAAGATGTTGTCTTAAACTATGGAGAAAGAAAACTTGAAGTGACTGGGATCACTGCTGGAAGTTTCCAAACAATTAAATACTACGGTACTATAAAGTTTGAATAACGGGACAGTAAGTTGGAAATATTCCGAGCAAGATAACTGTTGCCGAATAAACAACAAATGCAGATTATTGCTGCAGCTGAGGCAGCAATAGAAGCCATTTAGGTCGAAAATAAATCTAATTGGATTAGATATAGTTCTTTTAGCAGCTGAGCTAGGCGTCATCATAGGCTAAGGAATTAAAGGTCTCATCGACGATCCAGATATATATTTCTATATTCATCTGATTCGTTCGGATCATACATCGTGGCGATGTGATGATCGTGTAAATCGCGTCAGACGATAATCAAGCAAATCCGCTGACGAAAACCTTTCCTCAGCAATTTGAGCGAACCGTACATAGTTCAGGTGTAGGACACTTGAGTGACTCGCTATGTGCCAAGTGGGAGATTGTTGGACAAAATGACCCATAGCGTCACTATTTGCACAGATCATTGTGATTAGATCACCATATATATATAAATGAAGAGAGGTCCCTATGATTAGTTCCTGGACTGAGAATGATATGAGACAGTATCGATCCCCGAAGGATTAATCATTAAATATCCCTAGCCGTAGTATTATCGAGACTGGACATCGATAATGCGAAATAGGCTAGTATTGCACTTGTGTGCGTTGTGAGGGCACAACGACATAGTTCTCATATATATAAGTATTGGATACTTATGCAAGTGCGATAGGAGGTCGTGTTTCACCGATGGTACGGGAAACAGCTTCGCTCTGGATAGACCCTTCGGAATCCCATTGGTATTATGATTATGTGTCTATGGGAGGCCGAAATCAAGGTAGGTGTGTATAGTCTTAACCTGAGACTTACATCGCTAATACTTACGAATAATCGATAAACTTTGGTCTTGGTGGTACATGATTTAACCGGTTCTGCGTACACCACTTCTGGGTTTATCAGAGAGTCGTAGTGTATTGGGTGTGATGTCAAGACGGAAGTATCACTTCAGTCATAGTGGAGATGATGTCACGCAGGATACGGTACTAGTGCTCTTGAGTGTTGCGCAACCAATCGGGATATTGTGACCAGGTCATGAATATCCGATTATAGAGACTATGTTACCAGACATCCGATATGTGCTTCGGACGGGGTAGACACTTATCCAGCCCCAGCCCTAGCACGTGACTATCCGATACTGGGCCGATATGCACAATACATTAGTATACTACGCTTGATACAGATCTTTGATATTCTTAAATGGATATGTCCAGAGAATTGGGAAGACTTGGTGCTTTGCTAGGAGTCGACCTTGTCACGTAAATCGGTAGAACGTAGTACTTGGTACGTACGTGATTCGGATACTCCGACGACCGTATTTACTGCCAGCTTATCCGGGGATCTCATGGGTCGCTTCCCGATAATCCACCGATGACGCACAACTCGCACTCTTGAATAATCTGGGATTATATAGAAGAGAGAGAAAATTAATCTAGGATTAATTACGGAGATATTTTATCTAGGATAAAATATCGTCTAAAGAGAGATAACGATTAATTTGGAATTAATCGGTAAATTAATATATTCGATATATTAAACGAAATTAGATTTCGACGCGGAATTAAAATTAGATTTTAATTCGGGCAAACGAATTAATTTAGAATTAATTCGTTAGCGATCTGAATAGTAATTTCGCTAGGAGTAATTATTTAATTCACGTCGCGACGGAAATTCGTTAATTTGGAATTAGCGAAACCGAGCCCGAAAATGTTTGCGGACACATTCGTATTTTGAAACGAGTGGTATCCGCAAATCACATCGCGATATCTCATCACTTGCCACGAATAGATGATGGATGTATCTAGTCACCTTTATGGGATGATACATTGTCTCTATTCTCAATGTGTGATGATGATGCCATTTAATGAATTTTTGGAGGGAAAAAGCTTTTCACGTTTTTTGAAGAGTTTTTATCTAAAAAATTCATTTTTGGTATATTATACATCATTGCTTTTCATTTGCTTCTCACGGTTTTTGAAACAAAACAAAAGGAGAAATAGAAAAGTTAACAACACATTTTTTCTCTCTAACTCTCTCAACTCTCTCTCTCACGCCAAAACAGTGGCTTTTCTTCACTGGTTTTGAACCAGTTTGGGCGTGAATAATAGGGAAGCTAGAGTGGGTTTTCATGGTGAAAATTCAAGTGCTAGCACACTTAAGAGTCTTGCGAAGGTGGTAGGGAGGTTCGACCATGAGCCGGGATCCGTCCGACGAATTTAGGAGCTCCATTTCACAGCTCAAAAACTGAAGACAGAAGGCAGTGGACTGCATGCAGTGGGCGTCCATGGCAGTGCGTTTTTGGCTTCATTCGTCTTCGATTCGACTCAACCAACCAATGTAAGTATTCCGCTATCTTCGTTGGTGTATTCATGCATGTTTTTCATGTCTTGTTTGATCTTGGGACCTAGATAATTACCAACATCGTTTTCTCTCTTTAATTAATATTTTATCCCAGATAAAAATATCTCCTCAATTAATCCCAGATTAATTTTCTCTCTCATTTAATTAATCCTAGATTAATAAAGTGCGAGTCATACGTCATCGGTGAATCTTCGGGAAGCGACCCATGAGATCCCCAGATATATTGGCAGTAAATCCGGTCGTCGGACTATCCGAACACGTACGTACCTAGTACTACGTTTGTACCTATTTACAAGACAAGGTTGGCTTCTAGCAAAGCGCCATGCCTACCCAATTCTCCAGAAATATCCTTACATGAATATATGATCTATATCAGGCATAATATACGTAGTATTGCGTATTTCGATCCAGTATCGGATGTCACGTGCTAGGCCTGGGGTTGGAATTGTGTCTGCCCCGTACGAAGCACATATCGGATCTCTGGTAACTAGTCTCTATAATCGAATAATCATGACCTAGTCATATTATCCCGATGACTGCAGTACATAAGAGAACCAGTTCCGTATCCTATGTGACCATCATCTCCACTATCACTGGAGTGATACTTCCGTCTTGACATCACACCCAACACACTATGATTCTCAATATACCCAGCAGAGGCATACACAGAACCTGTTAAAGCCCTGGACGACCTAAAACCAAAGTATATTGATTGTCACAAGTATTAGCGGTGCAAGTCTTAGGTTAAGACCAAATACACCTACCCTGATTTCGGACTTCCATAGACACATAGTCATACTACCAATGGAATTTCGAGGGGTCTATCCAAAGCGAAGCTGTTTTCCGTACCATCGGTAAAACACAACCCCCTACTACACTTGCATGAGTATCCTATTCCCAAATATATGAGAACTATGTCGTTATGCCTCACAACGCGCACAAGTGTAATACTAGTCTTTTACGTATTATCGATGTCCAATCTCGATAATACTCTGACTAGGGATATTTAATGATTAAACCTTCATGGATTGATACTGTCTCATATCATCTCAATCCAGGTACTAATCATAAGGACCTCATATCATTTATACATCTTGGTGATCTAATCACAAATGATAATAGAGTAATTTCTTTTGTCACATAGTTAATTTGTATAACAACACCATGATCTGTACAAATAGTGACGCTATGGGTCATAACTGTCCAACATCTATTTTTACTTGCACAATTATAAATAAATCTTCTTAAAAAATTAATCTGTCCTAGGAACCTTTGCAACTCTTTCTTATTTTCTAGGGGCTTGGCCTCTATAATTTCTCTAGATTTATTTCCATCGATTTCAATTCCCCTCTGATGGACTAAAAGACCTAGAAAGTTCCTGACCGATGCGAAATCACACGCGTATAATGCAAGCACACGTATCGTTCAAGTAATATAAAAAGTATCGATTCCACGAGGACTTAATACCTAAGCTAATAATTTTATGAGGTCAAATAATTACTAGTATCTATTGGATTGATTGTTTGATTGGAATGGTGACTTAAATTTAAAACAAGTAAATAAAATGGCGCAAAAATAAATTAAAGAAAATTCAATAATAAGAAACTATCCAGGGTTGTGATTTCTTCCAATATCTTTTTAAAAGATGAAGTGGTTATTTCATGTTTGTGTAATATATTAGTTTACTAACCTGGAACACGAAATTCTGCAAAAGCCTATGTCGATGGTCAGATGCAAATACCCAGTGTAATCCGATTAAATCATATGTCAATCAAATTACCTGAATTCATTAAGACTAAGTTCCAAATTGTGGTTACCCCGCCCAACATGTATATGTCTATCCTGTAAGGAAATTTTATTAAAGGGTTATCTATCCTCAAGGAAGATCGTGGGCTATTAAGTCTAGGGCTAAAGCCTAAAATTCCTTTGTCAAGTTTATTTTAAGTTTACCAGATCAATCTAATTAATGGCCAGTTAACAAGAAGCATTAAGCTTAAGACTTAATAAGTAAACCTTTATATTACCCAAACTATAAAATAACCCCTTAAAAACCGGTTATATTGGAATTCATCACAACCCCAGATAACAGGCTTAGCTACGACTCATATTTACAACTAGTAAAAACTTAAAAATAAAATACATAAATTAAAATGCTGAAAAGTAAATACTGGAAATTAAAAAGGAAAAAGTACAATTAAAGAAAATGCTAGGTGTAGGACACAGAAATCGGCGACGCTGTTCCAGGCTCGCGGCCCGGTCTGGAGTTCGGAGTAGCCCACAGGGGCCTAAACCAGAGAAATAAAATGGAGTCGCCACCCAGCGTGAACTGGGAAATGATTTAAGGCCGTCCTTACCCCTCGCAAGGGAAGACCTCAAACCGTTGGGTTCAGAATGGTCATTTACTTATGCCACTTATAATGAACGGATTTATGTGATAATATAACCGAGTCTACACAACATACATGCTTAAGAATAACCTATATCTAGATTCGCATTCATGAAAATAACTCCTATATCTAAATTTGCATGCATAAAAAGTAAGTCATCATGACGGCAAGCACACAATAATCTCATAAACATATTGAAGTATCAAACACGAAAATAAATAAAAACCTAAACATAAACATAAATTAAATTCCTAATGCAAAATAAATAACTAATCATGCTTGGAAATAACCAACTAAATCATTAAAAAAAGAAGATAACATACTAAACGACTAAATCATAGATAAACGTAAGATTGGATGGAACGAAATATGTGTGTCTCTCAAGTAGTATGTGGAGTTATTTCCCAAGTACAGACCACACTACCGTCCATTCGGATTCGGCTAGGGAATTTACGTCTGGGTTTCCATCCGATATACCACAAGAGATAACACATATTCCATTCATCCAATAGCCATAGCACACATTAACAAATAATACTCATGCGAAGTAAAACAAATAAAAGAAAAATAAATGAGAATAAGTAAAAAGGGTGCCCTAAGGTCTAACCTCTTAAGTCGTCTCTTGGAAGTGCGCTACGTGGTTTTCGGAAGGGTTGATGCTCCACAACTTTTTTGATTTAATGGTTCACTGTTTTGGGCTGCCGTTTATTCACTGTTTTTGCGGTATTTGCTGCTGTTTTCGGGTCTCTTTAAGATGTGTTTAAGGACTGTATTTTCGGTAATTAAGGGAGTGATTTGAGGGTTGTTTGTGCAGTAATGGGGCTGCAGTTCGGGACTATGTTTTACGATAATGTGGGCTGGGGTTTTCTGGACAGTTTTGTGGTAAGGGTGGCTGTGGTTTTCTGGATAGTTTTGCGGTAATGGGAGGGAAGTTTACTGGACTATTTCGGTGGTGTTTCAGGCAGTTTCTGGGTGCAAATTTACGGTGATGTTGCAGGAAGTTTACTGGACTGTTTTGCGGTGATTTGGAGTGCAGTTTACTGGACTATTTTTTGGTAATGAGAGGGCAGTTTCAGAGGCTATTTGGTGCGTGTTGAATGGGGTGTTGTGATGTGATGAAGGGGTTGCTGTGGCGTGATGAAGGGGGTGCTGTGAGGGCTGTTTGGTGCGTGATGAAGGGCTTTATTGCATGACTGGAGGGCTGCTGAATGAAGGACAGTGGCGTGAATGGAGGGCTTTTTTGTGTGAAGGGTTTGTGAGGGTTTGCTGTGTGGCCGTGAAGAATGTGAGGGCTATCTGCTTTGTGGGACGTGAGGGGGGTTTTAGGCATGAAGGTGGAAGAGAGGAGAAGGGTTATTGGTGCCGTATGGGTGTTAGGGGTTCTAAGGTTGGGTTTATGCTTCTTTTTATAGGCAAGGGTTGGGATTGTCCTTATGCAAATAGGGAAGGAATTTTTGTGTAATTATGATGGGATATTTAATTTGTGTGTCATAAGGAAATAATCTCTCCAATTTAGGAAGGTAATCTTGTTTGATTTGATTTGATTTTATTTAGTTTAGGAATGTGATTTAATTTAATTAGGAAGGTGATTGATGAGATTTTATTTGAATCTTTTAATTTGGGAAGGTGATTTGGCTTGATTTCAACATGTGTTTAATGTGTGAATTGGTTGGTTTGGAAGGGTGATGGGCATGAATTAGGTCCTTTGGGAGTGGGTTTGGTTCTTTTTGGTGGGCTCGGTGTGTGGCTTGGTGGTGTGTGGGCTTGGTGTGTGGCTTGCGGGGGTTTGGGCTGAGGATGAATTTTAAAACAGAAGTCCAACGAGCGAACCCACAACTAAGCAAACGAATTTAGTCCAACAAGATATCAATTTCTGACTTTTCCCTTCCGACGTCCGTTTCCCGCGACTTCCAAAACTTAAAGAGGAGTGCCTCCGTACGAGACTCATCATCGGGACTTACATGCAAAAATGTAGTGCCTACACTAAGGTTAAATGATCCATTTTTATTACTACTATTTTAGATATCTCCCTTAATATAATATATTAACTTGTGTGATATTACAAACCATCCATGTAGGCGGTAACCTGATTAAGTCAAATTAATAATTAATTACCAACCGACCAACCAAGCGGTATCGATGCTTAGTCATGTTAAAACCAATTTAATATCAATTACCAACCGGCCAATATAGCGGTATCCTCATTAAGTGAGGTTTTAAATAGTTATTATATTATAATTAAGGGAGATTAATCTAAATAGTAATAATAAAAGCTTTACATTTCACCATAGCATGGGGAAGTTACCTCCTCATTTCTGAATAGTAAAAACTGAAAAAGTAAAGAAAGTAAATCACTCTTAAAAAAAGTAAATAAAATTAATTACAGAACTGAAATTTAAACAAACTAGATACAAACTCCTTATTATTATCAGAGAATTCAGAGAGGAAAGTACATCTGAAACTGAAATCTCGAGCTGAATTTATAGGCAAAAAATGGCGAGCACGTCTTGACGCGTTGATTGCTTCTTGCGTCTTGACACGATTACGTGGCTGACACTGATTGGCTGCTTTGATTCCCTTATCTGCTGATGTGGTATTTGGATGATTAACTCAATAATTCTACTGACGTGGCGACACATGGTGATGTTGATTTTCAGCACCGTGTGATTATGACGCGTGTCATGAGATGATTGGCTGCTGATGAGGCTAACACGTGCACGCTGACTCGGTATGTGACTGATGTGGATGCCACGTGGCTGACACATGGATGACACATGGCGATGGCAATTATCGGCAACATGTGATGGTGACACGTGGCAGGCGCACGTTAGTACGATCGGTGCACGTTAGCAAGATCAAACTTCTCAGATTTTGACACGTGTCCTGGTGTATTTTAGCAGGCTCCCGACGCACATTAGCGGTCACGACGCGCAAAATGGCCATTTTTCCCTTTTGTCTGTTTTCATTGTTTTGGTCCGTAATAACCTCCAAAGAGTCCTGAAACTTTATTTATCTACAAAATAACACAAAACACATCAAAATATTCACAAAGCTCAAGAAACTATACAAAATATTAGGTCAAATGAGTGGGAAATAATGATAAATTTACCACTCATCAGTTCCCGACGCCAACCCCGAAAGCGCACTTGGCAAGGTTTAATTTCAGTTTGAACTTCCTCATTGGTCAAAAACCATTCTCATATGGCCAAAATGTTTGTCTACTCCCATAGATTTGGCCACTATATCGTCCACATACACTTCTACAAAGTTGTTAATCATATCATGAAAGATCAAGTTCATAGCTCGTTGGTAAGTGGCCTCAATATTTTTAGACCGAATGGCATCACTACCCACTCATAACATCCCAAAGACCATGGGCATCGAAAAGTTGTTTTGTGAATGTCATCCTTGGAAATGTAAATTTGGTTATACCTGTTGGACAATTATGAACCATAGCATCACTATTTGTACAGAACACGGTGTTGTTGTACAAATAAAATATGTGACAAAGGAAATTGCTCTTTTATCATTTGTAATTAGATTACCAAGATATATAAATGATAAAAGTCCATATGATTAGTACCGGATTAATAAGATATGAGACAATATTAATCCACAAAAGGTTTAATCATAAATATCCTTAGTCGTAGTATTATCGAGGCTGGACATCGATAATGCGGAATAGACTAGTATTACACTTGTGCGTGTTATGGAAGCGTAACGACATAGTTCTCATATATTTGGGTATTGGATACTCATGCAAGTGAAATATGAGGTTCTGTTTACCGATGGTACGGAAACAACTCACTCTGGATAGACCCATCAGAATCTCATTGGTAGTATGACTATGTGTCTATGGGAATCCGAATCAGGGTAGGTGTATTTGGTTTTAACCTGAGACTTGCACAGTTAATACTTGCGACAATCAGTATACTTTGGTTTTGGTCGTCCGGGGCTTTAACAAGTTCTGTGTATGCCTCTTCTGGGTATACTGAGAATCGTAGTGTATTGGGTGTGATGTCAAGATGGAAGTATCACTTCAATCATATGGAGATGCTGATCACGTAGGATACTTAACTAGTACTCTTATGTACTGCAGTCATTGGGATAATATGACTAGGTCATGATTATCCGATTATAGAGACTAGTTACCAGAGATCTGATATATACTTCGTACGGGGTAGACACAATTCCTGTCCTAGGCCTAGCACGTGATATCGATACTGGATCGTAATACGCAATACTACGTATACTACGCCTAACACAGATTAAATATTCCTTAAAAGAATATTTATAGAGAATTGGGTAGGCACATCGCTTTGCTAGAAGCCAACTATGTCTTGTAAATCGGTAAGAACGTGGTACGGGGTACGCACATATTCGGATAGTCCGATAACCGAATTTACTGCCAACATATCGGAGATCTCATGGGTCGCTTCCCGAAGATGCAGCGATGACATTTGACTCGAACAGAATTAATCTAGGTTTAATTATGAGAAGGAGAAAATTAATCTAGGATTAATTACGGCAATAATTTTTCTGGGATAAAATTCAAATAGTAGAGAGAGAACGATTAATTTGGAATTAATCGATTAAATAATATATTTGATATATTAAATGAAATTAGATTTCATAACGGAATTAAAATTGGATTTTAATTTGGGCGAACGAATTATTTTAGAATTAATTCACGAGCGACTTTAATAGTAATTTTACAAGGCATAAATATTTAATTAAATTTGATTTAACTAAGCCACAACAGAAAATTCGTTAATTCGGAATTAACGAACCTGAGCCCGAAATGTTTTAGCGGGCCCACTCAGATTTTGAATTTAAAGTGGGGTCCACAAGTCACATCACTAGTCAATTTTGTTTACCTTTTGGTTGATGGAAGTTGGTGGTTGGTGGAAGCTTATTTCTTACACAAGCTTAATTTAGTTTTTGATGTGTGATTGACCTTTACCTAATTGGATTTTGGTATATGGTATTTGATTTTTTGGAAAACAAATACATAACACACAAAAACAAAACAACTTCTCTCTCTCCCTACCATAAAGCCGAAACTTCTCCTATTCTCCTAGAAAATTTGTTGCAAATTTTCTTCTTTGCTAGCACATTCAAAGATCAAACAAAGGTTTTAGAGAAACTTTCCCATTGAGTTTGGAATTCAAAGTTCTAGCTTGGAGCTCAACATACAATCAAAGAGGAGCTTGGAGCACTACACAAAGGTTGTAAATTTTTGTATTCTCTACATCCCTTAGCCGATCAAAGTGAGTATATTTCCGCAACTTACTTTGTTAATTCACACAATTTTATGCATAAATGATCTTGGGATTGATCTTAGAGACCCAACAATGGTATCAGAGCCAATTTTAAGCATGAAATTATAAGGGTTCATAAACTTGAATTTGGGTAATTTTGCTTGGAGCATGATTTTGTCAAATTGAGTGTTTGGTTATCTTTGGATTATGATAACTTAGAGTTATGCATGATTAATTTGGATAAAAATTGATTAGATAATTTTTCCCTAAATTCCTTTTAATGACCGAAACATTGGACCCTTGTAGCTCTTGGTGATTTTGATTTTTTAGACCATTGGATGTGTTTAAAATGCATGGATATATTGATTTGTGATTTAATTGGATTGAAATCAAAATTGAAGAATAAATCCCATGATTGCCGCGAGCCTTGGAAGCATGTTGGAGTTTGATTTTGCTTTAATAATGTTGGACATGTATTGAAAAAGATTAAGCATGATTAATTAATTAAATTGGTATTTTGGAAATGTTAATTTAAATAATTAATTATGGGTATACACTTTAATTAAATAAATTGTGATATTTGAAATATTGGAATTTAATTAATTAGGCTTCAATTTGGAATTGGGCTATTGATGTTATATTTGGGCCTTATGGGATTGGTTGGGCCAAATTGGTTTAGGATAATTGGATTGGATCCAAATTGGGCATAAAACCATTCCATAAAGTTCAAATATAATAATTGGGCCTTTAAATATTTAATTGGGCCTAATGGGCCAAAATTAATTTTATGGCAAATGGAGATTCCTTATTGGACTTTGGTTGCCAAAGTCAATGCCTTAAGAAATTAATTAAAAGCCCATTGGACTTTAATTAAATAGACATTGGATGTTAATTGGGCCTTCGAGACCCATTAAGATTGGATTTAGAATCTAAGTCTAAAAGGCACATAATTAAGTGTAATTATTTAATTTGGAATTAAATATGAATTAGTATTGAATACAAATAAAATTGGATTTAAAATTGTAGTTCGATATAATTCAAGAATACGCACTTTGAGTACTTATTCTTAAACGAGTTCGACTCGCGCAAATCAAATCGTTGTTTGAACATTGGATGATCACTTAATTCAAAGATTAATTAATTGGATTAGATTGATTGAATAACATGCTTTGTGTGAATACATGGATGTATTGTAAGAATAATGTATATCAGATGGATATCAGATGGGTGAGGGCAATTTTGGAAATTATTGTAATAAATTTACAATTTATTAAATTGGACCTGCGTGTCCAGCCTTTATCTCTCGACTCTTTGTAATTCTCTTCTCACCAATTCCCCTCAATGTTTATGAGGTTTCTTTATTGTATTATGTAATTGGGTAGAAGTTAGAATAGTGCTAGCCGGGGAGAGGAAATAGAGTGATTTGTTCTAGGAACAATTTGTGAGATATCCATCCGCATATCATTATTATTTTATTTATCGCGCCTTATTATGCTTTTAGAATGCATGCTTAAGGGTGTATGATGAGACCTAATTAAAGATAATTAATTGGTTTTCAATTACGCGAAAAACCCTCAATCAATATTAAGCGTTTTCCTTCCATTGAATGGTTCTTCTCAAGATCCAAGATTGGCATTGGTTTGTTGGCCAAAGTCAAGATCAATGTCCATCGCGAATGTGTTTGAACCATGAAAGCTTTGTTCCATATCGCATGTCTTGGGCAAGTTGTGATTTGTTGGCCAAAGTCAAGGTGACTTCTTGTTCATCGACATGGATTACGAAGTTTTCCAAGGTCAATGGGTACCGCTTAACTGGAATCATTAAGCTTGTTGAGCCAAAGCCAAGACTTAGTTGATTCAGAGAAAAGGTTAGGAAAATATATTGGATATATTGGCATATATATTGTATATATGTTTCAGACTTGGAGGTCCACCTACCGGATCTAGGAATTGGATGAGATCCAATTGATCTTAGAGATCTACCTAGTTAAATATCATACAGCTTGTTGTCCAAAGTCAAGGTTGTGTGTTATTTAACGGGATCCTAGCCCACTAGGAAACTAGGTTCTCGAGTACTCAATAGAGGGTTAGAGGCTCGCCGAAAAATAGTGGGAGGCAAGTATTAAATTTGCAATTTTGCTTAACTACTTACCAACACGCGCTCATTTCATTTTCGTCATTAAAATATTTATATATATTAGTTGGACTAATATTCAATTGTTGTTTTAATTAAACAGTTGGACTGTATTCAAACTACTTCATTTATAGTTGATTATATAATTGGATTACAGTAAGAAATATATTTGAATTTAACTAATCAAATAGTAGTTGATTATATAGTTAGACTATAGTAATCATTATATTCGATTGTACCCGAAATCGTTGATTGGATAGTTGGACTATTGGAATCAAGATAACTGAAAGATTAGCGTTTAAAACATAATCCTGGGTGAAAATGTGTTTAAGCGGCTTCAATTTTCAAATTGGAAATAGAACCTCAGGATAGTCCTGGGAGCAAAGAAGTTACTTTATTTGATAGAGTGACATCTCGGGCCTAAGCCCGGAGTTGAGCAAATATTGGAGCATGAGCTTTGGAAGACTCATGGTGAAGATAACTTTAGTGCTCAATTTGTTATGCTTGCCGCAATGATTCCTTAATTTCTTTGTCAGAACTAAGAATTAGATCCTTATAGTATGATATTGAAATTGAAGGATCTTCATAGATCTATTCTTAAATCTTAGAAGTACTAATTGCAATAGAAAACTCTTGGAGAGTTAATGGCTATGCTCAAGGAGACAGAGACGGAGCTAAAAAAAAGGGCAAGAAGCGCAAGACACATCTTACTTCGACATCTCGGAAGGCCAAGGCTTGGCTGAAGGCTTCTGAGGTTGTGAAGAAAAGGGCAAAGGCTAAATCGTCACAGTCTTCTGGGAAAACAAAGGACATATCCCAAGATATCTGCCTAAACTATGGCAAACGGGGTCACTGGAAGCGTGACTGCCGTATGGACAAAGGCAGACATGAAGGAAGTGAAGACGGGCAAGGCTCCGACTTCATGTATGTTTGTTATAAACATGTCCACTACTGGTTTTAAAATTAGATTTTAGATACTGGATGTGGTACATAAACATATGTACTGATGTGTGGGATCTGCTGATTAGCAGGAGACTGGCTTCAGTTGAGATCGACCTATGAGTCGGAAACAGGACATGAGTCATTGTTTTGGCCGTAGAAACCTAAGTTTTAGAACTACCCTTTTGGGCATGTACTTAAATTAGCAGACTGTTATAATGTATCTAGTTTGACTAGGAACATTATCTCTGTATCTAGTTTAACCTGTTGCGGGTATACCTTTATATTCTAGAAGACTAAGTGTTTTGTTTATAAAGATGATATTGAGATAAGCACATTAGATGTGAATAATATTATTTATATTTAGAATATAAATGAATCTCAAACATATAATATGACAAACAAAAGCTCAAACTTATAAATTTGTTGAGACTTAAAAGTGCATTATTGTCTGGGACACATTAACAAGACTCGTATATCCACACTTTCGAAGATTGGATACTAGGAAAGATTTGATTGTAATTCAAACGATGTCTACGAATCTAGTTTATTAGGCAAAGTGCCTAAAACACCTTTTAGTTGGTAAAAGTGCTAGTGCCACCGATCTGTTAGCCCTCGTTCATAGTGACGTAAGTGGGCCATGTCTAGCTAGGCTAGAGATGGATATGAATACTTCGTAACCTTTACGGATGTGGCATCCCGTTACAGTTATGTGTATCTTATGAAACACAAGTCAGAAACTTTTGAGTAATTCAAAGAGTTTCGACACAAAGTAGAAAACAGATTAGCAAAAGTATTAAAAATATTACGGTCGGACCATAGTGAAACATACTTAAACATATGAGTTTCAATATTACTTGAAAGAGTATAGTATTCTTTCACAGTGGACTCCTCCTGGGACACCTCAATTTGACGGTGTGTCCGAACAGAGAAACCGAACTTTGTTGGACATAGTAAGGTTAATGATGAGTCGCTCTGAGCTACCAATTTCCTTCACGGGATACGCATTAAACAATGCAATACTTATTTTAAATCATGTTCCATGAAAATCCGTTAGACAGACTTCATATTAGATATGAATAGGAAAGAAATCGGGTTTCTCATTCCTGAAGATTTGGGAATGCTGGGCATACGCTAAATGTTTGGATTGTACCAAACTAGAACCCAAATCGGATAAGTGCCTATTTGTAAGTTGTCCTAGGGAAAAAAAGTATAGTACTTATACAACTCATAAGAGAACAAAGTAATTGTTGCTCTCCATGCGGTTTTCCTAAGAGGAATTCCTATATGCAGTGGTTAGTGGGAGGAAAGTAAAACTCGATGAAAATCAGAGTAATACTGTTCCTGGCACCGACTCTTTCACGGAACACAAACAGTTTATCAGGGATGAAACTATACCAATAATCTTCGAATACACAAGAACCGCATAGGTCGGAGAGAGACAGAAAACAACCTGAGAGTTATGGGTTTCTGATCTCACCTCATGTAGATATCAATCTTATTGAGGAAGACTAACCTGCTACGTATGAGGAACTGATACAAGGTATCGACTCCTTTTATGGCAAAGTGCCATGAAGTTCGAAACGGATTCCATGTATACCAACTAAGTTTGGACATTGGTTGATGTACCAGAAGGCATTGTGCCTATTGGTACTAAATGAGTCTTCAAGGAAGACATACATGGATGTCAACATACAAATGTATGAAGCTAGGCTTGTAAGAAAAGGGTATCATCAACGACCTAATGTTGACTACGACGAAACCTTTTACCCGTTTCCATGATTAAATCCATTCGGATAATGCTTGCTAATGCTGCATGTTTCATTTATGAAAAATGGCAGATGGACGTCAAAATCACTTTCCTTAACGGAAAATTTTTGGAGGATGTTTACAACAGCCTGACGGATTTGTCGTACCATAATATACAAACAAGGTTTGCAAGTTAAATCGATCCATTTATGGATTGAAGCAAACATTGTGTTCTTGGAACCAAAGTTTTGATGAGATCATAATGGTATATGATTTCATTCAAAACGAATATGATTCTTGTGTATATAAGAAGGTTAGTGGGAGCGCACTGACAATGAATGTCTTATAAGTTGATGATGTATGGCTTCTTGGCAATAAAATTCTCATAATATAATCGGTGAAAGCATGGCCTTCATTAAAATTCTCCATGAAATACCTAGGAGAAGCATGCTTTATTCTAGGAATAAAGATCTACTGGGATAGATCTAGAACGTTGCTGACAACCCTCCCAGAGTTCGTATGTTTTTGAAATGTATGTGACCTCATCTCTCATATGCTTTGAGCATATGTAGACACTATAAGGCCAATCCTGGTGATGGTCAGTGGATTGATGTAAAGAACATCCTTTAATATCTTGGACGAACTAAGGATGCTTTCTGATAATATGGGGAAATGAGAACTTGAGGTGACTAGGTTCACCGCTGCAAGTTTCCAAACCAACATAGATGACTTTAAGTCGCAATAAGGTTACATATTTAGTTTGAATAATGGAACATTGAGCTGGAAATTTTCCAAGCAAGATACTGTTGCCGAATAAATAACAAAAGCGGAACATTGCCGTAGCTGAGGCAGCAAAAGAAGCATTTTTGGATCTATATAATCCTAATTGGATTATGTATTGTTCTGTAAGAAACTGAGCTAGGCTACAGCACAGGCTAAAGAATTACGGTCTCATCAATGATCCAAGTATGTACTGCGACTAATTCATCTGATTCGTTCGATCATAAACCGTGGTGATGTGATGATCGAATAAAACGCATCAGATGATAACATTGCAAATCCGCTGACGAAAGCTGTTTCTCAGCAGAAGTTTGAGCGACCTGTACATTGTTCAGGTGTAGGACACTTGAGTGATTGGCTATAGACCACGTGGGATATTGTTGGACAATTATGACCCATTGCATCACTATTTATACAGAACATGGTGTTGTTGTACAAATAAACTATGTGACCAAGGAAATTGCTCTTTTATCATTTGTAATTAGATTACCAAGATATATAAATGATAAAAGTCTATATGATTAGTACCAAATTAATAATATATAAGACAATATTAATCCACTAAGGTTTAATCATTAAATATCCATAGTCGTAGTATTATCGAGACTGAACATCGATAATGCGGAATAGACTAGTATTACACTTGTGCATGTTATGGAAGCGTAACGACATAGTTCTCATATATTTGGGTATTGGATACTCATGCAAGTGAAATATAAGGTTTTATTTACCGATGGTACGGAAACAACTGCACTCTGGATAGACCCCTCGAAATCCAATTGGTAGTATGACTATGTGTCTATGGGAATCTGAATCAGTGAAGGTGTATTTGGGCTTAACCTGAGACTTGCACCGTTAATACTTGCGACAATCAGTATACTTTGGTTTTGGTTGTCCGGGGCTTTAACAAGTTCTTTGTACGCCTCTTCTGGGTATACTGAGAATCGTAGTGTATTGGGTGTGATGTCAAGATGGAAGTATCACTTCAGTCATATGGAGATGATGATCACATTGTTGGACAGTTATGACCCATATCGTCACTATTTGTACAGATCATGGTGTTGTTGTACAAATTAACTATGTGACAAAGAAGATTACTCTCTTATCATTTGTCATTAGATCACCAAGATATATAAATGATAGGAGGTCCATATGATTAGTTCCTGGATTGAGATGATATGAGACAGTATCAATCCACAAAGGTTAAATCATTAAAAATCCCTAGTTAGAGTATTATCGAGATTGGACATCGATAATACGTAAAAGACTAGTATTACTCTTATGCGCGTTGTGAGGGCATAACATCACAGTTCTCATATATTTGGGTATATGATACTCATGCAAGTGTAATAGGATGTTGTGTTTTACCGATGGTACGTAAAACAGCTTCGCTCTGGATAGACTCCTCGGAATTCCATTGGTAGTATGACTATGTGTCTATGGAAATTCGAAATCAGGGTAGGTGTATCTGGTCTTAACCTGAGACTTGCACCGCTAATACTTGCGACAATCAATATACTTTGGTTTTAGGTTATCCAGTGCTTTAACAGGTTCTGTGTACGCCTCTACTGGGTATATTGAGAATTGTAGTGTATTGGGTGTGATGTCAAGACAGAAGAATAACTCTAGTCATAGTGGAGATGATGGTCACGTTGGATACGGAAGTGGTTCTCTTATGTACTGTAGTCATCGGGATAAAATGACTAGGTCATGTTTATCCGATTATAGAGACTAGTTTCCAGAGATCTGATATGTGCTTCGTACGGGGCAGACATAATTCCAGCCCCAGGCCTAGCACGTGACATCCGATGCTGGATCGAAATACGCAATACTATGTATACTACGCCTGATATAGATCACATATTCCTCTAAGGATATTTCTGGAGAATTGGGTAGGCATGGCGCTTTGCTAGAAGCCAATATTGTCTTGTAAATCGGTATAAACGTAGTACTAGGTACTTACGTGTTCGGATAGTCCGACAACCGGATTTACTGCCAACATATCCGGGGATCTCATGGGTCGCTTCCCGAAGATTCACCGATAACGTATGACTTGCACTTAATTAATCTGGGATTAATTAGATGAGAGAGAATATTAATCTGGGATTAATTAAGGAGATATTTTATCTGGGATAAAATATTAATTAAAGAGAGAAAACGATTAATTTGGAATTAATCGATAAAATAATATTTTCGATATATTATACGAAATTGGATTTCGACGCGGAATTGAAATTAGATTTTAATTCGGACGAACGAGTTAATTTAGAATTAATACGTTAGCGACGTGAATAGTGATTTCTCTAGGCATAATCATTTAATTATGTCGCAACGGAAAATTCATTAATTTGGAATTAGCGAACCCGAGCCCGGGAGTGTTTGCGAGCGCATTCGTATTTCGAATTCGAGTGCGGTACGCAAGTCACATCAAACGTCAAATCACTTGTCACTTTGAGTGATGTGACAACTTGTCACTTGATTGATTGAGTGATGTGAATAGTTGATGTGGTGGTTGAAGGCATTTATGGATTGACTTTTGGAAAGCAATTTATGTATTTGATTTTTAGAAAATCATTTACTAATTTTGAAACAACCTAACACACAACACTTGACTCTCTCTCTCACTTCTTCTTCTTTCCCATTCACGCCCAAAGAGGGTTGTTTTCTTCTTTTTCTTGCCCTGTCACTGCCGAGAGATAAGGAAGAAGAAAAGAAAGATTGTGGTAATTTTTCATGAGTGCTAGCACACAATAGAGTCTTGCGAAGGTGATAGGGAAACCCACTCGTAAGCTTGGAATCACATCACGAAAGCTTGGAGCTTGGAAGATGATCCATGGCAGATATTTTCGAGACCAAATTCAGCTCACTACCGAATGCACCTTGGAGGAGGACTTGAAGTTTTTGTGTTCGTCGCATCGCCTCAACCGATCATTGTGAGTATTCTGCACCTCCTTGAATATATTCACATGTTGTTTCTATGCTTGATTCGATCCTCGGGACTTAGAGATTTCCCAACAATGGTATCAGAGCGTTGATAAAGCATGAAACTTGATTTAGGGTTAAAATTGGGTAAAATGTATTTGAGCTTGATTTGATGAAATTGGATGATTGAGTATGTTTAAATGTAGTTTAATTGAAGTTTGATTGGATCAATTTCATGAAATATTGTTTGGAACAATTTTCCCCAATTGTTGAGGCTTGGCCGAGAGACATAAGAACCCTAATGTCTTGGTATTTTTGATTTTGATTCATTGGAATCATGTTGGGAAAGTTGATTGTGGATTTAATTGGATTAAAACCGAATCGATTTGTAAAAACCCTAATTGCCGAGACTTTAATGCATGAAATGGGTTTGATTTTTGATCAATTATGTTGGACACTAATTGTTGTTAATGAGCATGATTAATTAGGCTAATTGGTATTTTGGAAATATTGATTTGGGTAATTAATTATGCTATACACTTTGGTTAATTAAATATGAAATTTGGAATTTTTATGATTTAATTAATTGGGCTAATTTTGGAAATTGGGCATGAAAAGTTGTTATTGGGCTTTAATGAGCTTGGTTGTACCAAGATTGGTTTAGGCAAATTGGTTGGATCCAATTGGGCCCAAAACCACTTCCATAAAAGTCCAATTATGACTTAATGGACCTTTAATATTTTAATTGGGCCTAATGGGCCTAAATTGATTTCTAGGCTTATGAGGTTATTCCTTGATTGGGCTTTGGTTATTGGGTTTGACCCAAGTTGACCAAAAGTCCATGCCTTATGAAATTAATTAAAAGCCTATTGGACTTTAATTAAATTTAACATTGGATGTTAATCGGGCTTTGAGACCCGTAACGATTAATTTGGAATTTAAGTCGTAAAGGTTATTAATAAAGTGTAATATTTAATTTGGAATTAAATAAGTGAATTAGTATTAAATACATATTAAATGGATTTAATGTTGTAGTTTATTTAATTCAAGAATTCGTACTTTGAGTACTTATTCGCAAAACGAGTTTGACTCGCGCAAAATCAAATCGTTGTTTGAACATTGGATGGTCATTAATTATTAGATTAATTAATTGGTTAGATTGATTGATAACATGCTTGTGTGGATACATGGTTGCGATGCATGAATAATGTATATTAGATGGATATTAGATGGGTGGGGCAATTTTGGAAATTGTTGTAATAAATTTAGAATTAATTAATTGGACCTGCGTGTCCAGCCTATTACCTCTTTACTCTATGTATTTCTCTTCTCACCTATTCCCGTCAATGTAAATGAGGTTTCTTTAGAAGTGTTATGTAACGGGTAGAAGTAATACTTGTGCTAGCGGGAGAGAGGAAATTGAGAGATTTATTCTAGGAACAATGTGTTGAGTATCATATGATTATTATTTATTTACGCTCCTTATTATGTGTTTAGAATGCATGTTTAAGGGTGTATGATGATGAGACCTTAACAAAGATAATAAATTGGTTGCCAATTTGCACGCGAAAAACCCTCACAAAATATTAAGCGTTTTTTCCTTCCATTGAGTGATTCTTACTCAAGATCTAAGACTGGCATTGGTTTGTTGGCCAAAGTCAAGACCTTTGTCCGTCGAAGATGTGTTTGAATCATGAAGGCTTTGTTCCATATTGGTGTCTTGTCCAAGTTGTGGTTTGTTGGCCAAAGTCAATACCACTTCTTGTCCATCGACATTGATTACGAAGCTTTCCAAGGTCAATGGGTCACGCTTAACTGGGATCACTAAGTTTGTTGTGCCAAAGCCAAGGCTTAGTTGATTCAGAGGTAAAAGGTTAGGTAATATATTGGATATATTGGCATATATAAGATATATGTCAGACTTGGATGTCCCCCTACTGGATCTAGGAATTGGATGAGATCCAATTGATCTTAGAGATCCTACCTAGTTAATTATCATACAATTTGTTGGCCAAAGTCAAGATTGTGTGTTATTTAACTGGATCCTAGCCCACTAGGAAACAAGGTTTCCCGAGTACTCCACAGGGTTAGAGGCTCGCCGAAAAAAGAGTGGGAGGCAAGTATTAAATTTGCAATATTCGTTTAGTAACTTGCCATACGCGCTCATATCAAAGTTTTACGTCAAATAAATTATTTATTAGTTCGACTAATAATTAATGTTGTTTTAAATAAACAGTTGGACTGTATTCAAAATATTTCATTTATAGTTGATTATATAATTGGATTATAGTAATCAATATATTTGAATTAACAAATTAAATTATAGTTGATTATATAGTTGGACTATAGTAATCATTATAATAAATAGTACCTAAAATCGTTGTTTAAATAGTTGGACTATTAGAATCAAGATAAAATTGAAAGATTGACATTTAAAACATAATCCTAGGGAAAATGTATTTAAATGGTTTAATTTTCAAATTGGGAATAAAATTTCAGGATGGTCCTGGAAACTAATAAGTTACTTTATTTGATAAAATAACATATTAGGCCTAAGCCCGAAGTTAAGCAAATAGTAGAGCATGATATTAGGAATATTCATGTGATGATAACTTTAGTGCTTAATCCATTATACTTGTCATATAGACTCCTTAATTTCTAAATCAGAACTAAGGATTAGATCCTTAAAGTATGACCATGAAATTGAAGGATATTCATAAATCTATTTTTAGATCTTAGAAGTACTATATTGCAATAGTAAACTCTTGGAGAGTTAATGGCTATACTCAATGAGTCAAAGCCAAAGTTTGCAATAAGGCAAGAAGCACAAGGCGCATCTCATTTCGACATTCTAGATGGCCAAGGCTTGGCCAAAAGCTTATGGAATGTGAAAAAAAGGCAAAAGGAAAAATCATTATAATCTTCTGGGAAGATAAATGACATATCCCAAAATGTCTGCCTAAATTGTGGCAAACGGGATCGCGGAAGCGTGACTGCCGTTTGGACAAAGCAGACATTAAGGAATTGAAGACGGGCAAGGCTCTGACTTAAAATATGTTTGTCATAAATATGTTCACTACTAGTATTAAAATTGGATTTTAGATACTTAGTGTGGTACATAAATATGTACTGATATGCAGAATCTGCTGTAAGCAGGATACTGACTTCAGTTGAGATTTATCTACGAATCGGAAACGGGACGACAGTCGCTGTTTTAACCGTAGATACCTAAATTTAGGAACTACCTTTCGGGTATGTACTTAAATTAGAAAACTGTTACAATGTAACTGGTTTAACTAGATACATTATCTCTATATCAGGGATTAACCCGTTGCAGGTATACCTTTATATTCTAGAACACTAAAGTGTTTTATTATATAAAGATGATATTGAGATAAACAAATTAGATATGAATAACAATATTTATATTTTGAATATAAATAAATCTCAAACATATAACATGACAAACTAATAGCTCAAACTGATTTGATCAGATAAAACTTAATAGTGGAATTGTTGTCTGGGACACAATTAAACAAGACTCGTATATCCACGCTTTTGAAGAGTGGATACTAGGACAAATTTGATTCTATTCAAATAAAGTCTACGAATCTAGTTTATTAGGCAAAGTGCCTAAAACACCTTTTACTTGGTAGACGTGTAAGTGCCACCGATATGTTAGCCCTAGTTCATAGTGAAGCAAGTGGGCCCATATCTAGCTAGGCTAGAGGTGGATATGAATATTTCGTGACCTTTACGGATGTGGCATCGCGTTATGGTTATATGTTTCCTTTGAAACACAAATCGAAAAATTTTACAGTTTCGACGCTAAATAGACAAACAGATCGGCTAAAGTATTAAAACACCATGGTTAGACCATGATGAAAATACTTAAGCAATAAGTTTCTCTAATACTTGAAAGAGTATAATATTCTTTCAATGAGGACTCCTCCCGGAAAACGTCATTTTGACGGTGTTTCCGAACAGAGAAATTGAATTTTGTTGGACATGATAAGGTTAATCTTGAGTCGCTCTGAGCTACCATTTCCTTCAACGGATACGCATAAACAGTGCATAACTTATTAGATATGAACAGGAAAGAAACCGGGTTTTCTCATTCCTGATGATTTGGGTATGCTGGGCATATGTTTGGATGATACCAAACTAGAACCCAAAATTTTGATAAGTGCCAAGTTGTAGGTTATCCTAGGGAAACCAAAGTATAGTACTTATGCAACTCAAAAGAGAACAATGTAATTGTTGCTCGCCATGCGGTTTTCCTAAAGAGGAATACCTATATGCAGTGGTAAGTGGGAGGAAAGTAAAACTCGATGAAAATCAGAGTAATACTATTCCAGGCACCGAGTCCTTAATGGAACACAAATATTTCATCAAGGATGAAACTATACCAACAATCTTCAAATACACAAGAACCACGTGAGTCGGAGAGAGTCAGAAAACAACCTGGGGTATGGGTTTCTGATCTCACCTCATAAAGATGTCAATCTTATTGAGGAATACCAACTGAATACGTATGAGGAAGTAATACAAGGTATCGACTCCCTATTATGGCAAAGTGCCATGATTTCTGAAATGGATTCCATATAAACCAACTATGTTTGGATACTAGTTGATGTACCACAAGGCATTGTGCCTATTGGTACTATATAAGTCTTCAAGGAAGACATACATGGAAGGCAACATACCAACGTACTAAACAGGCTTATAATGAAAAGGTATCGTTATCAACATTGTGTTGATTACGAAGAAACCTTTACCTGCTAAACAAGGTTGCAGGTTATTCGATCCATGTTTGGATTGAAGCAAGCATTAATTCTTGGAATTATCGTTTTAATGTAATCATAATGGTGTATGATTTAATTCAAAACGAAAATGATTCTTATGTATATAAGAAGGTTAGTGGGAGCGCACTGACATTGAATGTCCTGTATAATATTGACATGTCATTTCTTGGAAATGATTTTCCTATAATACAATCGGTGAAAGCTTGGCTTTCGAGAAAATTCTTCGTAGAATTCTTGGGAGAAACAACCTTTATTCTAGGAATAAAGATCTACTGGGATAGATTTAAAGTTGTTGATTACTCTCCGAGAACTCGTACATTGAAATAAATGTACGCGACCTGGTGTCTCATACGCTTTGAGCATATGGATTCACAATCAGGCCAATCCTAGTGATAATCACTGGATTGATGTTAAGAACATCCTTTAGTATCTTAGGAACTATGGATGCTGTCTTAAAATATGGAGAAGGAGAACTTGAAGTGACTGGGTTCACTACTGCAAGTTTCCTAACCGATAAAACGACTGTAAGTCGTAACAACGGTACTATACAGTTTGAATAACAGAACAGTGAGCTAAAAATCTTCCAAGCAAGATACTGTTACCGAATAAACAACAAAAGTGGATTATTGCTGCAACTGAGGCAGGAATAGAAGGCTTCTGGATTGATAATAATCTAATTAGATTAGATATAGTTCTGTTAGCAGCTGAGCTAGGCTTCAGCACAGGCTAAAGAATTAATGGTCTCATCAACAATCCAGATACATACTTCGACTATTCATCTGATTCGTTCGGATCATACATCGTGGCGATGTGATGGCCGTATAAATCGCATCAGATGATAATCATGCAAATCCGTTGACGAAAGTCTTTTCTCAGTAATTTGAGCGAACCGTACATAGTTCGGGTGTAGGACACTTGAGTGACTGGCTATAGGCCAAGTGGGAGATTGTTGGAACAGATCATGGTGGTTTGTTTGTACAAATTAACTATGTGACAAAGAAGATTGCTCTCTTATCATTTGTGATTAGATCACCAAGATATATAAATGATAGGAGGTCCATATGATTAGTTCCTAGATTGAGATGATATGAGACAGTATCAATCCACGAAGGTTTAATCATTAAAAATCCCTAGTCAGAGTATTATCGAGATTGGACATCGATAATACGTAAAAGACTAGTATTACACTTGTGCGTGTTGTGAGGGCATAACGGCATAGTTCTCATATATTTAGGTATAGGATACTCATGCAAGTGTAATAGGATGTTGTGTTTTACGATGGTACGGAAACACATCTTCGCTCTGGATAGACCCCTCGGAATTCCATTGGTAGTATGACTATGTGTCTATGGAAATCCGAAATCAGGGTAGGTGTATCTGGTCTTAACCTGAGACTTGCACCGCTAATACTTGCGACAATCAATATACTTTGGTTTTAGGTCGTCCAGGCTTTAACTGGTTCTGTGTACGCCTCGGCTGGGTATATTGAGAATCGTAGTGTGTTGGTGTGATGTCAAGACGGAAGTATCACTCCAGTCATAGTGGAGATGATGGTCACGTAGGATACGGAACTGGTTCTCTTATGTACTGCTGTCATCGGGATAAAATGACTAGGTCATGTTTATCCGATTATAGAGACTAGTTTCCAGAGATCTGATATGTGCTTCGTACGGGGCAGACACAATTCCAGCCCCAGGCCTAGCACGTGACATCCGATGCTGGATCGAAATACGCAATACTACGTATACTACGCCTGATATAGATAACATATTCCTGTAAGGATATTTCTGGAGAATTGGGTAGGCATGGCGCTTTGCTAGAAGCCAACCTTGTCTTGTAAATCGGTATAAACGTAGTACTAGGTACTTACGTGTTCGGATAGTCCGACAATCGGATTTACTGCCAACATATCCGGGGATCTCATGGGTCGCTTCCCGAAGATTCGCCGATGACGTATGACTCACATTTAATTAATCTGTGATTAATTAGATGAGAGAGAATATTAATATGGGATTAATTACAGAGATATTTTATCTGGGATAAAATATTAATTAAAGAGAGAAAACGATTAATTTGGAATTAATCGATAAAATAATATATTCGATATATTATACGAAATTGGATTTCGACGCGGAATTGAAATTAGATTTTAATTCGGGCGAACGAGTTAATTTAGAATTAATTCGTTAGCGATGTGAATAGTGATTTCGCTAGGCATAATCATTTAATTACGTCACAATGGAAAATTCGTTAATTTGGAATTAGCGAACCCGAGCCCGAGAGTGTTTGCGAGCGCATTAACATTGTGAATTCGAGTGCGGCACGAAAGTCACATCAAGCGTCAAATCGCTAGTCACATCAAGCGTCAAATCACTTGTCACTTTGAGTGATATGACAACTTTCACTTGATTGATTGAGTGATGTGAATAGTTGATGTGGTGGTTGAAGGCATTTATGGAATGACTTTTGGAAAGCAATTTATGCATTTGATTTTTAGAAAATCATTTACTAATTTTGAAACAACCTAACACACAACACTTGACTCTCTCTCTCTCATTTATTCTTCTCTCCCATTCACCCCCAAAGAGGGCTGTTTTCTTATTCTTCTTGCACTGTCACTGCCGAGATATAAGGAAGAAGAAAAGAAAGATTGTGGCAATTTTTCATGAGTGCTAGCACACAATAGAGTCTTGCGAAGGTGATAGGGAAACCCACTCGTGACCTTGGAATCACATCACGAAAGCTTGGAGTTTGGAAGATGATCCATGGCAGATTTTTTGGAGACCAAATTCAGCTCACTGCCGAATGCACCTTGGATGAGGACTTGAAGTTTTTGTGTTCGTCGCATCGCCTCAACCGATCATTGTGAGTGTTTCGTACCTCCTTGAATGTATTCATATGTTGTTTCTATGCTTGATTCGATCCTCGGGACTTAGAGATTTCTTAACACACGTAGGATACGTAACTAGTACTCTTATGTACTGCAGTCATCGGGATAATATGACTAGGTCATGATTATCCGATTTTAGAGACTAGTTACCAGAGATCCGATATATGCTTCGTACGTGGCAGACACAATTCCAGCCCTAGGCCTAGCATGTGATATCGATACTGGATCGTAATACATAATACTACGTATACTACATCTGACACAGATTACATATTCCTTAAAAGAATATTTCTGGAGAATTGGGTAGGCACGGCGCTTTGCTAGAAGCCAACCATGTCTTGTAAATCGACAAGAATGTGGTACGGGGTATGCACATATTCGGATAGTCCGATAACCGGATTTACTGCCAACATATCCGGAGATCTCATTGGTCACTTCCCGAAGATGCACCGATGAGGTTTGACTCGAACATAATTAATTTGGGATTAAATATAAGAGAGAGAAAATTGATCTAGGATTAATTACGACAAGAATTTATCTGAGATAAAATTCAAATAGTAGAGAGAGAAAGATTAATTTGGAATTAATCGATTAAATAATATATTTGATATATTAAATGAAATTAGATTTCATAACGGAATTAAAATGGATTTTAATTCGGGCGAACGAATTAATTTAGAATTAATTCACGAGCGACTTTAATAGTAATTTTACAAGGCATAATTATTTAATTAAATTTGATTTAATTAAGTCGCAACGGAAAATTCGTTAATTCAGAATTAAAGAACCCGAGCCCGAAATGTGTTTAGCGGGCCTACTCAGATTTTGAATTTAAAGTGGGGCCCACAAGTCACATCACTAGTCAACTTTGTTTACCTTTTGGTTGATGGAAGTTGGTGGTTGGTGGAAGCTTGTTTCTTACACAAGCTTAATTTAGTTTTTGATGTGTGATTGACCTTTACCTAATTGGATTTTGGTATATGGTATTTGATTTTTTGGAAAACAAATACATAACACACAAAAACAAAACAACTTCTCTCTCTCTCTCTACTATAAAGCCGAAACTTCTCCTATTTTCTTAGAAAATTTGTTGCAAATTTTCTTCTTTGCTAACACATTCAAAGATCAAACAAAGGTGTTAAGGAAACTTTCCCATTGAGTATGGAATTCAAAGTTCTAGCTTGGAGCTCAACATACAATCAAAGAGGAGCTTGGAGCACTACACAAAGGTTGGAAATTTTTGTATTCTGTACATCCATTAGCCGATCAAAGTGAGTATATTTATGCAACTTACTTTGTTAATTCACACAATTTTATGCTTAAATGATCTTGGGATTGATCTTAGAGACCCAACAATACCCCGCGTACCCATCCATGAAGGAATACAATTGGTATCCCACAATGGAGTCTACTAAAGAATATCCCGTAGGCATATGGTATTGATCTTTTGGCGTTGCTAAGTTTAAGTTTCGAAAATCTATGCATATTCTTAATTTTCTATTTTTCTTCATAACTGGGACAATATTTGACAACCATTCTACATATCTGATCTTCTTAATAAATTTTGCCTTTAATAGACGTTCGACTTCCTTCTTAATGTCAGACAAGACATTTGGTGAAAACTTCCTGGGAGGTTGTTTATATGGTTTGTAATTTGGAATGATAGGTAACTTGTGCTCTACTAAAGTTGTATCAAAACCATGCATTTCCTCATAGTCCCATGCAAAGCAATCTCTATAACCTTTTAGTAGAGAAATTAGTTCTTTACATACCTGGGCATCAAGTTTCTCGCTAATATATGTGTTGCGCTTTTCGCCCTCGTCTCCCAGGTTCACCTCCTCAAGAACATCTTGCGCTCTCGTAATGCCCGTCTTCTAGTGTCCATTTAGATTGCATTCTAGATCCTTACTTTCTTCCTCTGGTCGTTCGTCCAAACAATCCACCCCGAATGACTCTCTTATGTTGTTTTCTACCTGGTGAGTCAATAGTTGTCCTTTTAAGGCCAATATTACAGCCTGAGCGTCGAGTTCGACTTTTCGTTCCTGAAAATAAGCCATTAAGTTGGCTTTTGCAGCCGCGAGCACGGCTTGTTTTTTAATTTGCTCGCCCCTTATCATTCGACTTGCTGGTTTCTTGGCCATGCTCTGGATTCTCAAAGGTCCATATGCTTGGCCTCTTTTGCATGAATAAGCCATTCAATAACTCCATGTCGTATGGCTCATCATTTTGGGCAACTACGGATGTGTTCCCTTTTTCATTCGACATTCTTATTAGTCTATAATTTCCTTCATACTTGAAATTTTCTGCCGAATTTATTTCTGCCGTGAAAGGTCTATTATCAGCGTGCACCACTTCAACCTCGTCCCTCTGATTCCGAAAAAACAAACATTGATGGAGGGAATAGCATGTTATATGTGGTCGGTCCATTTATGACAAAAAAAAAAACCATCGTCTTGGTGGTGCTCCATACATGTAGGTCTAATGGGATGACTCATTTAGTCGTCGTTGCCTCCATTTAAGCTTGTGAGCAGCAAAAAGTCAGGTTGAGATTAGCTTCTGACTTTGCTAAACGCCCCAACATCCTAATCGGGATGGTATTAATGACTGTCCCGTTGTCGATCAATACTTTGGTGAATGGTATTCAATTTACCTTTGCCTTTACATATAATGGTCGGAGGTGTTTTGTCATTTGCTGCGGAGGTTTTGGAAATGTTACTTTCTCATGTACTCCTATTTCCATTATTCATCAATCACATGCATCATTTTGAGGTGAATTCTCCTTTGAGTCCCATCCGGAAGGTGGCAGCGAAGACGAGCCACTAAACGATGCATCACCAGTCTTGCCGGTGAATATCTTCTATTTTTCTGCTTTGGAAACAATTCATTTTAACTTGGGTTTTCCGTATAGTACAAGATATAGGGACCGTCGCATGTCTTCCCCCAAGGTTCCCACAGCTAGATTTCCAGCTTCGTATAATTCCTTAAGAAGTTGACTCTGCGATATCCCATTTCTTTATGCTTCAGTGCACAAATTAATTTCTTCTTCTACATCCATCATCTCTTCCTCTGAATCCTCCCCGCTTTCCGTGGTAAGTGCTGTAACTCCTATTTCCTCACTGTCATATACGTCTTCATTCCTTCTAGAGGTCTCATCATTTTCCCGTTTAAATTCCTCAGACAGTAAATAGTGATTAGCTACTATTGGTGGCATGCTGACAAATTGAAAAACAATGGGAGGTTCTTCATTGTCTGTTTCATCCCGCTTTTTCCATCGGTCAAACTTGGTTCGGTTTTTACATTCCTGACTGATTCCTTCTTCGCCATTGATGAGTGGTAAATAGATCACTATTTTCCACTCATTTGACTTAATATTTTGTATAGTTTCTTGAGTTTTGTGAATATTTTGATGTGTTTTGTGGTATTTTATAGATAAATGAAATAACAGGACTCTTTGGAGGTAATTCGGGGCCAAAACAGTGAAAAACAGAAAAAAGGCAATAATATAAATTTCCTACTAAAATACGCCGTTTGCTAAAATACGCCGTGCTAAAATGTGCCGTCTGCTAACGTGCGCCGGAGACTGCTAAAATGCGGCAGACACGTGGACCAATCAGAGAAGTTTTGCTATCATGCACTTGCTAACGTGCGCCTACCACTTGTCAACATCTACTAACGTGCGCCGGACACTTGTCACCCTCACATGCTGCCAACAATCATTATCAACACGTATCAATGCTGACGTCAACATCGCGACGTGCAATAACTTTCCACGTCGCGACGCTGACATAATTATTGAGCTGCCGACACTAGGGGTGTGCATTATTGGATTCGGATCGGATCAGACCGAATACGAATCTGATCTGATCCGATTAGTATTAGTTTGTTTGATCCGATAAGGTTTGATAGCCTTATCAAACTCGATCCGATCCGATAACCATCGTATCGGATCAGATTTGTTTGATCCGATTCGAATACATAACGAATCGGATAAATCCGATTTGATAACAGATTGGATTCCAATAGAGAATCCGATTTGATAATGAATCCGATAGTGGATTCGATTTGATAACGGATCCAATTTGATAAAATTGATTTGAATTTAAAGTTATCCGATCCGATTCGATAAAATTATTATGAATTTACAAATTTTCAAATAAATTTTTCTAATCGGTTCCGTTATCAAATCGGATTTGTTATCAAATCGAATCTACTATCAGATTTATTATCAAATCGGATTCTCTATCAGATTTCTAATCCGTTATCAAATCGGATTCAGATTTGTTATGAAATCGGATAAAATCCGATTCGATCCGATAGTTATCCAATTTATCCTATCCGATCCAAAATTCGACAAATGAACCAAACATGATTCGATTGGGTTCGATTGCCAAATCTGATCAGATGCCCACCCCTGGCCGACGCTGACCCCGCCACGTGTCCTCATCTCCGATAGTTCCGTACCACGCGTCTACCATCAACCGCGCGTCGCGACTCTTGAAGCCAAAAATTTTCTATAAGAGGCCGAAATTTCATTTGAAATTCATACTTTCTTCTAAGGAATTCCTTAAGAATACTAAGAAGATTGTATCTTGTTTGTTTATTTACAGCTTTCAGTATTTAATTTTCGCATTAGTACTTTCTTTTATTCACTTTTCAGTCTTTACATTCAGCATTTAATTTCATTTACTTTTACACAATATTACTTTCCTTTCTTTACTTTTCAGTAATGAGGAGGTAACTCCTCCCTGCTGGGGTGAAATGTAAAACTTTTATTACTAATATTTATATTAATCTCCCTGAATTATAATATATAAACTATTTAAAACCTGACTTAATGAGGATACTGCCTTTGTGGTCGGTTGAACTTAATTATAAAATTGGTTTTAACCTGACTAAACTGGATACCGCCTGTATGGTCGGTTGGAATTAATTATAAATTTGACTTAATCAGGATACCGCCTATATGGTCGGTTGGTAATATCACGCAAAGTTAATATATTATAATAATAGAGATATCTAAAATAGTAGTAATAAAAGTGGATCCTCTAACCCCCATCATTTTCTTTTATTGTACTTTTACATTTTTAAATTTCTAGCTTTTACTTCCAGCATTTACTTTATTTAATTTCCAGCATTTACTTTATGTCTTTTATTTTATTTAAGCTTTTATTAGCCTTAGATATGTGTCGTAACTAAGTCCGTTATCTGGGGTTGTAATGAATTCCAATATCACCGGTTTATAAGGGGTTATTTTACAGTTTGGGTAATATAAAAGTTTATTTATTAAGTCTTACGCTTAATGCTTCTTGTTAACTAGCCATTAATAAGATTGATCTAGTAAACTTAAAATAAACTTGACAAAGGAATTTTAGGTTTCAGCCTTAGACTTAATAGCCCACGATCTTCCTTGAGGATAAATAACCCTTTAATAGATTTCCTTACATGATAGACTTATACCTATCGGGCGGGGGTAGCCATAATTGGAACTTAATCTTAATGAATTCAGATAACCTTGTTGACATAGACATATGATTAATTGGGTTACACTGGGTATTTGCATCTGACCATCGACAGAGGCTTTTGCATAATTTCGTGTTCCAGTTAGTAAACCATATATTACCAAAACTTGAGATAACCACTTCATCTTTAAAAAGATATTGGAAGAATTCACAACCCTAGATAGTTTCTTAATATTGAATTTTCCTCAATCTACTTTCGCGCTATTTTATTTACTTGTTTTAATTTAAAATCACCATCCAATCAAATAATCATTCCATTAGATACTCGTAAAAATTTGGCTTCATAAATTAATAGCTTAGGTATTAAGTCCTTGTGGGATCGATACTTCTTATACTACTGAATTATACGTACGCTTGCATTATACGTGTGTGATTACGCCGGTCAAGTTTTTGGCGCCGTTGCCGGGGACTTATTTATCTTTTACTATTATTTTTGGGGTTAAATATGTTACTTGTGTCTAATTTCTTTTTATTTATTATTTTTATTTTCTTGTGTTTCAGGTTCTCAGACACTACATGAGATGAACCAGATGCTTTGAAATCCGACTGCTTGGCCCAGAAATAGAAGAACCATAAGACAGTTAATAAGGGAAAGGCGAGAAGGCCAGAAGGACTGATCAACATAGAACCTGAACCTTTAGAAGTTACACCACCAATTCCCATTTGAGACAGAACCATTCCAGTGGTTGACGGCTTCATTTCCTGTATTGTACTTCCTCCCTTACCAGTAAATGCGTTGTGACATCAAAACATGCATTCAGATGATACAACAGTCAGTTCAGTTTAGAGGGAATGCAACTGAAGATCCTAATGCCCACATTAGCAACTTCCTGGAAGTTTGCGACACTTTTAATTACAACCGAGCGGCTGAAGAAGCATTGAGACTGCGTGTTTTTCCTTATTCCTTGAAAGACACAACTAAGGCTTGGCTACATCACTACCAGCAGGTTCCATCACAACTTGGAACACTCTAGCCACCAAATTCCTTGCAAAGTACTTTCCACCAATCAGAACTGCAAAGTTTAGGAATTACATCACATCCTTTATGCAACATGACTCAGAATCCCTCTAGGAAGCTTGGGAAAGGTACAAGGATTTTATCAAAAAATGTCCTCATCATGAGATTGCAAAGTGGCTACTACAGTCCAAACCTTCTATAATGGACTTTCTGGAATAATGAGAACCACAATTGATGCTGCGGCTGGAGGAGCTTTAATGGCAAAAGGAGAAGATCAGGCCTGGGATTTAATTGAAGAAATGGCCAACAACAATTCATTGTGGCCACCAGAAGGAGCATGATCCAAAGAATCGCAGGAATTTATGAAGTTGGAAGCCAACACAGCAGTAAATGCCAAGCTGGATCAGATATGCAAATTCCTGGAAACTCTTAGCATGCAAGGCAATACTGGATCCACAAGTTCACCATATGGAGGAGCACCAGAGACCAAACCAACACGAAGAGACAATGAATTATGTCAACAATTTCAATAGACATGGAAAACAATCCATATTCCACACACCTACAACCCAGAATGGAGGAATCATCCTAATTTTGTATGGAGCAACAATTCGGGGCAAAGGAACAATCCACTACCCGGATTCTAACAGTAGAACAAAGGCCAGAAGCATGAAAAAGAACTAGGAATAGCGGAAGTACTAGCTCAGTTAAAAAAATATGATGCTATGTTTCAAAGCCAATCAGCTTCTATAAAGGCACTGGAAAATCAAATTGGACAACTGGCCAATGCTCAGAGTTACAGACCGCCAGGTAACCTTCCTAGAAACACAGAACCAAATCCAAGGAACCGAGGGAAGGAGCAATGTCAAGCCATTACTTTGAAAAGCGGTACTGAAATCAACAAAGATTTTGGAATCAAGGTATCCATTGAGGAGGAAGTTCCAAAAGATGCAGTTCCACAGATTGAGGAAAAAGAAGCAAAGGAAAAATATCAAGAAAGAATCACTCCACCTCCACATTTTCCATAGTGTCTCTATAAAAATAAAATAGACAAGTAGTTTGCTCGATTCTTGGAGGTGTTCAAATTTCTGCATATCAACATTCCATTTGCAGAAGCATTGGAAGAAATGCACAGCTATGTCAAATTCATGAAAGATATTCTTTCACGAAAACGAGAGATTGGGAGATTACGAGATAGTAGCATTGACAGAAGAATGCAGCGCCATCATTCAGAGGAAACTTCCACCAAAGTTGAAAGATCCTGGAAGTTTCACTGTCCCATGCACCATTGGAGAACATTACATCAATAAAGCTTTATGTGATTCATGTGCTAGTGTTAATTTGATGCCTTTTTCGATTTACAGGAAACTGCAGATTGGAGAAGCAATGCCCACCTCAGTCTGTCTGCAACTTGATGATAGAACACTCGTATTTCGAGAGGTGTAGTTGAAGATGTGCTGGTCAAAGTCGACAAACTTATTCTCCTAGCAGATTTCATTATCCTTGACATGGAGGAAGACAAAGATATACCTATCATCCTCGGAAGACCATTCTTGGCTACAGGCCGAACTGTTATTGATGTACAAAAAGGAGAACTAACTATGAAAGTGCAGGACCAAGAAGTTACCTTCAACGTTTTCAAAGCCATGAAATTCCCGAGTGATGAAAATGAGGAGGAATGTTTTCAGAATTGATGTTGTAGATAGTTCATCCAGGATACTGATGCAATGCCACTTCCCACAAATAAACTTAAAGCTTGCATCACCAACATGACTGACAGCGAGCTAGATGCTGAAATTCTGGAATATATCAACTATCTTGACAAACCATTTGGCTTCAAATTGACACAACATGTGGAAAGTCTGAAACTACCGAAAAGGAGCTAATCAAGACTTCAATTGAAGAACCACCACAGCTGGAGCTAAAGCTACTTCCGAGCCATCTCAGGTATGTATTCTTAGGAAACGCTTCTAAATTACATGTGATTATTTCTTCTTCGCTAACATTGGAGCATGAAAAAGTTACTGAGAGTGTTACGAGAACATAAGAAAGCTATTGGCTGGACTCTAGCAGACATTCGAGGCTTAGTCATCATTTTGCATGCACAAGATTTTGATGAACGATGAGTACAACCCCACAGTGGAGCATCAACGGAGACTAAATTCCAATCATGAAGGAGGTCGTGAAGAAAGAAATTATCAAATGGTTGGATGCCGACATCATCTACCCCATCTTTGACAGCACTTGGGTGAGTCCTATACAGTGTGTGCCAAAGAAAGGAGGAATAAATATAGTCACAAATGAAAAAAATGAGCTGATTCCAACAAGAATAGTGAATGGATGGAGAGTATGCATAGACTATCGGAAGATGAACAAAGCAACAAGGAAAGATCATTTTCAGCGGCCATTCATTGACCAGATGCTAGACAGATTGACGAGACATGAGTTCTATTATTTTCTGGATGGATACTCGGGGTATAATCAGATTGCCATTACCCTAGAAGATCAGGAGAAAACCACTTTTACATGTTCGTATGGCACTTTTACTTTCCGCAGGATGCCATTTGGACTAAATAATGCTCATGCCACATTTCAACGTTGCATGATGTCCATCTTCTTAGACATGCTAGCACAAAGTATGCAGGTTTTCATGGATGATTTCTTTGTGTTTGGAGACTCTTTCCACCACTGCTTGTAAAATTTGGAACAAGTATTATAAAGATGCAACGATACCAACCTGGTACTCAACTGGGAGAAATGCCACTTCATGGTGCAGGAAGGCATCATTCTGGGACATCAGATCTCACAAAAGGGAATCGAGGTCGACAAAGTAAAGATCGAGACAATTGAAAAACTACCTCCACCAACAACTGTCAAAGGGATTCAAAGTTTTCTCGGACATGCAGGCTTTTACAGGAGATTTATCAAAGACTTCTCAAAGATTGCTAAACCTCTGTGCAATCTTGTGGAGAAAGATGTGCCTTTCAACTTCACCAAAGAATTCCATGAACCTTTTGAAATCTTGAAACAGAAGCTGGTCTCTGCCCCCATCATAGTAGCACCAGACTTGACCCTTCCATTTGAGGTGATGTGCGATGTTAGTGATTTTACTGTAGGTGCAATTTTGGGACAACGCAAAGTAAAAATTTTCCATACCATTTACTACTCCAGCAGAACTCTGAATAAAGCTCAACTCAAATACAACCACTGAAAAGGAGTTTCTCGCAGTTGTGTTCGCTTTTGATAAATTCTGCACCTATCTACTGGGTCTCAAAGTGGTGGTCTACACAGATCATTCAGCAATCAAATATCTGATCACAAGAAAGATGATAATCCCAGATTGATCCGTTGGGTGCTTCTACTATAAGAATTTGACATGGAAATTTGAGACAGGAAAGGGACAGAAAACCAACTGGCAGATCACTTATCGAGGCTCGAGAATGGAGAAACAACTGGCAATGAACTGACAATCAAAGAAACTTTTCCAGATAAACAGTTGTTTGCCATGAAATAGCATGATGTCCCTTGGTATCCTGACTATGTAAACTACATAGTATCAAGAAAATAGCCGTTGGAATGGACACATCAGCAACGAAATAAGTTCTTCAAAGAAGTCAAATATTATGTCTGGGATGAGCCGTACCTGTTCAAACGCTGTGCTGATCAAATACTGAGACATTGTGTTCCACATGAGGAGGTCAATAGTGTCCTGCATCATTGTCATTCATCACCATACGGCTGACACTTCAGCGGAAATAAAACTGTAGCTAAAGTCCTACAGTCAGGTTTGTTCTGGCCCACTCTATTTAAAGATGCTCACTTATTTGCTTTTCAATGTGACATGTGCCAGAGAACGGGAAATATATCAAGGAGAAATGAAGGACCTCTGCAAAATATTCTGGAAGTGGAGATATTTGATATATGGGGGATTGATTTTATGGGACCCTTTGTTCCATCATTCGGAAACCTGTATATACTGGTTGTAGTAGACTACGTCTCCAAATGAGTTGAAGCAATTGCACTGCCATCTAATGATTAAAAAGTGGTGATAAAATTCCTTAAATACAGTATTTTCACTCGCTTTGGAACACCTCAGGCAATTATCAGTGATGGAGGCACATATTTCTGCAACAGATACTTTGATACACTCTTATCCAAATACGGAGTTACTCATAAAGTTTCCACTGTCTACCATCCACAGTCAAATGGACAGGTTGAAGTTTCAAACATGGAGATCAAACGAATCCTAGAGAGAACCGTTGGATCATCAAGGATGAACTAGTCTACAAAACTGGATGACACATTATGGGTCTACCGGACAGCTTACAAGACACCCATTAGTATGTCCCCATATCGAATGGTGTTTGGGAAAACGTGCCATCTGCCAGTGGAGCTTGAACATAAAGCGTACTGGGCACTGAAGAAGTTAAATCTTGATCCACAAGCAGCATGAGAAATCGACTCCACCAACTTAACGAATTGGAGGAATTTCGCCTACAGGCTTATGAGAATGCCAGATTATACAAAGAAAAGACCAAGAAATGGCATAATCAAAAAATAGTGCGCAAACAATTGGAACTAAGGCAGCAAGTGTTGTTATACAATTCAAGGTTGAAACTTTTCCCTGGAAAGTTGAAATCAAGGTGGTCAGGTCCATTTGTGATTACTCAAGTTTTACCATATGGAGCTGTTGAGTTACTTGATCCCAACACCAACGAAACATTCAAAGTTAACAGTCAGCGTGTCAAACACTACTGGGGAGAATCATTTGAGCGACAAAAAGAAAGTGCCACACTTTCAAATCCAGCCTAACGTTTGGGCAGTCATGTCTAGCTGACGACGTTAAACTTAGCGCTAGCTGAGAGGCAACCCATGTAATTTGTGTATATATTGTGATTTGGTGTGTTTTATTTTGTGTGTTAATTTTTAAGGTAAAATCATTTCAGGATGGAAGAAGTTCTCGTAAATCTTCACAAGCTATTTCCTTCTCTCCCTCAAAACTCTCTAATTAAAGTCTACAAAGCTGGCCTGGAACGAATGAGACTACTGATGATCAAAGGTATTCCTAATGACATTCGTTGGATTATTGAAGCACGGGTCCGATTGGTAGGTGAGTCCTCTGACTCTTTTGTTTCATATCTGCCTGGTTTAGGAAGAAGCACCTATGCTAAAAAGAGAAGAGCTAAAGAATGAGTGTTTGCTATAAATGTGCACGTATGACATGTAATACTCGTTGTCGTTCTTTAGGAATGATGTCTGATAACCGTGAAGATAAAATTAAATTCATTAGGGATGGCTTGAGTAAGGAGTCTTTGGATGACATATCTAAGACTCTTGAGATGCATTCCAGTGGATATGTGCATCACGCAATTCACATGTTATTTACACAATTCCCAAAACAAAGACAACAACTTAGTCTCGGGAATCTGACTCTAAAAGACATTTTTTTTCCAATTTATAAGAAAATTGGATGGGAAGCTTGTCCCTGACGCATAGACGTCATTCAAGCCGTTACTTCTTGTAAATCTTATTATCTCTTTGTATTTAACTAATAATTGTGATTTGTTTTGTTATTTTCTTTTATTTTCTCCGACATGATCCAGACTTTTTGACTTTCACGATATATTTCACTGTTTAACTAATAATTGTCATTTGACAGATACTAGTGCTATTATTACTCACCCTTTTTCAGGTGTTATAAATTCAACTCATCATTGCACTCTTGAAGGCATCCAGATTTGAGAAAGAGATACAGTAAAAATGGAAGCCACTTCAAGAAGACGAGTTGTAAACATCTGTGTGTTTTACGGTACTAGTGTTGGTTCTAAGCCAGAATTCGTAGCGACAACACAAGAATTGGGTCGAGTCATTGCTGAGAGGAATATGCACTTAGTATATGGCGGTGGCAATCTTGGACTAATGGGGATCGTTTCATGGGCTGTATAGGAAGGAGGCAGTCAAGTCTTGGGAATCATCCCAAAACCTTTGGCAGAGGCGAATCTTATAGGACCATCAAATATAGAGGAACTTATTGTGCCAGGTATGTCTGAATGACTGGTAAAAATGATTAACCGTGTTGATGCTTTTATTGCTTTGCCATGTGGCTTGGGTACGATGGAGGAAATTTTTTACAGTACTATCTTGGGCGAACTTGAACATACACCAGAAACCGATTGGACTGTTTAATGCTGATGGATTTTAGGATTTTCTTTGTGTGTTTCTTGATGATGCCCGGAGAAATGGATTCGTATCAAAACCTGTAAAAGAACTCCTCTTTAGTGCCAGAACTGCCCAAGATTTAATTGACCAAATCTTAGCCTTTGAACCATAAATTGAGCCTATCCTTTCCAAGATAAATTGGTCTGATATGATCGTGGTAAAAAGCATTGGATAAATCTGGATCTTAACCTTTAATTCTTCATTTAGATGTAGAATTTCAGCTAACTAGGTACTGTTTCTAAACTCTTCTTCTACTTTTTAAGACATTTGGGACAATGTCTCATTTAGGTTTGGGGGAGGGGAATAGTTGACTAGTATCTTGTTTTTATTGCGTTATTTTTAGTAAAAAATTTTCAAAAAATTCAAAAAAAATTAAATTTATTTTTACAAAAATTAAAAAATATTTTGTGTTTTTGTGTTTTTAACTTGATTAATCAGGTGAAATTGGTATGAGATAGCTGTGTAAGGAATTTCCACTCCTGAGACGTATATCAACCTATTTTGTAACTAGTTAATTTTTGTTTATTTCATTTTGAATTATTTAATTTGTGAATTCTCCATAATACTGACTAAAATGAATCTTCATATGCTTAGTTGACAGGTATTATCAACTTGCTGTTGGATAATTATGACCAATAGCGTCACTATTTGTACAAATCATGGTGTTGTTGTACAAATTTACTATGTGACAAAGGAGATTGCACTCTTATCATTTGTGATTAGATCACCTAGATGTATAAATGATAGGAGGTCCTTATGATTTGTTCCTGGATTGAGAATGATATGAGACAGTATCAATCCACGAAGGTATAATCATTAAATATCCCTAGTCAGAGTATTATCGAGATTGGATATCGATGAATACGTAAAAGACTAGTATTACACTTGTGCTCGTTGTGAGGGCACAACGACATAGTTCTCATATATTTGGGTATAGGATACTCATGCAAGTGTAATAGGAGGTTGTGTTTTACCGATGGTACAGGAAACAGCTTCGCTCTGGATAGACCCCCTCAGAATTCCATTGGTAGTATGACTATGTGTCTATGGAAGTCCGAAATCAGGGTAGGTGTATTTGGTCTTAACCTAATACTTGCGACAATCAATATACTTTGGTTTTGGTCGTCCAGGGCTTTAATTATTTCTGTGTACGCCTCTTCTGGGTATATAGAGAATCATAGTGTGTTGGGTGTGATGTCAAGACGGAAGTATCACTCCAGTCATATGGAGATGATGGTCACGTAGGATACGGGACTGGTTCTCTTAAATGCTGCAGCTATCGGGATATTATTACTAGGTCATGTATATCCGATTATAGAGACTAGTTACCAGACATCCGATATGTGCTTCGTACAGGGCAGACACAATGCCAGCCCCAGGCCTAGCACGTGATCATCCGATACTGGATCGACATACATAATACTACGTATACTATGTCTGATATAGATCGCTTATTCCTGTAAGCATATTTCTGGAGAATTGGGTAGGCATGGCGCTTTGCTAGAAGCCAAACTTGTCTTGTAAATC